>CM039480.1:18251596-18286445 GCA_022433065.1 Begonia loranthoides | reverse complement strand
CTTGTGATATTGGGATTTTACTCTCTTTCCTTAAGAGAGTAATACCCAGAGAGAGAGAGAGAGAGAGAGAGAGAGAGATAGAGAGAGAGAGAGAGAGAGAGTGTGTGTGTGTGTGTGTGTGTGTGTGTATTACCCCAAGAGTAATAACTCAAGAGAGAGAAAGTATTACCCTAAGAGAGATACCCAAAGAGGAAAATACCCCAAGAGAGATAGAGAGAGAATAATACCCCAAGAGTATAACTCTTGAGAGAAAGAGAGAGAGTAATACCCCACTAGTCTCTCTTTGGTATTTCTCCCGAGATGTTACACTCTCTATTGGAGTATTACTCTCTCTTTCTCTCTCTCTCTTTCCCACTCTCTCTCTCTGTATACCCCAAGAGATAATTCAAATACGCCAATAGTATTACTCTCTCTCTCTCTCTCTCCCTTTAGTGTATTACTATCCCCAATAGAGAATAATGGCTATTAAGAGTAATGTACATTACTCTCTTCAAGTTGCTCTATTTCTCTCTCTTGGGGTAATACCACAAGAAAGAAAGAGAAAGTGATGTGATCCGGACCAGCTACATGGACTTAGGACCCTTAGAGAATAATAGAGGCCCAAAGATTGAAGTAAAGACAATGAAGATGACGGGAAAACCCCCAAATTTTGTGAGAGAGATCCGAGAAAAAGAGCCCAAAGTCCGAATCTAAAAGCCTTGAAGAGCTTGCTAAGCATTTGTGGAGAGATAAAAAAGGAAGCACAAGTCAAAGGATGCAAAAGGAGGTTTTTTTTCAAGAAGGCTCGAAGGCCCATTTGTAGTGAGCGCAACACACGCGGTGTGCACAGCATGCAGCCCAGCGCATAGCCCATTGACAGCCCAGCACGCAGCCCAGCGCCCGAGCGCAGCGCGCGGCCCAGCCCGTCAGCGCGCCGGGTCAATACACCACATCAGCAGGCGCATCCCACGAATCCCGCGCCCGTCACCCCGTCCGCCGCCCAAACCCGATCCAGCACGCCCGACAGCGCTCCCAACTTCACTGGACCAAACCCTCGTCAGCGCACCCTGTCAACGCGCATCGCGCAATGTCAACGCGCCTCGTCCGCAAGCGCATCCTTCGGATCCCGCGTCGAGTCAGGGCAGCATCGACCCATCGCTCATCGCCCACCCACGTGTAGCCTATCCAGCCGCCCGACCCTTTCCAGCGCGCGCGGCCCATCCTAGTGATCGCGACCCAGCCTAGAACGTGTGACCAAGCCCATAGCCAGGCCCAGCGCGCCTTCCAACGCTCCCCCGCCGCACCTTCGACTCCAAACCCTAATTTTTACGAATTTTCTTGGTTATTTTGGTCTTTTTGCAATGTTTTTGGGTTAACCTAATGTTTTTCTATTTAAACAAGTGTTAGGCCTCATTAGAGGAAATTGAATTATGAAATAAACTTGTGTGTTTTGGTGAGGTTTCCTCTCTTTTTGTTCTTTGCGAAGAACTTCGTCTCTTCGTGAAGAACTTCGTCTCTTCAAGCTTCAATCTTGAAAAGATCAAACCTTTGATAGCTTTGGTTCAACCAACCGGTTTGGTTAGGGTCAAGCTCCTCTTTTGATAACTCTAGTTCTAGTCGACAAGTTTGGCTAGGGTCAAATTCCTTTCTACACATTTCTTGATTCAATCGACGATCTTTTTCGTCGTTCCACGTTTGTTGTTGGGTCTAGGGTTCCTTAATACCCTAGGTTTACATCAGATACCCCAAGAGAAAGTACTCTCTTAAGAGAGAGAATAGTAATACACTCTTGAGTAATGCTCCAGGAAATAGATAAAGAGAGAGCATTACTCTATCTCTCTTAGTGTAATACATTAAGGAGACGAAGAGAGTAATAAGAAGAGAGAGAGAGAGAAAGAGAGAGAAGGAAAATAAATACAACTGGTTAAATTTTTGGGGTATTACTATGAGAGAGATAGAGAGAAAAAGAGAGAGAGAGTAATACCCTAAGAGAGTAATATCTTAGGAGAGAGAATAGAGAGAGATAGAGAGTAATACATTAAGAGTATTACTCTCTTTGGGGTATTACTGTAATACCTCGACTTTTATTATAGAATTTAATAAAAATAAATAGGAAAGTAATTGGGAGTCTTCGAATTGGTCGGATATTTATCGGGGTATTATCAAGGACTTAATCAATAGATTATAATTTAAGAAATATTTAGAATGAATCGAAAATCAGAATTAGGTTGAAAATAATTTGATAAATAATTTAGTTAAATTATTTAAGAAGAATTTAATTGAGTGAAAGGAAGAATTAAATTAAGATTAAATAAAGTGAAATTAATTGGAATTACAATGTAAGATATTAATTAAGTGAGTTATTAATAGAAGGGGGATTTAAATGAATAAAAGGAATATTAATTGAAGGATGGAAATTAAGAGGGAGTGGAGTGGTGAACCGGTTCAACTGGTGAACCGGTTCGGGCCGATTAGCGGGTTTGGTTCTGGAGATCAAAAGGAAGGGGGAAGGTAAATTGGGTTTGGCCATTTTTCAAAAAAGAAATAGAGAACAGAGAGAAGGGAGAGAGCAAGGGGGAGCGCAGGAGCGATGACCGAGGGAGAAAACCGGAGAGGATGAATCGTGAGGGAAGAGGCGCAGGTGCTGGGCTTCGCCGGCGAGTGTGGTGGTCCGGCGAGCGTTCGGGCTGCTGGTCATGGTTGGGGAGCGACGGGTTCGGGAGCTAGGGCTCGAAAACGCCAGGTCGCGGGATGGATTTGGCCAAACTTCTGTGTGCTGTGAATTCCAGCACCAAATTGAGGTAAGCAGTTCAAATTACACCCTGTTGCATTTGGTTGCAGGTGATTGGGAGGATTACAGCAGCTCGTGATGGATTAGCGATGACAGGGGGCTTCGGTGCGCGAAGGAGTCGGCCGGCTGGAGGTCTTGGTGCGGTCTGAACCGGTTCGTCTGGAGATTTTGGGGAGAATTCCAGCTTCTTCCAGACAGGATCCCGTCCCTGTCTTCGCTCCCTTCGGACAGAGTCTGCTCTTTTTCCCAATCGGCGGCGGACCTCGCACGAGACAAGGACGGGTTGAGGTTCATCTCCTTCTCCTCGTCTATAACTAGTTGCAGAAGGTGCTCTTTGGGAGGGCATTTTTCCAGACGTTGAGCGACGATATATTGAAGGGCAGAACACCTCGAGTGGAGACCACCTGGAGCTGCCGTGTTGGACCTGTTGTTGAAGCGGGACGTTCACCTGAGGTAAGGACGAGGATGTAGTTGGCCGAGGGATGCCCTACATCACGGATTTGATTGTTGTATCCCCTCTATTCCGATTCAGTTGCAAAGTATAGATTTATGCCCTGTTTTCTAGTTGTGAACTGATCTCCTTCTGACTGCTTGAATACCCGATTGGTTTGCTGGAAAATGATATACATAGCATGAAACATACGAGTTGCAAAGTATAGATTTATGCCCTGTGTTCTTGTTGTGAACTGATCTCCTTTTGACTGCTTAAATACTCGATTGGTTGATGGAAATGGACGCACATAATACGAACATACGAGATTTGGTTAAGTGTTATAATTTTGTATTGTTAATTGATATTATGCCTGTTGATTTAAAGAACTGCTCAAATAGGGGATACGTAGTGAAATGCCTAAATGGAATGCCTGAACATAATGACTGCAAACATAATGGTCTGATTTTTTTATGAGGATTTGCACTGTTATGTTATGGGTTAGGAACTGCTGTTTTTAAGAAAATATTACCCTATTTTGTATGCAAAACAGCTGTTGCTTGTATAAATGTTGATAATTGGTGTTGTTTGATGCTAGAAACTTTTGAAGAGGAATGAATCATTAGTTGTTGTTGTTGTGTTAGAATCTGTCAAAAATTAGAGAAATGAATGTTCTGGATGTTGGGAATTGCTTGGATGATTAAAGTGGAATTTCTGGATTTAACTAAATAGGAAATTAGAGTCTAAATAGGAAATTGGAGTCCGTGCATAATGTTGAGATATTTACTGCTTTTGTAGTTACATTTCGATATGTTCCTGTTTACAGATTTGACTTAAGGTTAAGGAAATTTTATTAAACATAGAAGAACCTATAAATGTTGCCCAATGGATGAAAAGAAATTGTCTGCACTTAGACCTGAATTGTTATCACTGTTGCAACTACCTTATTCCCTACATTCGTTATTGTTGTGCGTGCCTCTTGTCAATTACCCCCTGCACGAATGGTTAACACTATTGTAGATACCTTATTCTCTATGTTGAGTGTTGTTGTATACTCATGCATCATACTTAAGGCTTATAAACTTGTCGACTTGACATGCATAATAAACGTAAATAGGCGTGTAGGGGTTTGGGGGTTATGGCGACGGTCTATCGGTGGGGATACTATATGACATATCCCCTCATTGGGGTGACGGTTAACCACGTAAGCTATAGTGTTCGTCATTTTCCTTGTTCTAGAAATTCCCAACGTCTCAAACAAAAGAGAGTGGTGACGGTCAGGGTAGTGAAGCCATATATGATGTATCCCATGAAGGGGTGACGGATAGCTACGAGACTATATGATGTATCCATTCTATCAGGGTAACAAAAAGGAAAAGTTCCTTTCCAAAATGCATTAGCGTAAGGCATGCATATTATGAGCATTGCATTCATCCTTATTCTTGTTGAGCATTAGGCTCATTGTTTTCCCCGTGATGTAGGTATGTAATAGAAATATGAAGACAGTTGATGAAGGATTTGCACGGTTGGATCTTGTAGTTGGTTGGGCTAAGAAAGTAAGTAGAAATTAATTGTAAAAGGTTTTGTAAATTAATTAATATTCTTTAAATGTTTTGTTTTAATTTGGCTACGTTTCATAAAAGAATTTATAAAAGATTTTCAAGAAAAAGAATTATTTTGCTGTGAAAATGCTTTAAATGATTTTAATTAAAGGATTGAACATTCGGTTTTAAAAGAGAATCTTACTCTGATTTTATAAAAGAAAAAAATTTTAAATTTCACGCGATTTTAAAAGAAAATAAAAATTGGGTTGTTACACTTGGTATCAGAGCGCCTGAGTTTTAAAAACGGTCTGTAGACTGCCTATTAGTTGAAGATTCGACGTGGAAATCCTCCGTCAACTGTAAGTATGTATTTGAATTATTTTTGTGTCTTAAATATTTTCCTTGTGAAAAATAAATAAAAATAAAAATAATAATAATAATAACAACAACAACAACAACGAATAAATCGAACAAAAAAAAAAGAGAAAATAATAAAAATAATAATTTATTATTATTCTTTTATACTAATAAACGTACAAAGAATTTATAAATTCCCAAATTCCTAATACACCACAGAAATGTATAGGAATAGAATAACGAACTAAAAATTTTAAGTGAGTGACCATATGGAAAAAGTGATAGTACTTTGCTTGGAAGAAGATACCTCTTGTCGATTAAGTGATGATAAATAATATCGAAGCTACTTATATTTTTGTATAAGTCTTGGAAATGGTAAAGAGAAATGAGAGAATCCACTTCAAAATTTTTAATTATAAAAATAGAAAATAAAAATAATAATGTGAAAAAAACAACTAAATTTAGTAAACAATTTGACGAGGTTGCCTTAGTTGAAAATGATTAGATGAGGGAAAAAATTTTAATAGACATAAAGAACATTTGAGGATTTCAGTCTAAGTTGGATTTTAGGATAAACTTGGTCAGACTTAAATGAGAGTTAGTAAAGATCTCTTCCCCTAGCACATATAACAAGGGAGCTAGCAAGCAAATGAATTGTGGAAATATTAAAAAATGATGTGGAACATCATTAATTAGTTAGATTAAAACTAGTGAGGACATGCCTACATATGCTAAAAGAAGAGGAGGAAATGTAGCATGTGACGTGTTTATGATGGTTAAGGGTGCGAGATTTTAGTAGGACTCAGTCAAGATAATTAAGGACGTGACTGCAATGAAGTGAACAGAGTTCAAGAAGATTTTCTACGACAAGTATTTTAATCTCTCAACAAAGACGAGGAAATTGGCAGAGTTTAGTCAACTATGACAAGAAGGATCGGTTTTGGAATATGTGTGCAAGTTTGAGGTGCTATCACAGTTTGCCTCGCATCTTGCGAACAATAATGAGCTAAAGGTACGACACTTTGTTCAAGGACTAAAGACATAAATTCTTGAAGATGTTATAATATTAGGAACCCAAGATGTTGATTACTCGAATATGGTATCTAAAGCTTTAGACATTGATGAAATTAAGGATCAAATCTTGAAATGGAACGGTTCTGTTGAGAGATTACAGCTACACGCATGGGATGAAGCGGACACATCCGATGAAATTTAGAGGACGATTGACGATGAAAATCAGTATGTGAAGGACAAGCATGTGTAAAATAAGCCAAATATTATTTTGGTTAAGGTTCGTCATGTTGGATCATGCGCTAATTGTCAGAAAAAGAATTTTTGGGAAGTGTAAAGTCGGTACAGAAATGTGTACGATCATAGGTATCGAAACAGAAACGAGGGTCTAATGACTGATGTTGTGGCTTACTCTTGGGAATATCCGAATGATCTTTAGGATGATCCTTGGAGAACGAGATAAAAACCAAGTTAGGATGAAGATGTATTGGATTCGAAGTGTCTTAGATTTTGTTCATATGGGACGTGGTAATGTATTCATTTGGGGAATGAATGCAAACATGTGTTGGTTGTGTTTACATTACTGCGAAATCATTGGAATGTTTCTTTACTTAAGTTGTACTTATGAATTGGAGCAAAGAGAACCATCTTGGAAGGTACCTTGATAATTCACCGCAGTAATTTGAGTGGCCATTTGGTTAAGAACTATCCGATTTTTGTTTGGAAAACTAACGGATAATGGTTTCTAAGGATTTAATGGTTTCAACGACGACTCAAGCCATCGTAATTCGAAGAGCACATTTAGGATCCACAAGCTTTGAAGGATATAGTTGGACAAAAAGTTGTTTATGCGCAATCGGATATAAGAATTTTTCGTATCCTAAGGACAAGAAGAAGGTAATGTTATGGGGAAATTACGATTGGCGAGCATCTAGTTTTGGAATTAAGGTTGAATGATAAGGTATAGAGTTTAGAAATTTGATATCCTCAGTTATTTGATAACTAAACTAGTGAAAAGAAAATAAATGAGTTCTCTCTGTAAATGATTTTTCACGAGGAATTAAGAAAATTTACTAAAGTGACACGTTAACTATTCGAGGAAAAGTGAAAGTGTTAGATCTTTATGAAATAAGTAATGATTTAAGTAAGAAGTTAACCAATTGATGATATGAATCTACTTTAAAAAAAAATGATTGTATCAAAGGTGTTTTCTTATGACGATGATGCAATTATAAGGGATCGTTGGTATGATTAAGTTGGATAAGTTACGGGGTTTGTAATATTATTGGATTAAGGGGAAAAATCCTTTGAATAATAAGTGATAGAAATGGTTACGTTTGACAAAGTTCGGGGACGAAATTTATATATGGAGGGAGAAATGTAATATCCCGACTTTTATATTGGAATTTAATAAGATTAAATTGGAAAGTAATTGGGAGTATTCGGGTTGGTCGAATATTTATCAGGGTATTAGTAATGACGTAACCGATATATTATAATTTAAAAAATATTTGGCGAAAATCAGAATTAGGTTGAAAATAATTTGATAAATGATTTAGTTAAATTATTAAAGAATAATTTAATTGAGTGAAAGGAAGATTTAAATTAAGGTTAAATAAATTGGGATTGATTGGAGTTACAAGATATTAATTAAGTGAGTAATTAATAGAAGGGAGATTAAAATGAATATTAATTGAAGGATGGAAATTAAGGGGGAGTGGAGTGGTGAACCGGTTCAGCTGGTGAACCGGTTCAGGCCGATTAGCGGGTTCGGTTCTGGAGATTAAAAGGAAGGGGGAAGGTAAATTGGGTTTGGAAATTTTTCAGAAAGAAATAGAGAACAGAGAGAAGGGAGAGAGCAAGGGGGAGCGCAGGAGCGACGACCGAGGGAGAAAACCCGAGAAGGTGAATCGCGAGGGAAGAGGTGCCGGTGCTGGGCTTCGCCGACGAGTGTGGTGGTCCGGTGAGCTTGCGGGCTGCTGGTCACGGCTAGGGAGCGACGGGTTCGGGAGCTAGGGCTCGGAAACGCCAGGTCGCGGGATGGATTTGGCGGAGCTTCTGTGTGCTGTGAATTCCAGCACCAAATTGAGGTAAGCAGTTGAAATTACACCCTGTTGAATTCGGTTGCCGGTGATTGGGAGGATTACAGCGGCTCGCGATGGATTAGCGATGACAGGGGGCTCCGGTTAGCAAAGGAGTCGGCCGACTGGAGGTCTTGGTTCGGTCTTAACCGTTTCGTCTGGAGATTTGGGCGAGAATTCCAGCTTCTTCCAGACAGGATCCCGTCCCTGTTTTCGCTCCCTTCCGACAGAATTTGCTCTTTTTCCCTGTCGGCGGCGGGCCTTGCACGATACAAGGACGGGTTGAGGTCCATCTCCTTCTCCTCGTCTATAACTAGTTGCAGAAGGGGCTCTTCGGGATGGCATTTTTCCAGACGGTGAGCGACGATATATTGAAGGGCAGAACACCTCGTCGGACCTGTTGCTGAAGCGGGACGTTCACCTGAGGTAAGGACAAGGATGTAGTTGGCCGAGGGAGGCCCTACATCACGGGTTTGATTGTTGTATCCCCTCTATTCCGATTCAGTTGCAAAGTATAGATTTATGCCATGTTTTCTTATTGTGAACGGATCTCCTTCTGACTGCTTGAATACCCGATTGGTTTGCTGGAAAATGATATACATAGCATGAAACATACGAGTTGCAAAGTATAGATTTATGCCCTGTGTTCTTGTTGTGAACTGATCTTCTTTTGACTGCTTAAATACACGATTGGTCGATGGAAATTGCCGCACATAATACAAACATACGAGATTTGGTTAAGTGTTATTATTTTGGATTGTTAATTGATATTATGCCTGTTGATTTAAAGAACTGCTCAAATAGGGGATACGTAGTGAAATGCCTAAATGGAATGCCTGAACATAATGACTGCAAACATAATGGTCCGATTTTTTTATGAGGATTTGCACTGTTATGGTTATGCGTTAGGAACTGCTGTTTTTAAGAAAATATTACCCTGTTTTGTATGCAAAACAGCTATTGCTTGTATAAATGTTGATAATTGGTGTTGTTTAATGCTAGAAACTTTTGAAGAGGAATGAATCATTAGTTGTCGTTATTGTGTTAGAATCTGTCAAAAATTAGAGAAATGAATGTTCTGGATGTTGGGAATTGCTTGGATGATTAAAGTGGAATTTCTGGATTTAACTAAATAGGAAATTAGAGTTTAAATAGGAAATTGGAGTCCGTGCATAATGTTGAGATATTTACTGCTTTTGTAGGTACATTTCGATATGTTCCTGTTTACAGATTTGATTTAAGGTTAAGGAAATTTTATTAAACATAGAACCTATAAATGTTGCCCAATGGATGAAAAGAAATTGTCTGCACTTAGACCTGAATTGTTATCACTGTTGCAACTACCTTATTCCCTACATTCGTTATTGTTGTGCGTGCCTCTTGTTAATTACCCCCTGCACGAATGGTTAACACTATTGTAGATACCTTATTCCCTATGTTGAGTGTTGTTGTATATATTCATGCATCATACTTAAGGCTTATAAACTTGTCGACATGACATGCATAATAAACGTAAATAGGCGTGTGGGGGTTCGGGAGTTATGGTGATGGTCCATCGGTGGGGACACTATATGACGTATCACCTCCTCGGGGTGACAGTTAACCATGTGGGCTATAGTGTTCGTCATTTCCCTTGTTCCAGAAATCTCCAACGTCTCAAACAAAAGAGAGTGGTGACGATCAGGGTAGTGAAGCCATATGATGAATCCCTATGAAGGGGTGACGGATAGCTACTAGACTATATGATGCATCCATTCTCTCAGGGTAACAGAAAGGAAAGGTTCCTTTCCAAATTGCATTAGCGTAAGACATGCGTATCATGAGCATTGCATTCATCCTTATTCTTGCTGAGCGTTAGGTTCATTATTTTTCCCGTGATGTAGGTATGTACGAGAAATAAGAAGACAGTTGATGAAGGATTTGCATGGCTGGATCTTATAGCTAGCTGGGCTAAGAGAGTAAGTAGAAATTAATTGTAAAAGGTTTTGTAAATTAATTAATATTCTTTAAATATTTTGTTTTAATTCCGCAACGTTTCATAAAAGAATTTATAAAAGATTTTCAAGAAAAAGAATTATTTCGCTGTAAAAATGATTATTTTTAAATGATTTTGAGTAAACGATTGAACACTCGATTTTAGAAGAGAATATTACTCTGATTTTATAAAAGAAAAAGTTTTTAAATTTCACGCGATTTTAAAAGGAAATAAAAGCCGGGTCGTTACAATTACTCTATCTTTCTCTCTTGGGGTATTGTTCTCTTTCTCTAGCTCTTTAATCTCTTGAGATTGAGAGAGTATTACTCTCTCGGGGTATTACTCTCTCTTGAGGGTAATATACTGTGAGAGATATAAAGAGTAATAGTCAAAGAGAGAGAGAGAGAGTAATACACCAATACCCCAAAAGAGAGAGGAGGAGGGAGAGTATACTATATCAAGGTACTTATGGCAAGAAAATACTCTCTCTAGCTCTATCTCTCACGTGCTGAGAGACTATTACTCTCTTTTTCCCCAATAATGAGAGAGAGAGTGAGAGTAATACCCCAAGAGTAATACGTTAAGAGAAAGAGAGAGAAAAAGAGAGATAATACCCTAAGAGGGAAAAAGAGAGTACTATACTTAAGAGAAATTATTCTCTCCCTCTCACTCTTGGTGAAAGAGAGAGTAATAATCCAAGAGAAATTACTCTCTTGATAGAGATTACTCTCTCTTAAAGAGAGAGGGTATTGTAATACACTCTCAGAGTAAGAGATTAATACCCCAAGAGAGAGAGAGAGTGGGGTAATTCTCTCTCTCTCTCTTGGGGTATATTCTATGAGGTATTACTCTCTCTATTGTGGTATTACCCCAAGAGTATAGATAGAGTAATACCCCATTAATTACTTTTGATTTTTCGGTATTACTACATTAGTAATACCCAAAGAGAGTATTACCCCAATAGAGTAATACTCTAAGAGAATAGTAATAGTGTAGTACCCCAATACTCTTTTTCTCTATCTTCTCTCTCTCTCACTCTATCTCTCTCTTTCTTGGGGTAGTACTCTCTCTCTTGGGGTATTACTGTCTCTCTTTCTCTCTCTCTCTTTGGTGCATTAGTCTCTCTATCTATCTCTTTCTCCCTTGGGGAATTTATTCTATCTCTCTCTTGGGGTTTTACACTCTCGCTTTCTTAAGGAATTACTCTCTCTCTCTCTCTCTTTCTCTGTCTCTCTCTCTTTCTTTATCGTTGATGTGATCTGGACCAGCTACATAGACCCAAGATCCTTAGAGAATAATGGAGGCCTAAGGATTGAAGTAAAGACAAGGATGTTGATGGAAAAACCCCTAATTTTTGTGAGAGAAGTCCAAGAAAGGGAGCCCAAAGTTCGTGATCCAAAGACCATGAGAAGTTTGGAGGAGTGGTAAAAAGGGGCAGACAAGCCAAAGGATCTAAAGGGAGCTCAAGTTTCAAGAAAATCCGAGGGCACCTCCACAGTGCACACAACGCGCAGCCCATCGCATGCAGCGCACAGCACAACACACGTAGTGCACAGTCCAGTGAGCATCCTGTCTGCATGGGCCAATACGCAGTGATGCGAACCTAGGGTATACGAACCCTAGACCCAACAACTTATGTGGAATTAGACGGATCGTCTCATGATTTCAAGATCAAAGGGTTGGAACTACGACCCTAGCCAAACCTATCGACTAGAACCGAAGTATTCCGAAGAGGAACTTGACCCTAACCAAACCTGTCAGCTAGAACCAAAGCTATCAAATTGTTCGATCTTTCAAGAATCCACTTGAACAGATCAAGTTCTTCGCAAAGAACTCAAGAGAAGAAATCCTCCCACAAAAGCAAAAGCTTCAATTCAATTTGTCAAAAGTTTTCAACAATTGTTCCATAAGGTGTTTTTATAAGATAAACATAAAGTAAATCTAATCCTAATAAAATAAGAAAACTAATTCAAAATAAAATAAAATAAGATAAGATCTAACTAATTATGGCATGTGCTCGGCATGTGCTCAGTAACTAATTAATGGCATGTGCGCGGCATGTGCTCGACATGTGCTTGATCCACCTCTTCAGGTGGGTCTTCATCTTGAATCTTTGAATCTTAAAAATGGTAATCCAAATAATCCTTTGAAACTTGAAAGATTATTTGAATTAGGCCTTGTAAGAATTCATTGGGCCACAACATAAGTTGGTCTTCATATTGATTTGGGCCTCGACTCCGGGAAAATGAAATCAGACTTCTTAAATAGAATCGTAGGTCTTTGTTCGTGGACCTTTTGACATAGCAAACAAACTCCAAATTTAACAAACCAGCCCATTCTGGAAACCTTGGGATGTCAGCTACAATTTTTATGAAGCACACTTTCCCATATAAAATACTTAAGGTCGTCGAAGTTTCCCAATAGGACTCAAAGGTCGAATAAATGGTTCTGCATTTTACCATAAGTCTCAATCTTGTGCTTGATTTTCCACATATGCTTCATCTTGAAGAATACCATAATATATTTGAATGATAGATGAATGTTATTCATCATCTTTCTCCTTTGAATCTTTTCTAGGATTTCTTTCTCAAAAAGTTGAAGTCTGTCATTCATCTTCTTTATCCTTGCTCTAGTCTTTCGGCCTCTAATACCTCCAAATGAATCATTGTCTTTGTAGGTTTTCTGGATCACATCATTCCCCCTTTCTTCGAGAAGATTCGTCCTCGAATCGCCTGCATCATACAAAGACAATTCAATAATATTAAAAGAGACACTTTTGTTACCATTTTTGCTTGGTAGCAAAATTTTGTAAGTGTTGTCATTGATGTGCTCCAAGGCTTGAAAGAAAACATCTCCTGTTAGATGCAACTTGTCCTTTCGTTGCATGGCAAATCCTTCTTTCTTCACGTGAATCTTTACCGATGTTCCGGGCTCGAATATAAGTCTCACTCGCAAATTCCTCACCTTTACATGTAAATTCCTAACAACTTCCACTTTTCCTTTCCATCAAGATTAGCAAACTCATTAGTAGGTAAATGTAAAAAGTCTAATGGAATCAAAAGATTAAATCCATAAATAATTTCAAAATGTGAGTAAGATATGATAGAATTAACGATCTTATTATATATAAAATCATCATGTGGAAAATACTTCTTCAAGTCATCATATATTCGATTCACTTTTAAAACCAAGAAAACTAAATTCAAGTGTTCAACATGTATTTCCACATATTTGCCATAATCCATATCATCAAAGTATCTAATAGCAAATTTTCCAATAATATATTTAAACACATGATTCATGAACCTCATAAGAATACTAGAAACATCATTCATCTAGTCCATGTTTAAATTTAAACACAATTTTCAACTTATCACCTCTTTTAATCCGAATTTGATAATATCTATTTTTCAATTCAAAAATAAAAATCATGCATACTTCGTATTCATAAAAATACCAACTAATCCATATCAAATTCGAATTTTATACTCATCTAAAATCTTAAAAATACTTACTTTCATATAGGTCACATAATTGGCACATGCTCCAAAGATACTAACTAGCAATTCATAAAGATTGTACTTAGGAACAAACCATATATTTTTCTTGAATAGAGTTCCTTTATGCCCATAAAAATCCAAACATGCAACCTTTTCATAAATAATATAATATTTCCCATAAAAATCTATACATGCAAATTTTTTACAAATAATCCAAAATTTTGCATGAAAATCTATGCAGGTAACTTTTCCACAAACATTCCAAAATTTTTCATCAAATCCCACACATGCAATTATTTTATAACTATAAAAACCTAAACTTGCAAACCTTTCACAAGCAAACCAAAATCTCCCAAAATAATTGAGACATGCATTCTTTTTGCAAATTATCCATAATCTCCTAAAACCCAAGTCTTTATCATGCAAATTTTTAATAATTTCAGATTTCAATAACTTAGTTTGAAGAGTAAAAACATATCTTTTTGACAATGGGTTGACAACCACAATGTCCTTACCTTTGTGGATGACATGGACACACCTTGTTGTTCTCCATCCATGGAAGGTCAATCCTTTTTTGTGATGTGAATTCTTTTGGTAACTCCTTTGGATGAATGTCTTTGTAATCCTGCAAAATAGATAAAACATCTACTAGAAACAAAATAGTTAGCTCATGGGAGGTAAAATAAATATTTATGCATAAAAATAAATTCAACTCTCTAATTTCCTTTTCTCCCACTATTTTTTTCTCCTTCTCTCTCTCAATTTTTCTTATCTCATCCCCATATTTCTTTTCTTCCTCCTTGCCTTTTTTTCTCACTTTATTTTTGGCTTTTCTCTCTTTGACTCTTTTGTATCCTTTTTCACTTTCGCCTTTTTCCTTTTCAATTCTTTCTATTTCTTCAACTTCCAAATTTTGTTCAACTCCTCCAAAATTTAAAATTTCTTCTCTTGCTTTTGATTTGGCGCAATTTTGGGACTCTTTGGCAATCTTTTCTTGATCTTTACTAGTTTTTTCTTCTTGTACATCTAAAACTCTCTTTGTGACCAACAAATCTTCTTGTATTGAGTCTTCCACTTTCACATTGTTAGATTCCTCAAGTGGTGGTAATTCATCATCACTTACAATACTCTTTTCATCTCCAATTTCAAACTTTTCATCTTGTGTACCTCTTTTAATTTGTTGCTCCATTTTATCACACTCTCTTCCTTTAGCATCATGAACATCTTGTTTTTCTTCAAGTTCTCTCTTTTCGGCCAACTTTTCTTCTTGGTTCACATTGCTTCCTTGCTTTAATTCCTCTAGATCCTCATTCACCACTTTAGAATTCAATGGGGCCATGGTGATTGGCTTCTTCTTCATGTAAGACTCATAAAGTTTGTCTAAAGTCAATTAGAATTTTTGACTTAATTCCCTCCAATAACGTAAAGGAACAAACCTCTTTCTCATGATGGCTCTCATATTTTCCCAAGTTCGAATTGGTGGGTCTCCATACCTCCTCTGATCTCTTAATAATTGTGCCCACCAAATGTTTGCGTAATCCGTGAACGTCATGGCAACCAATCTGATTTTCTTTTCTTCCGATTAGTTTTTGCTTCCAAAAATAAGATCCACTTTTTGCTCCCACTCTAGATATGTTTCTGGATTGCTTTCCCCTTGCAAAAGTGATAAATTTACCTTTTTATGGCTTAAATTTCCATCTCTCCCATCCATACGGAAACCTCTTTCAAAAGCTCTCCTTTGGTTACTTACCTTTTTCTCCTCAAACTTCTTTCAAAACATCTCCTTTCTCGGCCTTGTGTTGGAATTGACTTTTCAAAATGATCTATCCTTTGATTTAGGGTTTGGAATTTTCCTTGCATATCGCTCATACTTTCAGATCAAGACCAAAGTAAACAAATAAGTGTTAGAGAAAAATAACAATAAAAGTAAGGACATTTCCACTCGCTCTCGTGTTTCACTCTATTTAGGGTCACTTCACTCGTGTTTGCACTCAATTGGCTTTTGTAAGATGATCTCACACTCTGCCTTTTACCACTATACCTTCACTTTTGGGTTCTTTACTCACAACTCAATTAAAGAAAAGAAAAGGGTTTTCAATCAAGTAAACACTTTGAAAAATCAAACTTTTTCAAACTTTAAATTCAAATTGCCTTCAAGTTTGATCAAAACCAAGCTACTCAAACTACTTATTGTGATTAAGTAGCCTAAGAAGCAAATACCTTGAATTTGGAATAAGATATTATGGAACTTTCCCAAAAAGGAAACTTTTTTCCGATAAATTTCTTAAAACTTACAGAAATAAACCGGAGATTAGATATTTGAATAGTACTTTTTGAGATGAATGCAATGGTAATTTTCGATTTTTGAAAGGATAATTTTTTGAACAAAAAGCTTGCTCTTTTTCTTTTTGTGGAATAAAAATTGCACTTTTTTTTTTGACTTTGTAGAAGATTGATAAACAAGAACACTTTTTGACGTTTGATAGTAAAGGTCAAACCTTTTTTTTTTTTTTTGATAGATGAAGAGATAGCAAATATTTTTTTTGATAGATGATCGAAGGATCAAAAATCCTTTTTTGATAGATGATCAAAGGATCAACAAAAAGATAAACTGATGCGAAAAAAAATAAAGATAGCACCTTGAAACGTTCGAGCCTTCGCTCTGATTCCAATTGATGCGAACATAGGGTATACAAACCCTAGACCCAACAACTTATGCGGAATTAGACGGATCGTCTCACGATTTCAAGATCAAAGGGTTGGAACTATGACCCTAGCCAAACCTGTCGACTAGAACCGGAGTATTCCGAAGAGGAGCTTGACCCTAACCAAACCTGTCGGCTAGAACCAAAGCTATCAAATTGTTCGATCTTTCAAGAATCCAATTGAGCAGATCAAGTTCTTCGCAAAGAACTCAAGAGAAGGAATCCTCCCACAAAAGCAAAAGCTTCAATTCAATTTGTCAAAAGTTTTCAACAATTGTTCCCTAAGGTGCTTTTATAAGATAAACATAAAGTAAATCTAATCCTGACAAAATAAGAAACTAATTCAAAATAAAATAAAATAAGATAAGATCTAACTAATTATGGCATGTGCTCGGCATGTGCTCAATAACTAATTAATGGCATGTGCGCGGCATGTGCTCGACATGTGCTCGATCCACCTCTTTAGGTGGGTCTTCATCTTGAATCTTTGAATATTAAAAATGGTAATCCCAATAATCCTTTGAAATATTATTTGAATTAGGCATTGTAAGAATTCATTGGGCCACATCATAAGTTGGTCTTCATATTGATTTGGGCCTCAAATCCGGGTAAGTGAAATCGGACTTCTTAAACAGAATCGTAGGTCTCTGTTTGTGGACCTTTTGACATAGTAAACAAACTCTGAATTTAACGAACCAGCCCATTCTAGAAACCTTGGGATGTCAGGTACAATTTTTATGAAGCACACTTTCCCATATAAAATACTTAAGGTCATCAAAGTTTCCCAATAGGACTCAAAGGTTGAATCAACGGTTCTGCATTTTACCGTAAGTCTCTCAATCTTGTGCTTGATTTCCACATATGCTTCATCTTGAAGAATACCATAATATATTTGAATGATAGATGAATGTTATTCATCATCTTTCTCCTTTGAATCTTTTCTAGGATTTATTCCTCAAAAAGTTGAAGTCTGTCATTCATCTTCTTTATCCTTGCTCTAGTCTTTTGGCCTCTAATACCTCCAAATGAATCATTGTCTTTGTAGGTTTTCTGGATCACATCACACAGCCCAGTGCCTGTGCACAGTGCGCGTCCTAGTCCATCCAACCTCTGTCAGCGCACTTGTCACCGCGCTTATCTCGCACATTGCATGCCAGTCAGCGTGCCTCGTCAGCGGTCCACTCCCGATCCGACCCGCCTGACAGCGCGCCCATCGTCGCCCACCGGCACCTCGTCAACGAGCCTCATTAGCAAGTGCATCCTGCGAATCCTGTGCCCCGTCAGTGCCGCATTGGACTGTCGCCCAGCTCCCACGTGTAGCGCCCGACCAACGAGACCCACCTGTTCACACAACCACCCGATCTGCTGTACCGCACGCGCAGCCCAACTCAGCACGCCTCCTGCGCGCCCCCGCCGCCCCTTCGAATCCAAACCCTAATTTTTACGATTTTTTTCTTTATTTTAGTCTTTTTGCAATGCTTTATGTTTTACCTAATGTTTTCCTATTTATTAAACAAGTGTAAGGTCTCATTAAAGAGGATTGAATTTTGAAATAAACTTGTGTGTTTTGTGAAGTCTTCTTCTCTTTTTATTTTGTACAAAGAAATTGTTCTCTTCAAGCTTCAATTTTGAAAGATCAAACCATTGATAACTTTGGTTCAACCAACTGGTTTGTTTAGGGTGAAGCTCCTCTTCTGATAGCTCTGGTTCTAGTCAATAGGTTTGGCAAGGGTCAATTTACTTTCTACACTTTCTTGATTCGTATGACGATCTGTTGTCAAATTCCGCATTTGTTGTTGGGTTTTGGGTTCTTTAATACCCTAAGTTCGCATCAGTTGGTATCAGAGCAATGGTTTGATGAATTCAAGTAACTATGTTTATTTTGTAGCTATCAATTTCTTCTACCTTTCTTTGTTCTTTGATTATCTATCAAAAAAAAAAAAGTTCTTTTCTTTATGTCATTCATCTATCAAGTTGTTATCTTTTGATCATTTTGATCACATATTAAACAAAAAAAAGTTGCGATTATTCTTAAAAAAAAGGCTTTTTCCAAAATTTCAAAAATCCAAAAAAAAGGAAGGCATAGTCCAAAAAAAATTTGAAAATACCTTGTTGGAAATATCTAAAAGAGTACAATTAAAATATGCAATCTCCGATCTATTTCTGTCACTTTCAGAAACTTTTCATGAAAAAGTTTCCTCTTTGGGAAAGTTCTTCAATACCTTATCCCAAATTCAAGGTATCGCTTCTTAGGCTACTTAATCAAAATAAGTAGTTTGAGTAGCTTGGTTTTTAATCAATTTGGGAAAAATTGAATTTAAAGTTTGAAAAATTTTTGACTTTTTTGTTTTTGCTTGTTGAACAACCCTTTTGTTCTTTGATTGAGTTGTTTCGTAAAGACCTAAAAGTAGAGATCGAGTTGTAAAAGGCAAGAGTGTGTGCCTATTATTATAAAAGTCACTCGAGAGCAAACACGAGCGGGAGTTTACTCGAGTGAAACAGATGAGCGAGTGAGAAAGGACTTTAATTTTATTGTCATTTACCTTTCCGTTTCACAATTTACCTTTCCGCAATTTACTTTTCCGCAATTCACTTTTTCTACAATTTAATTTCCGCAATTTACTCACTGCATTTACATTACCGCACTTCAATTCCGCAATTTAATTTCTTTTTTGTGTAATTTTATTTCCTTCTTTTGTGATTTTTCCTTTTCATCGCAATTGTTGTAATCTCTTCTTCTCACCTTCTTTCTTGATACTTATTGATCTAAAACAACATGAGTGGAAGTGGAGAAAATATAAAAGTTGACATACAATTACTTATGAGGGCCATGCAAGACCAATTCCATGCTTTAACTCTAAGGTTGGACTATTTAGAAATGCCAACTCCTCCTCATGACAGAGATAGAAGGAGTTAGAACGGTATGAGTTTGAGGAGGAAGAAGGCCACCACCAACGGAGAAGGTATTTTCGAATGGACTGAGAAGATGGTAGTTGAAGTAATATGCAGGTAAACGTTCCACCTTTCCAACAAAAAAAGTGACCTGGAGGCGTACATAGAATGGGAGCGGAAAGTGGATTTAATTTTCGATTGCCAAAACTACATGGAGAGAAACTTAAGTTGGTCACATTGGAATTTACAGACTATGCAAGCATTTGGTGGGATCAAACAGTTAAGAATCAAAGAAGGTATGGAGAGCCAACAATTCGGACTTGGGAGAGTTTGAAAAGCATGATGAGAAAGAGGTATGTTCCTTCATACTACTATCGAGATTGATGCCAAAAATTACAGAACTTAAGTCAAGGATTCATGAGCGTGGAGGACTACTATAAGGAGATGGAAGTAGTCATGATAAGGGCTAATGTCCAAGAAGATGTGGAAGCCACAATGGCAAGGTTCGTTGGGGGACTAAATCGAGAGATAGCAGAAGTCATTGACTTGGAACACTATGTTGATATGGAAGAATTACTTCACAAGGCCATCCGAATTGAACGACAAGTGAAAACAAAGAAAAGTGTTAAGATAGGATCAACCTCCAACAACGCATGAAAACCCGAATGGAGGAATGAGAAGCCAAAAACACGAGAGGAATCAAAGGGGAAAGTTGAGACTATAGACACCATTCAACCAACAGGAAAGGCCGAGGTTACAACTTGATGTGATCCGGGAAAGCTACAAAGGCCAAGATCCATTAGGAGGCAATGGAGGCCCAAAGACAAAAACAAGGATAAGGAAAGTGAAGGAAAAACCACAAATTTTTGGGAGAAGAATCCAAGAACGAGAGCCCAAAATCCATGATCCAAATGCCTTGAAGAGCTTGCTAAGCATTAGAGGAGGGATACAAAAGGAAGCACAAATCAAAGGATGCAAAAGGAGGGTATTTTTCAAGAAGACCCAAAGGCCCATCTGTAGTACGCGCAGCGCGTAGCGTAGCAAAGCCCAGTGCGCGGCCCAGTACGGAGCCCAGTGCGTAAACCAGAAAGTTGCCCAGTGCCCAAACGCGCGCAGCCCAGCCCATCCCGCGCCAAGTCAGCAGGCGTATCTTGTGAATCGCGTTCCCCGTCAGCGCGACACGTCCGCACCCAAGCCCGATCCAACCCCACTCGACAGCGCGCCCATCGTTGCCCAACTGGAGCCTCGTCAGTACGCCATGTAAGCATGCATTCAGCAAAATCAGTGCCAGTCAGCGCACCTCATCATCACGCCTCGTCAGCGGGCCCTATCAGTGCATCCCACAATATTCGCACCAGTCAACGTGCCTCGTAAGTGCACTGATGAGAGAACCACAGATATATTAAATTCGAGACCCTTCAACAATGCGTAAACTAGAATTAGGATCGTCCTTGAAACAAGTACCGGAGCTTGACCCGTTATCTATAAAGAGATAAGAACCAAAGCTACCAAATTGAGGAACTTGACCCTAACCAAACTTGTTGATTAGAACCAAAGTTATCAAGTTTATCTTCCAAGTTTAAGCTTGAAGAAGATATAGTTCTTCACAAAGAACCAAAGAGAAAATTCTCTCAAAAACTCTCAAAATTCGTGGGTACAAGCTTGAGTTTAAATAGGCTACAAACATACCTAAATAAATTAGGAAATATCCCTAAAATAATAGAAAATAATCTTAAACCTATAATATTCCGAATCCTAATGATTTGGAAGCTTAAAGTTAAGAAAAACAACTTTGGAAACTTAATAAATAAAATTAGAAACAAATAGGAAACTTGGAAGTGAATGTTGACTGCCTAAATTGGAACTGAGTCTTGGCAGATTTCGAGAAAGTATCTGAACAACCAAATCTCCTCCAAATCTTTCGATCTTGGTGTCTTTGGAAAGCTTAAGATGTGTACTTTAATTCTTATGAGGACCACATCTCCATGTAGAATCTTTATCGAGCCCAAATCATCATATCTATTTTGGTGTGCAGAAAACCAATCCCAATTTTAACCTTTATGACTTTTGCCTTTCTAGTTGGGCAATTTAGAATAATGACTCCCTTCATTCTTGATCTTGTCATTGGACCTCCTATGCCTTGCAATGGATCATTTTCTTTGGTAATGACTTGGCTCTTCATGGGTCCTTGGATCACATCATTCCCTCCTCCTTCGAAAAGATTCGTCCTCTAATCTTCTGCATCATAAAAGCATAAGTTAGTAATATTAAAATTAGCAATTTTGTTATAATACCTGATTTTCATATATAGATGAACCCAAGCCCAATCTTTGGGGTCAAGTATGATTTCCTTTAGGATTTTGTTAGCTTGTCGTGCATAGTGCTCATTTTTCTGTGGAATCTTTTCCCATGCCTTTATGTGTAATTCCCTAATAAACTCAACGTTCCTTTTTCCATCAACAAATTTGTTAGTAGGCAACGGTGATATATCAAGTGGAGTAAAAGGATTAAAATCATAAATAATCTCCAAAGGTAAATATGAAGTAGTAGAATGGCAACTTGATCATAAGCAATCTCAACATGTCGTAATAAGAATTTAGTTAAACAAAATTTATCTTTTTCAATTAAATACCCATCATCTGTATAATAGTCAACAAATGCAATTTTTTTCCAACCTTTCCAATCATAACAAGAATCCAAACCCAATTTATTGAAATATTTCATGAATCCCAATGATTTAGGTTTAATCACATAATCCATCGATTTCATAAAGGTACTAAAAACATTGAGTATTCCATAAAGCATAACTATCCATTCATATAATCTATGTTTAATTTTAAACACAATTTTCCAATTATCACTATTTTTTATTCGAATTTGATAATATTCCATTTTCA
This sequence comes from Begonia loranthoides, assembly GCA_022433065.1. NCBI lineage: Eukaryota > Viridiplantae > Streptophyta > Magnoliopsida > Cucurbitales > Begoniaceae > Begonia > Begonia loranthoides. The sequence goes on along the minus strand of CM039480.1, from coordinate 18,264,283 downwards.
AATCAATCCTAAAAATCATACGTGCTCCATATTCATAAAAATACCAACTAATCCATATTCGAATTTGATGCTCATATAAGGTCTTAAAAGTACCAACTTTCAATTCATAAATATAAAACTTAGGAACAAACCATATATTTTTGTCAAATAAACATCCTTTAAGTCCATAAAAATCGACATATGCATTTTGTTCACTTACTATCCAAAAATTTCCATAAAAACTTACGTATGCAATCTTTCCAAAAACAATCCAAAAATTTCCATGAAATCCCACACATGCAATTATTTTATGACTATAAAAACCTAAACTTGCAAACCTTTCGCAAGCAAACCAAAATCTCCCAAAATAATTGACACATGCATTCTTTTTACAAACTATCCATAATCTCCGAAAACTTAAGTCTTTATCATGCAAATTTTTAATAATTTCATATTTCAATAACTTAGTTTGATGAGTAAAAGCATACCTTTCTGACAAAGGGTTAGCAACCACAATGTCCTTACCTTTGTGGATGACATATGGACGTACCTTGTTGTACTTCATCCATGGAAGTTCAATCTTTTTTTGTGGTGTTAAGTCTTTTAGTAACTCCTTTGGACGTATGTCTTTATAACCTTGCAAAATAGATGAAACATCCACTAGAAACAAAATAGTTAGCTTATGGGAGGTAAAAGAAATATTTTTGCAGAAAAATAAATTCAACTCTCTAATTTCCTCACTCTTCTTAAACACTCCAATTCCTTTCCTTTCATTTTCTCCCTCGGATTTTACCTCCTCTCCCACTATTTTTTTCTTCTTCTCTCTCTCGATTTTTCTTTTCTCATCCCTCAATTTCTTTTCTTCCTCATTGCCTTTTTTACTCACTTTATTTTTGGCTTTTCTCTCTATGGCTTTTTTATCTCCTTTTTCACTTTCACCTTTTTCCTTTTTAATTCTTTTTATTTCTTCAACTTCCAAATTTTTTTCAACTACTTCACAATCTGAATTTTCTTCCTTTGCTTTGGTTTTGGCACAACTTTGGGACTCTTTGGTAATCTTTTCTTGATCTTTGCTAACTTCCTCGACTTGCACAGCTAAAACTCTCTTTACGACCATCTTCTTTTACTAAGTCTTCCGCTTCTATATTGCTAGATTCCTCAAGTGGTTGCATTTCATTGTTACTTACATTCTTTACATCTCCAATTTCTAACTCTTCCTCTTGTGTACCTCTTTCAATTGATTGCTTTATCGTACTCTATTGCTTTGACTTCACTAACATCTTGTCTTTTCTCAATCTCTCTCTCTTCTATCAACTTATCTTCTTTGTTGACTTTACTTCCTTTCTTTACATCACTCGGATCATCAATCACCTCTTTAGAACTCAATGGTGCCGCAACTATTGGTTTCTTCATCAAATGTGATTCATAAGGTTTCTCAAGATCCAATTGTGATTTCTGACTTAATTCCCTCCAATAGTGTGAAGGAACAAACTTCTTTCTCATGATGGTTCTCATGTTTTCCCAAGTTTGAATTGGTGGGTCTCCATATCGCTTTTGATCTCTTAATAATTGTGCCCACCAAACGTTTGCGTAATTCGTGAACGCCATGGAAACCAATCTAATTTTCTTTTCTTCCGAGTAGTTTTTGCATCCAAAAATAAGATCTACTTTTTCCTCCCACTCTACATATGTTTCTAGATCGTTTTCCCCTTGAAAAAGTGGTAGATTTACCTTTTTATGGCTTAAATTTCCATCTTCATGGTTTGCTTTAGCACCTCTTTGTCTTGTGAAATAACCATCTCCAAATTCGGATTCCCCATACTCATCTTCCATGTGTGTTGTTCTCCTCCACTTATCACTTCTAGAAGGCGATTTCATGTTATCCAATCTCAAATTCAAGGCTTTTAATTGATCTTGGATGGCTTTCATGTACATCTTTGGATCAAAGTTATAAGACTCACCTTCACTACTCATGGTTTTTATTTTGTGCTGCGAAACAAGGATAAAAGTTAGTAATAGAATGGACCTCACACACTCCCTCACGTGTTTTCACTCAAATCAATGTCTCTCCACTCGTGTTTCACTCAAAATCTTGGCTTGTTCTATAATAATCTCACCCTCTTGTCTTTTACCTCTCAATTTTCTCTTTCAGCTCTTTATTTAAAACTTTGATCAATGAAAAAAAATTCAACAAGTAAAAACAAGTAAGATCAAACTTTTCAAACCAAGGATTTCAATCTCCAAGAAAAGTAGAATCAATGATTTTTTTTAAGAGACTTTGATGCTACTCAAAAGGTTCTCAACAATTTAAGAAAAAAGATTAAGAAAAGAAACAATTTAGGAAAGAAACAACTTAGGAAAGAAAACAAATTAGGAAAGATAACAAATATGGAAAGACATAATTTAGGAAAGAAACAACTTAGGAAAGAAACAACTTAGAAAAGAAAACAAATTAGAAAAGATTACAAATATGGAAAGACATAATTTAGGAAATAAACAAATTTGGAAATAAAACAAATTAGGAAAGATAACAAATATGGAAAGACATAATTTAGGAAAGAAATAAATTAGGAAAGAAAACAAATTAGGAAAGATAACAAATGTGGAAAGACATAATTTAGGAAAGAAACAATTTAGGAAAGAAACAACTTAGGAAAGAAACAACTTAGGAAAGAAAACAAATTAGGAAAGTTAAGACTTTAGAAAGAATACTAGTAAGGAAGGATATCAAATATGGAAATAATATGCACGAATCACGAAATTTATAAGAACAATATAGGATGATTGATGCATAAAAATATTCAAATATTCAGTAATCAAGTGTAGCACAAAAGTACTTGGATAAATTTCTTTGATTTTTGATTTTGCAAGAAGAACAAACTTCTAAGAAGAAAAACAAAGAGTGACTTTTGCAAGAAGAATATATATATATATTTGGAACTTTTCTTTTTTTTTTTTTTCAAATATGCCTTTTGCTAGAAAGTACAAATATTTCTACTCTTTCTTTTTCTTTTTTTTTTTGCAATAACAAGAACTAGAAGAAAACAAAAGAACAATGCAGTTTTTTTTTTTTTTTTAAGAATTGGAAAAAAAGATCAAAGACTTTTGATAATAATAGATGATAGAAAAGAAAAGATTTTTTTTTTTGAATTTGAAGAAGAATAAAGATCATAGATAGAAAAAAAAATATATAAAGATAGCAACTTGATTCGAAGGAACCTTTGCTCTGATACCAAATGATGAGAGAACCATGGATATATTAAATATGAGAACCTTCAACAATGCGAAAACAAGAATTAGGATCGTCCTTGAAACAAGTATAGGAGCTTGACCCGTTATCTATAAAGAGATAAGAACCAAAGCTATCAAATTGAGAAAATTGACCCTAACCAAACTTGTTGATTAGAACCAAAGTTATCAAGTTTATCTCCCAAGTTTAAGCTTGAAGAATATTTAGTTCTTCACAAAGAACCATAGAGAAAATTCTCTCAAAAACTCTCAAAATTCGTGCATATTAATCCTCCCAAAAAATGGTACAAGCTTGTGTTTAAATAGGCTACAAACATACCTAAATAAATTAGGAAATATCCCTAAAATAATAGAAAATAATCTTAAACCTATAATATTCGGAATCCTAATGATTTGCAAGCTTAAAGTTAACAAAAACGACTTTGAAAACTTAATAAATAAAATTAGAAACAAATAGGAAACTTGGAAGTGAAAGTTGATTGCCTAAATTGGAGCTGAATCTTGGCAGATTTCGAGAAAGTATTTGAACAACCAAATCTCCTCCAAAGCTTTCAATTTTGGTGTCTATGGAAATATTAAGATGTGTACTTTAATTCGTATGAAGACCACATCTCCATTTAGAATCTTTATCGAGCCCAAATCATCATATCTATTTTGGTGCGCAGAAAACCAATGCCCAATTTTAACCTTTATGACTTTTGCTTTTCTAGTTGGGCCATTTAGAATAATGACTCTCTTCATTCTTGATCTTGTTATTGGACCTCCTACGCCTTGCAATGGATCATTGTCTTTGGTAATGACTTGGCTCTTCATGGGTCCTTGGATCACATCATGCACCCAGTCAGTGCGCATCCCGCAATATCCGCGCCATTCAGCGCGCCTTGTCAGTGTTTCTAGTCAGTAACACGTGCCAGATTTGAACCTGACTGATAGCGCGCCTGCCCGACTGCGCCCGTCACTACCAACTGCGCATCCCAATCACTTGCACTGGGCACGCAGCCCAGCCCAGCGTGCGCTGCCTAGCCCAGTACGAGTGGCCCAGCCCACAGCCAGGCCCAGCGCCCCTTCTCGCATGCCCCCACTGCTCCTTCTACTCCAAACCCTAATTTTTACAATTTTTCTTAGTTATTTTGGTCTTTTTGCAATGTTTTAGGGTTAACCTTTTTTCTATATAAACAAGTGTAAGGCCGCATTAGAGAGTGAATTGAATTATGAAATAAAGTTGTGTGTTTGTGAGGTCTTCCTCTCTTATTCTTATTTACGAAGAACTTGGTCTCTTCAAGCTTCAATCTTGAAAGATCAAACCTTTGATAGCTTTGGTTCAACCAACCGGTTTGGTTAGGGTGAAGCTCCTCTTCTGATAACTTTGGTTCTAGTCGACAGGTTTGGCTAGGGTCAAGTTCCTTTCTACACTTTCTTGATTCGATCGACGATCCGTTGTCTAATTCTGCATTTGTTGTTGGGTCTAGGGTTCTTTAAAACCATAGGTTCACATCAGTTAGTATTAGAGCATTGGCTCGAACGAATTCAAGTAGCTATCTTTATTTTCTTGTTATCTATTTCCTTATCTCTTTCTTTGTTCTTTGATTATCAATATAAAAAAAAAGTTCTTTTCTTTTCTTTCGATCCTCTATCAAAGTTATTGTCTTTTGATCGTTTTGATCAACTATTCAAAAAAAAATAAAAATGGTGATCCTTTCGATTTATTTAAAAAAAAGGGTATATCCCAAAATTAAGAAAATTAAAAAAAAAAAAAAGGAAAGAAAGCTTCCTATCTTGAAAATTGCCTTTTTGGGAACATCTCAAAGAGTACAAGTCACATATCCAATCTCTGGGCTGTTTCAGTCAGTTTTCGGACAATTTTGGGAAAAAGTTTCCTCTTTGGGAAAGTTCTTCAATACCTTTAAGGTATTGCTTCTTAGACTACTTAACCACAATAAGTAGTTTGAGTAGCTTGGTTTTTTAATCAAACTTGGGGAAAATTGAATTTAAAGTTTGAAAAGTTTTGATTTTTTTTTTTGGTTTTTGCTTGATTGAACACCCCTTTTGTTATTTTATTGAGTAGTTACGTAAAGACCTAAAAGCGGGGATCGAGTGGTAAAAGGCAAGAGTGTGAGCCTATAATTATAAAAGCCATTTGAGAGCAAACACGAGTGGGAGTGAACATTACTCGAGTGAAACACATGAGCGAGCGAGAAAGGACTTTAATTTAATTGTCATTTATCTTTCTGCAATTTACTTTTCTGCAATTTACCTTTCTACAATTTACTTTCCGCAATTTACCTTTCCGCAATTTACTTATCGCACTTACATTACCGCACTTCAATTTTGCAATTTAATTTGTTTTGTAATTTTATTTCTTTCTTTTTGCGATTTTTCCTTTTTAATTATTGTAATCTCTTCTCCTCATGTACTTTCTTGATACTTATTAATCTAACGACATGAAAGGAAGTGGAGAAAATACACACGTTGACTTACGAATGTTTATGAGGGATATGGAACCAATTTCAAACCCTAAATCAAAGGATGGACCATTTGGAAACACCAACACCAGCACATGACTGACAAAGGAAAAGTTTTGAAAGAGATTTTCGTGTGAATGATAGTCTGGGCAACATAAAGGACAATATACCACATTTTCAAAAAAGAAGTGATCCGGAGACTTACCTAGAATGGGAACATAAAGTGGATCTCGTATTTGGAGGGCAGAATTTCTCATAAGAAAAGAAAGTCAAGTTGGTCACTCTAAAGTTCACGAACTAGGCAAGCTTATTGTGGGAACAATTGTTAAGAGATTAGAGGAGATATGGAGAACCACTAATTCGAACTTGGAAAAATTTGAGGGCCATCATGAGAAAGAGATTTGTCCCTTTACACTATTATAGGGAACTAAGCCGACAATCACAAGTCAATTTTGAGAAACTTTTGGAATCTTGTTGGAAGGAGAAACCACTCACTCGACAACATCAAGTTCAAAAGAGATGCATGATGATCACGAAAAAGTTCAAAGGGACGTGAAGATCAGGAGACAGTTTCCAAAGATCTCATAGATTTTGGAGTAGTTTCCACAAGAAAAGCAAAAGAGGAAAAATCAAATTTTGGAGTAGTTGGAAAGAAATTGGAAGTTGGAGAAATAAAAAGAATGGAAAAGGAAAAAGGCGAAGATGAAAAAGGTGACAAAAGAGCCATAGAGAGAAAAGCCGAAATTCAATTGAGTGAAAAAGGCAATAAGGAATAAAACAATTTGGAGGAAGAGAGTGTAAAATTTGAGAGAGAGACAGAGAAAAGAATAGGGGGAGAGGAGGTAAAATCCGAGAGAGAAAAGGAAGAGAAAAGAATTAGATTGATTAAAAAGAGTGAGAAATGTAGTGAGGTATTTTTACTATTACGCAAAAATGTTTCTTTTACCTCCCATGAGGTAACTATTTCTTTTCTAGTGCATGTTTCTTCTATTTTGTAGGGCTATAAAGACATACATCCAAAGGAGTTATCAAAGGATATAAAACCACGAATAAAGATTGAACATTCGCGGAAGGAGTATAACAAGATGTCCCCATATGTCATCCCCCACAACCAAGGTCAGGACAATGTAGTTACCAACCCATTGTCGAAAAGGTATGTACTTAATACTACTCTTCAAACTAAGCTATTAAGATATGAATTTATTAAAAATTTACACGAGAATGACTTGGATTTTAGAAGATTTTTGTTTTCTTGTGAAACGTTTGCAAGTTTAGATATTTATAATCATAAAAAAATTGCATGTGTGGGATTTTATAGTAAGATTTGGATTGCTTTTGTGAAAATAGCATGTGCTGAATATGTTGGGAAATTTGAGATTAATTATGACAAGGATACATGTATCAATTTGTATGGAATTAAAAGATGTCTACTCAAGGAAAATGCTTGTTTTGTTCTTACATATTATCTTCCTAAATTATTATGTGATATCTTTAAGATTTTAGATGAATTTTATAAAGCCGGCAAGATTCTTTGGATTGATTATGGAAAGCTCTTATTCATCGATTTTTATAATCATAAGGAATTTATATATGAAAATAGTTTATTATGCATGCCTCGGTATTATCTTTATAAACTATATGGAGCATGCATGATTTTTAAGTTGGAATTAAAAGATGAATATTGGAAAATTATATTTGAAGATAAACATGGATTATTTGGCTGGCTAGTTTTGCTATATGAATGGGTATTCATGTTTTATGGATTATTTATTGTTTCTAGCATTCTTATGATCATGATGGATTGTGTGTTTTACTATTTTATTAGAAAAATTGCTATTAGATGCATTGATAATGAATTGGTTTATGGCAAAATTGTATAATCATATGTTAAATGCTTGTATTTAATTTTTATTAATTTAAGAGATTCAATTATATGATAAATTAAAGAAGTATTTACCACATGACGAGTATACATATAATAAGATGGTTCATTCTATTACCTATTACTCATCATCTGAAATTGTTTGTGGATTCAATTTGGTAATTCCAATTGACTTTTTACAATTATCTACTAATGAGTTCGCTAATTTTGATGGAAATGAAAATGTCGAAGTTGTTAGGAATTTACATCCAAAGGAAAGATTTGCCAATCAACCACAAGAAGATGAGCCATTCCAAACCTTGGAGCACCTCAATGAAAATCAAATTGTCACACCAAGCTTAAATGGTAAGGTTAAATTTTCTTTAAATATTACTAACTTGTTGTTGTATAATGTAGGCGATTCGAGGACAAATCTTCTCAAAGAAGGAAGGAATGATGTGATTCGCGAAAGCTACAAAGGCTAAGATCCATTAGGAGGCATTGGAGGCCCAAAAACAAAAACATAGAAAGTGAAGGAAAAACCACAAATTTTTGTGAGAAGAATCCAAGTACGAGAGCCAAAAATCCATGATTCAAAGGCCTTGAAAAGCTTGCTATGCATTGGAGGAGGGATACAAAAGGAAGCACAAATCAAAGGATGCAAAAGGAGGGTATTTTTCAAGAAGACCCGAAGGCCCATCTGTAGAGCGTGAAGTGTAGCAAAGCCCAATGCGCAGCCCAGTGCGCAGCCCAGCACGCAGCCCAGAAACCTACCCAGCTCCGGAGCGTAGCGCGCGGCCCAGCCCATCACCATGCCCTGTCATAGCGTCAAGTCAGCGAGCGCATCCTGCGAATCGCGAGCACCGTCAATGCCACGTCCCCCACTCGAGCCCCATCCAGCCCCGCTCGACAGTGCACCCATCGTTGCCCGACCAGAGCCTCATCAGCGCCCCATGTCAGCACAGATTCCACAAAATCTGCGCCAATCAGCGTGCCTCATCATCACACCTCTTCTACGCGCCCTATCAGTGCGCATCCCACAATATCCGCACCAGTCAGTATGCCTCGTAAGTGTGCCCAATCATCGCGCATCCCGTAATATCCGTGCCAGTCGTCGGTGTGCCTCGTCAGCACGCCCAGTTAGCAACCCGAGCTAGATCTGAACCCGACCGACAACGCGCCCGCACGAGCGTGCCAGTCAGCACCTGACTGAAGCCCCGATCCATTCCACCGCGCGCGCAGCCCAGCCCAGTACAAGCGACCCAGCCCACAGCTAGGCCCAGCGCCCCTTCTCGCGCGCCCCCACTGCCTCTTCGACTCCAAACCCTAATTTTTACAATTTTTCTTGGTTATTTTGGTCTTTTTGCAATGTTTGAGGGTTAACCTAATGTTTTTCTATTTAAACAAGTGTAAGGCCTCATTAGAGAGAGAATTGAATTATGAAATAAACTTTTGTGTTTGTGAGGTCTTCCTCTCTTTTTCTTCTTTACGAAGAACTTGGTCTCTTCAAATTTCAATCTTGATAGATCAAACCTTTGAAAGCTTTTGTTCAACCAATCGGTTTGATTAGGGTCAAGCTCCTCTTTTGATAACTTTGGTTTTAGTCGACAGGTTTGGCTAGGGTCAAGTTCCATTTTACACTTTCTTGATTCGATTGACGATCCATTTTATAATTCCGCATTTGTTGTTGGGTGTAGGGTTTTTTACTACCCTAGGTTCGCATCACAATTTCAACTATGACTTGAGACATCAAATGTTTTAGGTGTCAAAGATTTGGCCACATCGCGTCAAACTGTCCCAACAAACAAGTAATGGTTGTGAAGGAAAATGGAGATATAGAAAGTGAAGATGAAATGCCACCTCTCGAGGATTGTAGCGATGTGGAACTTGTAGAGCCAATTAAGGGAGACTTGTTGCTCACACAAAAAATCCTAAATATGCAAATCAAGGAGGATAGCGATGAGGTACAAAGGGAACTTATTTTTCGTACCCGTTGTCTTATTAAAAATGAAGTTTGCAATTTGATTATTGACAGTGGGAGCTGTACCAACGTAGCTAGCACATTATTGGTTAAAAAGTTAGATTTGGAGACTGATAAGCATTCGAATCCATATAAGTTACAATGGATAAGTGACTGTGGAGAAGTTGAGGTTTCAAGGCAAGTGAAGGTCGCATTGTCCATTGGGAAATATGAGGATGAGGTTCTATGTGATGTGGTCTGTAAGCAAGCTACACATGTTCTATTAGGGAGACCTTGGCAACTTGATAGTAGAGTTAATCACAATGGGTTCAAGAATGAGTATTCTTTGGTTCAAAATGAGAAGATTGTTGTGTTGACACCATTAAAGCCGTGGGAAGCTAGAAAGTAACAAGAGAAAGTCGCCAAAGATTTCCAAGATTGTTCCAAAGCAAAAGAGACACTTAAGCTTGGAGGAGTTGAAAAGAAATCGGAAGTCGGAAAAAAGGAAAAAGCAATAGTGAAAAAGGAGATAAAAGAGCTACAAAGAGAAAAGCCCAGAATAAAGTGAACAAAAAAGGCAAAGAGGGAGAAAAGGAAATAGTGGGAGAAGAGATAAAAGCCAAGGGAGAAAATGAAGAAAGAAGAATTGGAATGGGTCAAAAATGTGAGAAAAATAGTGAGGTATTTTTATTCTTATGCACACATGTTTGCTTATTTCCCCATCGACTAACTGATTCTTATCTAGTGGGTGTATCTTCTAATTTGACGGGAAATCAAGACATACGATTGGAAGACGACAAAAGACATGCGAACCCTTGGATCATTCACATCTAGGAGATTTTCAATGACATGCACCACAAAGGTAAGAACATTATGGCAACCAACATAATGTCAAAAAGGTATGGACTTGCTTCTAATCTCCTATTTAAGTTATTGAAGGCGGGAAATATTAGAAAATTGTATGAACATAACTTAGGAATTAAGGGATTTTGGAATCTTCTTGAGAGAAATGCATGTGCCGATTTGTGTTAAATTAAAGGATGTCGATTAATTGAAAATGCATGTTATGTTCCTACATATTGTCTTCATAACTTATTGTCTGGTGACTTCAAGACCTTAAATGAATTTTTTGGAGCATATGCGAATGATAATTGGGAATTTGTGTTCATACTTAAGCATGAAAGGATGAGTATGTTTTATGAACTATGTGATGTTTCGAGAATTTTCATGATAATAATGAATTGTGTGCTTAAAAGGAAAATTGTTGTTAAATGCTTTGATGATGATAATCGAAATGATAAAACAAATTATGAGTTTATAAGTATTTTGAACTATTTTACACGTGACTCACCATTTGCTAATCATTGTGGAGAAAGGGAAGGGTCTATCTTTCATCGAATATATTTGATGCAATCAAGAGGAGATGATTTCGTTCAAACCTTTGAGCACCAAAAGGACAATCAAACTATCATAGAAGGCTTAAATGGTAAGGATAATTTTTATTTAAATATTATTGACATGACTTTATATGATGTAGGTGATTCAACAACAAATCTTCTCAAAGAAAGGGAGAATGATATGATCCGGACCAGCTAGATAGACCCAGGATCCATAGAGAATAATGGAGGCCCAAGGATTGAAGTAAAAACAAGGAAGGTGATGGAAAAATCCTCAAATTTTGTGAGAGATGTCCAAGAAAGGCAGCCAAAAAAGTTCGTGATCTAAAGACCTTGAGGAGATTATTATGCATTGGAGGAGGAGTAGAAAGGGGAAGACAAGCCAAAGGATCCAAAGGGAGGTCAAGTTTAAAGAAAATCTGAGGGCCCCTTGCAGTGTGCGCATCGTACAGCCCACAGACCAACACGCGCAATGTGCAATGGCATGCACATCCCGTTAGCGCGGCCTAATACACAGCCCAGCTCTTGCGCCAGTGCATGGCCTAGTTTGCCCGCGCCCCATCAGCGCACTTGTCACCCCACGCATCCTGCACATCGCGCACTAGTTAGTGTGCCCCATCAGCACGCCCTGTCAGTGGCCCACGCCCAATCTGACCAGCTCGACAGCGCTCCCATCGTCGCCTGCCAGCACCTCCTCAACATGCACATCCCGCGAATCCCATGCCTCGTCAGCGCCGCACCAACCCGTCGCCCAGCGCCCACGTGCAACACCTGACCCAGCGAGACACACTTGCGCACACAGCCGCCTAATCTACTCCACTATGCGCGCGGCCCATCCTAGTGCACACGACCTAGCCCCAACGCGCCTCCCGTGTGCTACCACCGCTCCTTTTACTCCTAACCCTAAGTTTTACAATTTTTTTATTTATTTTTGGTCTTTTTGCAATGTTTTAGGGTTAACCTAATGTTTTCCTATTTAAAGAAGTGTAACGCCTCATTAGAGGGGATTGAATTTTGAAATAAATTTGTGTGTTTGTGAGGTCTTCCTCTCTTTTTCTTCTTTACGAAGAACTTGGTCTCTTCAAGCTTCAATCTTAAAAGATTAAACCTTTGATAGCTTTGGTTTAACCAATCGGTTTGGTTAGGGTCAAGCTCCTTTTTTGATAACTTTGGTTCTAGTCGACAGGTTTGGCTATGGTCAAATTACTTTCTACATTTTCTTGATTAACATTGTCAAATGTCGCGTTTGTTGTTGGGTCTAGGGTTCTATAATACCCTAGGTTAGCATCAATCTCTCTCTCTGTACTACTCTCTCTCTTAATGTATTATTATCTCTCTCTTGGGGTATTACTCTCTCTCTCTCTCTCATCTTTCTTGGAGTATTACTCTCTCTATCTCTCTAAGAGTAATGGAGTATACCCCAAAATGGGGTATTAATCTTGTGGAGTAATACTATATCTTGGGGAAAGTAATAACGGAGGTAATACTGGTATTACTCTTGTGGTATTGCTTAATAAGAGTAGTACATTAGTAATACCCTCTCTAAAGCAGAGTATTACTCTTTCCCTAAAGAGAGAGTACTACCCCAAGACACAAAGAGAGAAAGAGAGAGAGTAAAGTATTATCACGAGAGAGAGATAAAGATAGTAGTGCCCCAAGAGATAGAGAGAGAGAGAGAGAGAGTAATATTTACTAGTATTACTCTCATAATATTACTCTCTTGGATACTTTGTCTCTTTGTCTCTTGGCTTATTACCCCAAGATAGTAATACTCTCTCT
>CM039480.1:18193522-18221597 GCA_022433065.1 Begonia loranthoides | reverse complement strand
TACTAAAAAAGAGAGAGATAGAGAGAGAGTAATACCCCAAGAGAGAGAGAGAGAAAGAGATAGAGAATAATACCATGTGAGAGTAATGTACTCTTGGTGTATACCACTAAGTATAATACCCCAAGAGAGAGTAAATAGTGTAATACCCCAAGAGAGATTAATACCCCAAGAGAAGATAGAGAAATACCCTAAGAGAGATAGTAATTCCCCAAGAGGGATAGAAAGAGAGAGAGATAGTATTACTCTATCTCTAGTAAAGAGAGATAGAAAGAGTGAAATATCTCTCTACTGTAAGAGAGAGTATACACTACTCTCTCTCCCCCTTGGGGTATTACTCTTGGAGGTTTGAGTAATACCTCTATACTCTTTCTCTTGGGGTATTACTCTCTCTTGGAGTATTTAAGAGTTGAATGGCAATGGTGGGGTAGTTATCAGATCAAAGTGACGTGTGGATATAAGAGAGTTGCCATTTTTCTCTTGATGTTGAAGAATGACTATGATTGTGGCATTTCCTTCTTTAGAAATGATGTAATCAGGGTGGCGCAGCAGAAGCGTTATGGCGAGTGAACATGAGAATTTGATCGATCTTTGGTACAAGAGACGCTATTGGACGAAGTTAAAGGGCTAGTATAGGTAAGAAGGGAGTAGATGGTCTAGATAAAAAGAAGTATTAGGACCGTTAGAGGGACTACTGTTGGTTTTTAGGTTCCTTCGCACGGCGGAATTACCGATGTTCATAACAACGGTAACGTGCGTAACCTATGTATTATGAAAAATAATTTTAACATGAACATAAAACGGATCGTTGTTATAATATATTAATAATAATATATATTTAAAATCTCTATTTAGATCTAATCTAAAAGATAAAGAATATTACCTTTGTAGTTTACTTCACACGGGTACAAAATCAACCTTTGATCTTCTCTGCCAATCCTCCTTGCCTCGAATAAGCACGTGTGGGTGTGATGAATGAAACAATATCACACTCAATTTATGATAGATCGTATTCTCAACACATGAGACGATTTATTTGAATTTAGAAAACACTCTTCTAAAGCCAACACGGAAGACACAAATTTTGTTCTCAAACTGGATTTCTTAATCTCAAAGATTTCAACAACTTTAACTTTTTCACCAACCCTCATCTAATGAGATTAGACCTCTATTTATAGTGGTATTGCTCCATAATGGCCATTATGGCATTTAGAGAAAAACACTACAAATTCCTCATTACATTTATAAAAATGTTATGGAAATCAAAAGTCTTGTCACCATTTTTCAACACTTGGCACATTTAAGTTATAACATATTTATAACAAAAAATGTTATGGAAAACAAAAGGTCATGACATTAAATCAAATTTGACAAAATCCATTTTAAAAATTATTTTTAAAAGTTATTTTATATTTGTTAATTAATTGAATAATCAATAATTCAATTATTTCATTTAATGAAATATAACAAATATATTAAATTTGACAACTTTTGTCATTTTGTCTTAATTAATTAAATAATCAATAATTCAATTATTTCATCTAATGAAAAAATAATAATAAACTTATTATTGAGTGCATCAAATAATTAATTCATAATTAATTATTTAAATTCTTTGTTTATTTTTCAATTATTCGAATAATGATAGAAGGTGACGAAGGGACCGATGGACCTATAGTTTTAAGCTCCAATAATATTTCGTTAATTAATATAAACTCTTTATATTATTAACATAATTATTAACTCTAAAGTAATTCCACTAAATACTTAGAGTTGCACTCTCAAAACTATAGAGTATATTTACTTAAAGTAATGTCCATTGATATAGTCATTACATATGTATTAACCCTCCAATTAGATTTGCAATAGAGGTAAGTTTATAATCTGTTAACCTCTCATATTGCGTCTTTATCCTTAACTACCATTAGTTTTTGATTGAATAATTGATTCATAATTATTATGAATTGTGCGCTAATTATTCTATCATTGAACTAACAAACAAGGGAATCTATAGAAATGGATTTCGTTGTATCGATATTAACATTCCTAGCTATTCATTTTAATTTACTCCCAATATACAAGGTTTATGAATCATAAATTGTACAAAACTTTACTGAGTAAATCAAAGAATAAATTAAAATAAAATAGGAGTTTATTAAATACAACGAATTAAGATCATACATAGATGACCATCATTATGATAATTAATTGTTCTATTTTTAACGAAAATTATCAGAACAATATAATTATATCTGGTCTAGTCCTATATAATCATATTATATAAAACATCTTTATCTTATGTCACTACATAATTATTCGGGATATTACTATACATTCTTAATGAGATAAACTATGTTTATGACTATGAACTATTTGAAGATTTCATACTTCAAATATAAGTCGTGGACATATTTTGGTTATTACTCTTTATATTTTATCCCACATATATACAATATATATGTCAATATAAAGTTAGCATAAATAACCAAGGAATTTTCTATGAATTTTATAAAACATAATCTAAAATGTTAACATAATATTAATCAATATAAGTTTATTCATATATTATAAAATTGTTCTATTACATTTGCTTGTTTGGCATATTACTCCCAACAACTACATCATCAAATGAGGTAGCTAAGAAGAGATTTGATGTGTAGATTGGCGTTAGTAAGAGTACTAGAAAGGTTAAATTTCGAGGACGAAAGTAATTTTGAGGGGGGAAGTATGTAACACCCCGACTTTAAAGTTGGACAAGTATCGGGGTATTACCAGGGACGTTCTAGATCGTTAAGTCTAGGGGTAATTTTGTTAACATTTTACTCGTATACGTGATGTAACCATCGTTGGATTATTACATTGAGCATTTTATGTGTCATTTTATGACATGTAATCATGGGGGGAAATGTTACAGGAATTAATTAAGTGGGTAAAAGGTGAGGAAACCTGTCCAGAGCATTTGTAGACGCCTGAGGATGACACTTGCGGACGAGGTGTATCGTCTGCAAACGCATTGCACACACAACGAAGGGTGGGGATGACTCAGGACGTGATTCTACTTCCTGAATGCACTGTGTGATGGAGTTTGAATGACTCCGGACGAGTGCGGACGAGGAGTAGCCTCATCCGAATTGCCTCTGTCCCAAACCTGGGTACCTGCGGACGAGGTCCCAGACGATGCGGATGCAAGTTACGTCGTCCGCATCGAATTTGTACAAACTTTGGGGACTTTCAGACGAGTTGGGACGACTACGGACGCGTTGAGGCCTCGTCCGTTTCGCTTTTGTCCGATTTTAGGACACTTTCGGACGCTCGCGGATGATAGGTACAGACGCCATATGGTGTACGAAACTCGCCTGCTAATGGTATGGACATGGATGAGGATGTCATTCCTCGTCCCCGAGCACGATATAGCCTGTGAGATTTTAGTCTTGCGGACGAGACCATCACGTCTGCACTCATCCAAATTAGCCTAGACTTTCATCAGAAATGATTTATAATCAGGATGAAGTTGACCCTTAGCCAATAGAAGCGCGGCTGGCCGACATCAAATCTGACCCCCAAACACATGAGTCGACCGCCCCTGCCCAGCCAACCTCTCACTACCCCCTGTAGGTACGGGTTATCATCTCCAGGCATAAATTGCCTCTTCCTTAGGGTAGAAACCATTCTCCCCTTCTCATTTGCGTTTTCCTTCCAGCGGGAGAAGTTCCAGAGAGTGAGAAGGAGGGCCAGCATGAGAAGTGAGTTTCTAAGAGGGAGAGCTGAACTAGTGTGTGAACGTGAGTGAGGGAGCTAGGAAGTTAAAGGGTGAACTAAAGCAGGGAGCTGATGGAGTTGGAACCGTGATCTGCTGGAGTGGCTGAGGAGTGGCTGTCCCTGCTTTAGGTCATCAAATTGGTAAGGAAATAGGGTAGTGTCTTGGCCATTTGGAGGCCCTACACCACAAGTAGAGTCATGCTTGTTTTATTGTTTAAGTTCTATGTTTGTTTTCCTTTTTTGGATTTTTAGAATGTTTCTCTCCTTGAATTCGATATATTTCCTTGCTGAATCCTTTGCTCGTGACCTTATTGCATGGTTGTTTAAGCTCTATAGTTGTCGTCTCATTCATTTGCCCTACATGCAATAAATCCTTGGTGAGTATTGGTGGAAAGCATAGTATTAGATTGTATTTGTTTACATTAAATTTGAAAGCATGTATGATCATTGTATTCGTTGTCGCATTTAGCAGTTTACTGTCCAACTATATGTCTTGTATGTTCATGATTATTTTACCGCCATATTTAGTATTCGTTGTCAAATTATAAAGCATGTATACACATCCTTTTCACTATCGTATCTCGTATTCGTTGTCAAATTATAAAGCATGTATGCACGTTGTCAATTCGCTGTTCCATCTCGTTAATTACTATCATTTGCTTAAGCATGTTGCATGTTTTAGTTGGTTGCCATATTTACTCATTTAATGTTGAATTACAGAGTATACTGCACATTTTAATTCGCTGTTAGACTTCATATTCTACTGTCAAATTACAAAGTAATGTTATACGTTTTATTCGCTATTACTCATCATTATTGCCAGCCTTAAGTCAAGCATGCTAAACTATCATATGTCATTTTAACTCGTCGTTATATGCTGTTATGCTATGTCGAAAAGTTCAGCGTGTTAACATGTTTTATTTACCCTGTATTCACTGTTGTTTCGTTGCTGTTTCGTAGTTAATTTCCATAAATTCTGAAGTATGTTAGTTGTATTATTCGTTGTTAAACTTGTTGTTCTTTTACTATTAGTTTCTGCAGATTCCGATGTTCGTTAGCATGTTTGTTAGCTGTTTTATTCGCAGAACACATGATTATTTCTTGCCAGTATAAATTGTGTTAATTCGCTGTTTGTTAATTTATGTAATCCCGTGATTGAACTCTGCAGTTCATTCCATTGTTATTATGAGATGTTTGGTAGTATAGATTTGAGAATTCGTTGAATGGATGATATTGTTAGTAGTTATATTTCTGTATTGCATCTACATGCATCATGATAATAGACATCATAGGAAATACCACCAAAAAGGGGTCGGTATTCATGTGTGAGAATAGACATCATAGGAAATACCACCAAAAGGGAGACAATATTCATGTGTGAGAAGAAAATGAAGAAAATAATGGAAAGTAAGGGAGTTGAAGGTTGGAGAGATGGTCCGGACCTAACCGGTAGACTCGAAACCCCTTTTACCCTTCCCTACACGGGTTGTGCGAGCTTGTCTACCGTAAGGTGTTAGGTGCAAGGTACCCACCATGTCTCCGCCAAGAATCTCCAATCTCCCAACTCGATCTACGAGTTTATGATATATGTAACCGTGAGTAAAGAGTGGTTTGGGGCGGATCCCATTCCGACATAATGAGTTAGAGGCATTCATATTGTATTAACCCTTTTTCTTACTGGGCTATTAGGCTCACGTATTACTTGTGGTGTAGGTACAACGACGAACAGATAATAATAGGTTCATATACAAGGAACGACGAACAAATGATAAAGCAGAGGTGAATGATTTACACGGGTGAGATTGGAGCTGGCCAGGCTAAGAGTAAATAAGAGACGGTTGTAATCACATTAATTTTTATTGTATTGTACTCAATTGTTTATTTTCTTCTTTAAATGATTTACGCTTCCGCAAAGTTTTCATAGATCCGCTACATTTTAGATGAAAAGGTTTTATAACACTTCCGCAACGATTTCATAACAGTTTTAATGAAAGATTAGTAGCGGTCCGGTTTATGTCGCCTTCTGATGTGTTTTCTTCTTAAAAAGAAATTTTAAATTTTTCTCATATTTAAGAGATTACAAAAAACTGAATCGTTACATAGTCATTCACCAATTCCAGCCACCGTCGTTGTCTCATATTCAATTCCTTCTAAGTGAAAATGTATTTTAAACTTTTATGGTCCGAAAAGATCTCACATCGCTGGCCATATATGTAGTGTCTCCAAATCTAAGAGAAAACACGACTGTAGCAAGCTCCAAATCAAGTGTGGGATAATTTGCCTTGTATGGTTTCAATTGTCTAGAGGCGTATGCAACTACTTTCTCATTCTGCATAAGTATGGCACCCAATCCATTCTTAGAAGTGTCGCAATAGATGCAAAAAATTCTATCGTCAACACGTAGAGACAAGACAGGAGCCGAAGTTAGACAATGTTTCAGCTCTTGAAAACTCTTCTCACATTCGTCCGTCCACCAAAACCGTGCATTTTTCTTTGTCAAACCCGTTAGGGGTAGTGCAATTCTTGAGAATCCATTTATAAATCTTCTGTAATATCCCACCAGGCCAAGAAAGCTTCTTCTTACTTCCCCCACATTCCATGGTTGTGACCATTCAACTACGGCCTGAATCTTTGCGGGGTCTACTTCAACTCCATGCTTAGAAATTATGTGACCGAGAAAACTCACTTTACTTAACCAGAACTCGCATTTAAAGAAGTTTGCATACAACTTATGTCTCACCAATATAGATAAAGAAATCTTTAAATGCTTTCTATGTTCCTCCTCTAAGCGTGAGTAAATTAGTGTGTCATCGATAAATACAATGATGAATTTATCTAAGTACTCACTAAAGACCCGGTTTATTAAATCCATAAATGCATCCAGGGCATTAGTTAATTTAAAGAACATAAGCAAAAACTCATAGTGTCCATATCTTGTCCTAAATGCTATCTTAGGAATGTCATAAGGCTTAACCTTTAACTAATAGTATCCGGATAGGAGGTCGATTTTTGAAAAGACACAACCTCCATGCAATTGATCAAACAAATCGTCAATTCTTAGAAGAGGATATCGATTCTTAATAGTTACTTTATTTAGCTTGCGATAATCGATGCACATCCTAATTGTCCCGTCCTTCTTCTTCACAAATAACACCGGTGCACCCCGTGGTGAAAAACTGGGATGAATGAATCCATTGTTAATTAACTTCTCAATTTGGACCTTCAATTCTCTTAATTCAGCTGTGGCTATTCTATATGGATTCTTTGAAATTGTGTCTGTTCCAAGGTGAAGGTCAATCACAAACTCGATTTCCCGATCTAGAGGTAATCAAGGAAGTTGGTCCAGAAAAACATCCGAAAAGTCTTGAACAATGGGAATCTTCTCCATATTTATTTTTGATGCAACCGTTATATCCAATATGTTAATAAGATTTTCATTCCTCATTAACTGATCCACCTTAAACGCAAAAATCATAGTCAATCGGCCTTTTTCGTTGACTCTAATAAACATGTGTTGTTCGCCATCAGGGGAGAAAAACAATACTTCTCTTTTTCTACAGTTAATTATCGCTTGGTACTGGGATAACCAGTTAATACCCAAGATAATGTCATATCCCTTCATGTCCATGACAATTAGATCAACATAGAAAATTTGATTGTTTATCTTTATGGCATAAGCCCTTAGGATTTCATTGGTAATTAGGTATTCCCCAGAGGGCAGGAGGACACAATTATTACTTTCTTCTAATTCGGGGAAACAATCTGTCCTTATACTAAATTCCTTCGAAATGAAGGAATGAATAGCACCAGAATCGAATAAAACATACGCCGTTATATCATTAACGTAAATATTGACATAGACGAATTGAGATGAGATTACTAACTACCCATCATTCCAAGGAATTATATATATCGATTTCAATCATAAGGCGTACCTGACACCATAGCAAGCGGGTCATCCCCCGCCATTTCATCCATTTGTACTTCAGGTGCCTCCTCACCGTATAGGGAAAAGACTCTTGGTGTCACGCTACTGAATCCACTAACTTTTGCTAGGAAAAATCTTGCAATATGACCAGATTCCCCACATTTAAAACACCGACTAGTACTCACTCTGCATTCTCCAAAATGGTTCTTCTTGCACTTCGTACATTGGTTAAATTGTTGGGTCCTCATATATAGGTGGGGGCAGTGTTTGTCATATTCATTGGGCATTTATCCTTCATCTGTTGTACTTCATATTCTGAATCCCTTTTTGTCCCTTTGTTTATCATGGTTCCACCCTTTTGATGTTGATTAAGAGCATTCTTCCAAAATTTCTGATTCGCCTCACGTTATTGAGCCACCATTAACTCAACATCCTCAACTTCTAATTCCTTAGCAATAATCCAAATAAGGGACGCCTTGAGTACCAGAAATCTTAACTCCCCTAAGAATCTCAACTCTTAGTCCATAGACAAATTGATGGACCTTGAGTTAATTGTTTGCCACCAGGTGAGACGCAAACTGAGAGAGTGCCTCAAACTTCCTCACATACTTAGATACAGTTCCAGTTTGGCGCAATAGGACAAACTCCAATAACTTCTTCGATCACACAGTCTGGCTGAAGAATTTCTCATAGAAGATCTCTTTAAACTGATCCCATGTTAAAGCTCCAATATCGCGTGCCACCTTAACAATATCCCACCAGAACCTCACATCTTGAATCAGCATGTATGCAGGACACGAAACCTTCTCAATTTCCTTAATCTTTGTGTATTCGAACATGTCCTCTATAGATCGAATCCATTCCTCAGCACAAATGGCAACAGCCATATTCCCATTGAAACAAGGGGGTTTAAGTCTCCTAAACTTCTCCCAACCAGCTTCTACTGGACCCATCAATTGACGTTGATTCTTATTCTCATTCCCCCTTTCAGCAAGGTGTTCCACAATTGTTGTCAGGCGATCTAGAATGTCATTTCTGACATCGCGTGGAGCATTGTTTTCTTGGCCCATAACATTCTAATATCCAGCAGCTCCATTTCTATCGTTATCGTTATCGTTCACAATACTGGCTTGAACGTTTCCTCTGGTTCCTCTTGCCATTCTATTATCCTACAATGATATTGTTTTTGTTCAAAAGAGCTATTTCAAAATGCTAATTATTGTAGAGAATGTACATTAGGAAGCATTTAGGTTTATTAGGCAACAAGGGGTACTTATATTTTATTATTTTATAGTTAATGTTCCTAATTAAACCTTAAGCTAACTATTCTCGGAAAAGCTCAATTAATTATCTATCACATAATATTTTATATCAAGTATGCTAATAAAACTAAGTAACTACAAGCAAGTTATACTAACACATCAATTCTAGACTAACAGAACAATTCATGCAATAAAGCAATGTAATAAAACACTTATAGTTGAAGAAGTATGCCGCAATCAATCTCGTGTTACCAGTAGTCAACAAAACCGCATTAGATCTGGTTATGCTCTGATACCATAATTGTAATATCTCATTTCTGTTTATGAATTTTCAGTAAAATTTTGAACATTTTAAAATTTCATTTAAAATATACTTAATTGAAAAATATCAGAGCATGTTACGCAGAATAAAAACATTAAACTATTTTACATAAATAACGTAAATAAACACTTAAAATTCATAACAAAGTCTTTATGCATTTACAATAACTTTTATTCATTTAGAGCCATAACCCCCAAGGTCGTTTCGTGCACGGTAACACAAGCTCGCATCGCATCACACTTCTTCATTGTTCACCTCAATCGGCTCACAATTCATATCTACATCACAGGAGGAATAAATGAGCTTATTGCTTAGTAAGGAATATAAAATTAAATGCAACTATAACCTCTATAACAACTCTATATGCATCAGTCCAATATACTCCTCTTTAATCTCCAAACTCACCACTTGGATTCGTTTTTACATGAGAGCAACCTCTTCAGTCTCCGAACTCAGTAAAAACGAACCCACCTACATTTACATTCATTACCATTTGGGTGAGAGCAACCTCTTCAGTCTTCGAATTCACCACTCTTTGAATAAGAGCAACCTCTTCACTCTCCACACTTACTCAAACGAGCTGTTTT
Source organism: Begonia loranthoides (assembly GCA_022433065.1). Classification (NCBI taxonomy): domain Eukaryota; kingdom Viridiplantae; phylum Streptophyta; class Magnoliopsida; order Cucurbitales; family Begoniaceae; genus Begonia; species Begonia loranthoides. The sequence goes on along the minus strand of CM039480.1, from coordinate 18,211,742 downwards.
CTACGTGTTCACAACCTTTTAAGTCTTCGAAACCACATAGACAACACCATTATTATCTTCATTATTAACCCATGAGAAGCATGACGTACAATCCTATTAACATATCTATATGAATGTCACACACAGTAGTTCATATATCACAAACAATGCTACAAACAACTAACAAACAATAACTATACTTCAATTATAATTTAATACTAAATGTGCTTTCAATTACATCACTAGACATGCTATTTCAACAAAAATATAAAACCAACATGATTCATTTTAAGAACTATGAATTAAGACGATTACAAGGTATAATTAACAACTTGCATAAAGGAACAAGAACAATTAACATGTAATAACCCAGTTTTTTGTAAATCCTTTAAAATGCGTGAAAATTTTAACTTTTGTAAAACCGTTGAAATCTCTTTTAAAACAAATCAGAGTTCGACGCTATACCAGACCGCTATTAACCTTTTGTTAAACTCATTATGAAAATCAAATTAATGAATTGCGGAAGCGTTATGAAATCATTTGTTTAATACATTGCGGAAGCGTAAATAAATTCATTTAAAGAAGACCTACTCGACAATTGAAATACTGCGTTTGAGAAATAAAACTAACAATTAAATATCATTTTTATTACAACCATGCTCTCGTTTACTCTCTTTATGTCTGGCCAGCCCCAATCTCGCCCATGCAAATCCTACATCCTTGCTTTATTATCTGTTCATCGTTATTGTCGTTTTTGCATACAAGTACCTACACCTACACCACAAGTAACTGTAAGCCCAAAAGGTTAGTAAGGAAAAGGGTTTAATGCATTCATGAAATGTCTCTCTTTAGTCCTTTTTGGAATGGGGGCCACCCAAACCAATCCTTTCATTACATTCGTTCTTTACTTTCTTTCATTCATTCGTTACTCGTACATCGAGCTGGAGATGGAGGTTGTCCTTTGAAATGGCAAAGTCTGGTCGGCTTCTAGCCTCCTGTGTGTACACTAGTCCCTTTCCTGACAAGGTAGGGGTATATCCTAGCTACCAGACGAGATCTGTACTACCCATTTACCGTAACTCCCTTTTCTTCTTTCATTTTTCTTAACATTTTACCTCACATAATGCATGTGTGAGTACCACCAGATGACACTCCCTATTAATTTCTATTAACATGATGCATGATCATACATTCTCATCCTAACATAATCCATGATGCATTATAACATACTATTAACAATAGTTGAAGTGCGCATATAAAAGGAAGTAATTGTAATTGAAATTGTGTATATAAATAAAGTAAAGCATATAATAGAAGTAAATAATTGCGCACAACAAAAAACAAGTACAATATCGAATTGGAACAGCAAATGCATACAATTAAGGTATGATATTGTAACACCCCGTAATCGTTTTTCCTGTTCTTTCTATATAATCAATTTGGAATAATTAACGTAGTTCAACTTGTGCCAATACGTGTTATTTTATGACGTATAAATTGTGAATTTTCTTACGGGACAAAATTTAAGTTAGGAAAAATTTGGAGAGAAACTGCCAGGGTCATTTCGGACCAATGCGGACGCCATGAGGACGAGATTCGCCGTCTGCACCATCATAAAACACTTGTGGACGAAGGTTGGCATGAGTCCTCACGTCCTGAAGCTGACCTTGTCTTTGAAGTCGAGTGCGGATGAGATGAAGACGCATACGATTTGAATTTGTTCGAATTTTGGATACATTCGGACGAGATGCAAACGACTGCGGACAAGATTGGGAGGCGTCCGAATTGAATCTGTACAAAATCTAGATACATTCGGACGAGATGCGGATGATGTATGATGACGAGGTTTTGCGTCCAAATTGCCTTTGCGGACGGACTTTCAAAGGAGTGAGGATGAAGCTTCTCGTCCCAATCCTCATTTCTGGCTACACAGTGTCATTTCGGACGATGTGCGGACGCAAATCCGTGTCCGAAAGTGCCCAGCTCTGCGAGATTTAAAGTTTAAAAATAACGAATTTGGGATAAAACTTCGGGATTTCTACCACGAACCCCACCCTAGAGATGCGATTTCTCCCCTCAACGATTCACGTAGCCCCATTTTCGCTCCTTCCTTTCTTTTGATTGGTGTTCATCGATTCTTCAGGTAAATAACTCATCTTTTTTAAACCCTATTAAGAAATTTCATTTCACTTCACTTCAATTCAGTCTTCGTTCCAACGAAAGAGAGAGGGACAAAGAGTGAACGATAGAGAGAAGGCAAGAAAGAGAGGAAGGGAGACCTGTGAAGAGTGTGAGATTAGAAGTCATGTAGTGTGACTAAAAACGAAGTTCGAAAGTAGGAGTTGCTGTGGTGAGCTGTGGAGTGTTCTCCTCGTTAGTTTTTCTTCAACCTAGGTAAAGATTGGGTAGAGTCTTGGCCGTCAAAGCCCTACCCACAAGTGTGTGTATAAGTGTGATAAGTTGTTTGATGTTAGATTACTAAAATATTTCCTTATTGATTGTTGAATTCCTTGCTCCTAGGTTTCGATGAATTTCCTTTTAATGATAAAATTCTTGTCGTCTGATTTATTTGCTGTAAATTGTCTTACTGTACATGTTGAAATGAAAGAATGAAGAAGGAAGATGAATGACGAGTGTACGGACATAAGATTTCATGATAAGCTTAAATGAATAATAAATGTGTTTCACGATGATTCTGTTCTCTACGTTTATTTTGGAGTACTTACCTTGAATACTGTATCTCGTGTCATTTAGTTCCTTGATTCTGGTTAGGAGTTAGAAACATCTGAATGTAGTGGCATCAATTCGTTTTAGCACTTTTCTTATTACATCAAATTGTCAAGCATGTTTCTAATTATAATTTTGTTAAATAGAATTTTGTACATAATTTATTAAGCATATTTACTTTCAGAATTAATTAGACAAGCATGCATAAATAATTTATTTAGCATTCGACTTCTAGCTTATAATATTGTCATTCCTTGGTACTAGTTAAGAGTTTTAATTCTCTTTTACTACAATGTTTACATCATTAAAAAGGTGATAACAGATTGATAATTGATCAAAGTAACTTGTTGACTAGAATGATGATATGACATGCATGTATGACTACAATAATTAGAGAACTTCGTTCTAATATGTTACTTACTGAACTTTCTTAAAATGTTATGCTTAGTCCATTTCATTTAGCAAGCATGTGTAGATTTTTTATTTAGAATAGTAATTTGTTGAGCATGTTGATCATTCCTCTTGCCATATCTTTATTATTACATTTAGTAGAATCAGGCATGTTACTCGCTGTAATAAATATTCACTACAGTTGTCTTCCTTACGTAATCTTAATTGTAGTTGTTTATTACAAATACTGCTATATTACCCTGAAGATATATTGCCATTTTTATGATGTATTAAATATGAATAATTTTAATATATGTTTAGTGCATAGTATTATGCAATGATAAGTGTTAAGTCGTGCATGGATGTGACGATAAGTGTTAAGTCGTGCATGGAAACTGTATGGTTAACGTAAAAAAATAACCTAAGTATGAAAGACTAGGGAAAAATGTGCATTGGTGAGGTTCGGACGCCTAGGGATGCCACTCCGGATGACTTGGTGCGCCCGCGCAACTGTTGAGATGCGCCCCTATACTTTCGGACGACTTTGCGGACGCTGCGGACGAAGAGGCCCTTGTCCGATTTGAATCTGTACAATTTAGAACTCATTTCGGACGACTCGTGAACAAGTGCGTACAAATATGGCTCGCGTCCGATTTGACTCTAGACAATTTTATGACACATTTGGACGAATCGTGGACGACGTTTCGGACGAGACATCTCGTCCGAATGTCACCTGCAGACGGTACGGACGACACTTTGGGACGCATTTTCTCGTCCCAAACTGGGTTTCGGACGAGTGCGGACAACTTTACTCGTCCGAATTATGGAGGATTTTCGAGATAAGTGTTAAGTCGTCCACGTGGTCCTCCATATTTGGACCTCCTCTCCTTGAAATGGGTAATGCAGTCTTCCTTTCTCTTCAGTTTATCCCCTGCAACTACTCATCTCCTTCTCTCTCTGTCGTCTATAAATGGTAAGCTCCTTGTATCTCTACTGCTTACTCTGACTTATCGATTGTGAGGGAGTGTGCTTTGGGTGTGTGTAGATTTTGGTGAAGTAATGCTATGTTTGTCCAACCATGAAGTGAAGCAAGGTAAGAAATTGTTGTTCAGAAGTTTGTTGGTTTGATTTTGGATCTCTAGTTTAAGTCAAGATGGACATGAAAGTGGGATTCATCTTTTATGTTGCCTTGTATAAGATCTATTGTGAGTTGGAAGAATAGTGGATACACATTGGCTGCTGTTTTGTTGCTTGCATTTACTGCTTTCCTACTTGTGTTAAGCTGCTGGAAAACTTGAGGTAAGGATTGGAATGTGCAGTCGACCAGAGGAGGTCCTACATTACGGGTCTTGGATGATATTGAATTGCTTTGAATGCCTTGTGTGATTTCTGGTTAAGTTACTGGAAGCTGGGACTGTTATGTTTTTGTCTAAACTGTCTAGGTTTAGATTGCCCTTATGTGATAAGCATGAAATGTTAAAAATCGATAGTATGATTTGGTAACTCGGTGAAATCCTGATCCGGTTGATATTCAGTGATGTTAGTGAGATATTTTCCGCTGGGTTCTTTCTATTTTGAGTTTGAGATTCTGAATTTGTTCTCAATTGGGTGAAAGCTCTCTGGATTTTGCTAAGCTGTTGTTGATTTAATTGTCAAATTATAAAGCATGGGTTATTGACTGAATAAGAGAGGAATAAGCTGCTTGATATTGATTTTGTATCCATGTTCGTTGCTAACAAATGTAGGTAGTAGCTAAGGTTGTCTTGGACTGTTGAAAATCTGGTTAGGGTGATTTAATTAGAACTGTAAACTGTTGGATGTTAGTACAAGGCTTGATTCAATATCCCTTGTCATTGAAAAGTGAACATAATACAGATATAAATGTTGAAGTTGTTCGTCAAGAGTCTATGTGCATAGGATTGGTTAATTCATAGTAGGATGTTATGAAAAGAATGAAAGTTGATCCTTGCTCATTATTGCCAAAGAAATAACACTAAATTATATTGTCTTCGTTTATGTAAGCATGAAAGTTCCTTGTTTTCAATTGTTTTGCTATTAGTAGTGACAATGACAACTATGCTGCATTTAGCCTGTAAAGAATTATGGTTATGATCTTCGAGTGTTAATTCTGTGAATTATCTTGTGGCACTAATTGTATTCTTTTGTGTATTGTGCCTTTGATTTATTTCGTGGCATTCATGCATCATCCTAGGATTTATGAAATTATTTACATATTGTATGTCATCCTAATATACGTAAATAGGCGTATGTGGGTTCGGGTGAATTGTGACTTTCCATACGGCAGATTCCTCCCATGTAGGGAGTGGTAGGTTTAGAAGTACCTACGTGGATTCTAGGGTTCACAATTACCCCGTTCTGAAACCCCCAACGTCTTCAACAAAAGTGAGAATACCGCCTTGTGGATACACCCCTAATGCATATATCTCTTCATTGGAGTGACCGGTTAAGCCACAAGGTACTAGGGAGTGTTCCACCTTAACTTCCATAAAAGATATGGTTCTCTTCTGTAATGCATTGTGTGGTCACACATTATTTGCATTGCATTTAAATTTTGATTCTTGCTAGGCATTAGGCTCATTTTTTTCCCCATAATGTAGGGGATTATCTTGATGATGACGTTCCAGTTATGGAGGAGGCGTTCCAGGATGACCCCTCGTGTTATCCGCCGATTTGACCTGCTATGTGTGGCTCCTATGGGATGTGAGATGATAATATTTTGAGAAAAGGGTATTTTGGTAAATTAACATTAGTCGTATTTTGAAAGTATGAACGGTTGTAGTAAGGGGCTTTGGGACTTTTGTTAAAATATTTAAGCTATGTTTTGGAAACTTATAATTATCTATTCTACATTTCTTACTCTGAATTTAGAATGTTGAATCAATTAAGCAAAAAAATTTTATATGACGTATTTTTTATTAAGGAAAAATAGTTTTAAATCAACGGGATGTTACAACTACTATTGTAGTTCACTGTTGAAATTCTTTTCCATTAATTGTATAGTTATTTCAATTTCCGTTGCTTTTATATCATTGTATTAGTATGTCTCATGCATTATGGTAATAGAAAAAAGTAGGGAGTGTCATTCGGTATGGTACTCACATGCATGAGTGAGGAAAACGAAATGAACGAACGCAATGAACGGATGATGCAATGGGGGGGAGGTTGAAGGGCGGATGGGCAGTTCGGATCTAATCCACTTAGGGCTAGAAGCAGATCAAACTATACCACCTAATATGTGTTCCTTCAACTTCCAGCTCGATATACAGGTTATGAATGAATGAATGAATGAACGTAATGAAAGATTGGTTTGAGGCGGACCCATTCCAAGTAAATTAAAGAGAGGCATGATATATGCATATTTCCTTTTCTTACTAAGTCTTTTAGACTTATGTATTACTTGTGGTGTAGGTAACGAAATTGTAACGCCTGGAGAGTAGAAGAGGATGCATTTCCCGTGGAGCCTGCAATGTATCTAGATGAATCACGACCAAAGTAGATGAACGATCCAATGGTAAAATAAATGATTTGCTTAGATTACGAGGATTTTAATAATGTGTAGGAGTTGAAATAACCTTAATTTCACAATGTTTCGTATCATTTTGTTTTAAACTATAAATTTATTTCAACATTTAAAGTTATTTCCGTGTACTTTGATTTTATTTCTATTTTTTTCAGTTTTACGTTAAATTTAATATTTGAAGAATTTACTAGTTTAAAGTAGATAAAAAGGAAAAGGAAAAATTTTCCTGAAAGTTTTAAAAGAAAGAAATGATTTTTGACACAAGGCATCACAGGTACGGTAAACATGCAAGTAATTTATTTAAACTAACATGCTTAAGTCGAATTACCATTATTAATCTAGTTGGTTATCCTAATTAATTTACATGCTCAAGAATGAATTATATTTATTTTCCTGATTAGTTATCTTAATTACTTAACATACTCTGAGGATACCATTATTATCCTAATTCGTAAATTTGCATGCCCAAGGATTAATTACTTTTATTATCCTAATTAGATATCTTAGTCAATTTTCTAGTCCATTTACATGCTTCCTACATTTATTATTCTTGATGATTATTCTAATTAGTTACCCTAGGTGAATTACATGCTCAAGAAAGATTTCATTTATCGTTCTAGTTACATATCTTGGCTAGTTTACATGCTCCAGAAATAATTACGTTTATTATTCTAGTTAGGTGTCCCAATTGATTTACCTACTCAAGTTTATAGTTTACGATGAACACAAATGACACAATGAGCACAAGAAGACAATGACATCAGCAGAAAAGGTAAACATCGCAATTGAAACTCTCAATTCATTCATACTTAGTTCCTTACACACTTTTAAGTTTAGTTGTTTACTCTAATTGATTTGAGTCTGATTAAGATTATAATTGTGATCCTAACTAATTACTCTATAGCTTACTCTAGTTAATTACTTATTCTAGTTAAGTTAATTAACATGCTATATTATTCTAAGTTAATAATATGCTTCCATCATTCTAATAAATGAAATACTCAAGTAATATACCATTAAATAATTAAGTTATATACCATTATTATCTAAATTAATTTACATGCTTGAGTGTAGTTAGTTAATTGTTCTAATAAATTGACATGCATCAACAAACAATCAATTCAATTAAGTCAATTAATCATGCTCAACTAAATAGTTTACATGCTCAAGTATTTATTAACTAGTTAACATATTCAAATTAGTTATTTAACGACCAATTATTAGTTAAGCATGCTAACATTATTCTCGTTGCTTAACATATTCGGGTTAGTCGATTCTCGATTAGTTAACAGATTAACTAAACATGCTTAATTTGTTAATAAAACATGCTCAACTAGTTAATTAATATGCTCGCTAGTTAGTTAATTAACATGTTCAGTTAATTACGCTAGTTAATTAACATGCTCAACTTCTAATTAAGTTAATTACTCAGTCAGATTAACATCCTCAGGTTAACTAATTACCCTAGTTAATTATCATGTTAGCATGCTTAAACATGTTGGACCTAATTAGTATGTTCAGTTATCATGTTAACTAATTACTCTCGATTAGTTAATTATCATGTTCATTTAAACATGTTGGACCTAGCTAAGTTAACATGCTGGTTAATTAACATGCTTAACTAATTAATATATTTAAGTAATAATTAACATGTTTGGGTTAATTGCATGCTTAAGTTGATTACTTTCTCTAGTTAAGCTAATTAACATGCTTAATTACAATTATAGTTGACGAACGTGCAAATCACAATTGTCATCCTAGTTAATTAACCTAGTTAATTTACATGCTCACTAGATGATTAATCATACTTAATACAAGGTTATTCTAGTTAAACTACGATAATGATTAAGTGGTTAAACATACTCAATATTATTTCTAGTTGATTTATGTGTTCCGGGAGAATTAAAGATTTTTATTATTCATTGACATGCTCGAGGGTTTGATTGTTGTTCTAGAATCCTGATTAATTTACATACCCCCACTAGTTACTCAACGTAGTTACTGACCCATTCAGAATTATTGGTTCACCTTATTAAACATGCCATTATTAACCTAGTTACTTGAACCTAACAACTACGATTTACACGGAGAGATTTAACTAAATATCCAATAACATAACCAATGACAGAACGATACATATGTTGTGCGAATAAAATGACAGTTGAACCAACATAGAATTTAAACGAGGCATTAAAGAAATAACAAGAACATAACAGTAAATGCATTCTTATTAGCTCATTCATACTTCTCCTCATTCACACGCCCATCACATTTACACCTTAAACATTAATCACAACAGTCAAGTAAAGCATTCGAAGCAAAGAAACCAATTAACAATAAAGAAATAGAAAAGAACAACCGACAAGGAATCAATCAAAGGAAATAGCAACACTAAGGCATCTAAGGAAATACTACAGAGCATTTAAAATCTACCACTCATGCACACCCACTTGTGGTGTAGGGCCTCCACAGGCCAAGACACCCCTATTTACTTACCTAAATGGAAGACAATAAAAACAGAGACAACTCTCCTAGCTCCAACCTTCATAGCAGCCAGCAGCCAGCAGCAACGCAGCTCACAGAGCTTCTCCTCACAAAAATTCACTCACATAACACTCTTCCTTCAATAGCTAAACCACACACACCCAAACAATTTTCTTTCACTCACTAGAACTCTCAGCTCACACTCACGTATGCATAGCTCTCATGCAGGGGAGGGAGAGCTCATCCCAGGAAGAGAGAAAAATGCATAATGAAATGGAGAGAGGAGGCTATTACATGGAGAGGAGGGGACACCGTAGCTGGAGGGTGGGGAGGAGGGGATGGCTCCTGGCATAGGGAAGGCAGCTACGACATAGGGAGGGCGACTTCGTCGTCCAGGGACGGGCAGGGGTCGATTTTTTTCGTCAATTAATGACTAGATGACAAGAAACCATTTTTTAAATCCCTAAATTATCGTTGAACTAGGTTATTTCGGACGAGTGCAGACACATTGGTCTCGTCTGCATTAGTCCGCAAGAACAAAATCTCGTGGGCCAAAACGTGGCTTCGGACGAGAACTGGCGTCCTTGTCCATATCCGTACCATCCACAAACGAAGTTCAAACGCGAAGTGGCGTTCGCACGTGGCGTCCACAAGCGTCCAAAGGTGTCCATAAATCGGACAGAGGCAAAACGGACGAGGCTACTCCACGTCCGAACTCGTCTTGAAGTCCCCAAGTCAGGATGCAGAATCATGTCCCGAGTCGTCCCAACCCATTCTTTATGTGTGCAACGCATTTGTGGACGATCCAACTCGTCCGCAGTGTCGTCTGCAGGTGTCCGGAAACGTCATGGACAGCTATCCTCACATTGTCTCACTTAACTCCTTCCTCACAACACTTTTCCCATAACTACGCGTCCCAAAATAACACGTATCAATACGCAATGTAATGTCCCAATTACCCCGTCCCTTAATTACATCGCATACACAGGGAAAAATCTAACAAAAATACCCCTAGACTTAACGCTCTAGAACGTTCTTGGTAGGGGTGGAAAACGGTTCGGGCTGAACCAAATAACTGAACCGAACCGAGCTAAATTACACGATTCGGTTTGGTTGTAATAACTGTTTTTATTGTTCACAACCGAACCGAAACCGAACCGAGCTCATTTGGTTCGGTTGTCGGGTTCCCAGTTGGAAAACCGGGTAACCCGAATATAACCGGATTGTTGGTGGCTTCTTGAAGAAGCCTTCTTCTTCTTCTTCGAGGCTTCGAGCAGTGTGCATCCCTTTGAGTTTTGCTGCAATAATTTCATATAGGAGCTCATTTTTTTTGTCCTTGCTGCAGATTGGAGGTCATTTTTCTTTTCCTTGCTGCAGATCGAAGCTCTTTTTTCTTTTCCTTGCTGCAATAATTTCATATCGAAGCTCATTTTTATCTTCCTTGCTGCAATAATTTCAGATCGGAGGTCACTTTTCTTTTCTTTGCCGCAGATCGGAGCTCACTTTTCTTTTCCTTGCCATAGATCGGAGCTAATTTTTCCTTTCCTAGCAGCAATAATTTTAGATCAGAGCTCATTTTTCATTTTCTTTGTTTGTTCAAACAAAATTTCTTTCTTTTCCGGTTATTTGCTGTTTGCTTTCTGGATTCAATTAATTTTGGGGGGGTGTTTGATGTTACAAGATCTTTGCTGTTTGCTTTCTGGATTCAATTAATTTTGGGGGGTGTTTTATGTTACAAGATCATTGCCTAATTGAAGCTGTTGACAGATTTGAGCTGCAGGAAATTCTACGTGTATTCATGTGCCAATTGTGAAGACTAAAGTTAATTTTTTTAATTTATTATCTTGATTTAAACTTTTAGTTTGATTAACTCTATATCTGAATATCAGCTTACCTTTGCAGAGTTTGGAGCGTTGGAAAACTATACCAGTTCTCCATTTCATCCATCTGAGTATCTGTAGGCAGTGCTACCAATTTGAAATCAACGATTTTAGGTGAGGTCTAGGTTTTTTAAAATTTAATCGTGGCATGATGTTGGTGATTATTTAGTTGAAATTTCTGTTATGTTTGGAATTTTTATTTGTATTGTGGATTGTGAACTAAAATTGTGGAATTGGAATTGGTATTTGAATTAATTGTTAATTGTGAATTATAAATATGTGATCTTTGAATTTGAATTGTGAATTTTAAATCTCTTATATGTGAATTTGATGTTTTAAGTGGATGTGAATGTTGGCACATACAACTGATGATTGAAATCTGGATTGCTCTCGTTTTTAATGTAGAGGTTCAAATTTCAGAATGTTTGATTGCTGTAGTGCAAAAACAAAGTTGGTGGAAAAAAGTTGATATGAACAGGGGTTCCAGGGAGTTGATAACTAACAAAGAGTTCAATTCTTTTGAATCTGAATTCTGAAGATACTATCTGACAGTGAACCTAATAGGTCTCATTTAAAAATCGAAAACCGAACTGTGAACCGAACATAATAAAACCGAACCGAAACCTTGGTTTTCTGTTCGGTTCACCCTATGGTTCGGTTCAGTCTCGGTTCCTAAAAAAACGAACCTAATAGGTTCGGTTCGAATTTACCCAAAAACCGAACCGAACCGAACCGTTTCCACCCCTAGTTCTTGGTAATACCCCAATAATTGTCCAACGGAAAAAGTCGGGGTGTTACATAACATATCTCTTCTACTAAAATTATTACCACTTATTTTATTATAGGGTTTATGCTATTAATCCATTGTTTTATTGAGAGCATAAGAGAATCTACTTATTGGTAAAGAACACTGGACATAATACTACAGCTGAGAGCATGCTTAAGAAACCAACCCAAAACTATACATAACTTATTTTTCTTAGCCAATTGTATTAACAGGTTACTTTACATTATCCATAATATTGACAAACCCAACAACTAACATTCCCACGAATTGAAACCATTTCACGAAAGTAAACATCACAAGAAAACAATCATAAACAAACGAGTTTTTTAATGAGGCATCTAAATTATAAGAACAACTATGCAGGAGAAACATCTGAACAAAACCCATAATATACATAATATTTGCAAGTGTTAACGACAATTCATGCAGAACAAAACTCATTTTTATGCTATAACTTCAGTCTCTACTTCGTTGGAAATCAAAACAACATAGAACAGCATGAATAAGAGAACTATTAACGAAGATAGAACATCATAGAGAATGCATCTTAGAAACGTGCAGCAAGAATACCATTAGATAATTCTTTTCTTCATAGCTTGCATGTAATAGAACATAAAAAATTGCAGAGAACACACAAATCCTACTCCCGTGATGTAGGTCGATCAACCGTTGAGATCAACCGCCCACTCCTTTTAATTTAGTCTAATTTTCTACAATTTCTTTAAATCTTCAGCTCCTACATATATATATATATATATATATATATATATATTCCAATACTTTATAAAATGTTAGTAACTTATATTTCGCTTAATTCAATAATTACACAAATTTAAATATCCTTCATAAAATCGTGAGGAAAAGATAAGTTGTCTATTAACTAAAATTTTATCTTGAGCAATTTTTATTCTCGTCCCACAATGGCTTTCCTTTTTTCTAGTCCCTGTTGCTTCTACTGTTACTAAATCATTTTGTTAACGTTTTGAACATTAGGGGTGTTCATGGTCCGGTTTGGTCCGATTTTGAAGTGGAACCACACCGAACCGGTCCCATGAGAACCCGGTACCGGTTCCAATTCGGTACCGGTTCAGTACCAAACATATTTTTTTTATAAATATTATAATAAAATTTTATTAAAAAAATACTAAAAAAAAAAATTATGATCTGTTTTTGCGTAGGTGACAATACTTTTCTTCGTCAAAGTGGTGACCTTTTTAATCATCTGTTGCTGGAGAGCGACTGTGGTTTTACAAAAAAATAGGTAATGAGTGCCAATTTTTAAATGAATGATGAAGAAAAAAAAAAGAGGGTAGGGATCAATCAAAGGTTCAAACTACATAGCGATTTTCAGAAGACAAATTTAAAGATTCTTCAAATTTATAGTCTAAAGTGGGATTATATGAACTGAAGTTCATTCTCACAAACAGAATCATAGGTTAGGCCCAAAAATAGGCGTAAAGAGAGATGGTTTCCATCCTTCTTCCAGAAAAAACTATTCAGTTTAACAGCATACCTTTGCTAGTGATAGATCAATGTATTTTCTCATAGCAGACTGCTTAGGAGAAGAATAACCTGCCTAAAATCCAAATAAAAAATAACTCTATATGATGAAACCCAGTCACCATGGAACAATTTTAAAATCTTGACTAAAAAAGTTCGATTTCTGAGTTTTGGGAAAACTTACATAGCATCCAAATTCGTAAGAGCCACACACTGCGATGAAAGTGCTGAAATAAACCATCCATGGCTGCCCATCTTTACTGCTCTGATTCTTCTCCTCTGGCAGCAGAGATTGGGTTGTTCCGCCTTGCACATCATTTTCGACGTCCTCTTTGATTGCCAATTCTTATCTACTGGAGAGAACTAAGAGGGTCTTTTGTGAATATGGATGGTGGTGACTAACGAGAGCTTGTGTCTATTCGAAACCCTGAAATTATAATTATGAAAAAACAGATCATAAATCATCGCAAAAACAGACAAATCAAGTTTGCTCAAACACCCATGAGATTAAGGTTGAGAAATATACTTGACCCAGTAAAGCAAAACGACGAATCAAAGAGCAAAAAATAAAACTTTGTAGAGAGAGAAACTAACCTTGAAACTTGAAGAAGAAAACAAATCGATTGTGAAAGGGATGACACTAAATCAGTTCGTTTTGGAATAAAACAACCACAAAGCAACTCAACTAGGCTGAGAGAGAAGCAAGGGAGTCGCCAGTTGGGACGCGGGTGCCGGGGTGCAGTGCGGGAGTCGCCAGTCGGGACTGATTCAGATTTCAGGGTGCCCTAAATAGTCAGATTCTCGGTACTTCGGTCGGTACCGGTTCTGCAGTACTGAGAACCGAGAACCGGAATGCCAAATTCGGTTCTGAGCAATCAGAACCAAATTTGGTTCGGTTCCTGATAAAATTGCACCAAACCGGTATCCAAACCACCGTTTCCAGTCTAGTTCGTCGGAACTGGATCAAAACCGCCGGTTTTGATCCAATTCTTTCGTACCGGTTCGGTTCTGCACACCCCTATTGAACATCCGTTGTGAGATCAACAAACAAACTCTCCTTCCGAAGCTTTTGTAGATTTTTCTAGTAGACAAGGAGTTCAATGACATACATATATTGTTGCATTCGTGCATCTGCTTGCATATCTTGACCATAGGGTATGAAAAAGAGCAGGAAAATTATGATTATTTTTAGTAGAGTGAAAACAGAGCTTGACGAGTCCAATCATTCCCTCTAAGTTTTCCCCGTAGTGTTTTATGTCAATCCCTCGTTACTAAAATTTGCACATCATACCAGGATCACGTTTCACTTCAACAGTGTTCATTCATTATCTTCATAATTAAGAAAATAAGGAAACAGGTACACAGCAGAAAACAAGTATTCATACAACCAACATCAGAGAGCATTTTTTTTTTGGGTACTCATGACCCGAATCAATAAATCCTAATAAAACCCTATTATCTAGACGCCGCCACAGGTGCTTGATAAAAGAAATACCTCAAATATTTCAGTAATTAATCAAACTGCTGTCGGAGCTGCATCTCAGTTTCGCTTTTCCAGGTAGCATGAGATGACTGGCCCTTCATTCTCTTGCTCTTCTCCTTCTCCTTTACTGTCGACCCCTTCTTCTTCGATTCTTGACTTGGGTCCATGAGTGGACTGTCACTGCAGACCGGGCAAAACATACCTCGGGAACTAGAAAATGTCTTTGGAACTCCACATTGCAAGCACATCCTATAAACAGAAAATGGTCTTGGGCTATGATAAATCGACAATAAACAGCACCACAGTGAATCAAATACCTAAAGACAGCTAAATGTACCGTAATAACTCTGCCGCATTCTCCGGATTAGGGTTCGCTGCAGTTGGCATTCGCTTGCTCCCCTGCTTTGTGCTCGAAGCTGACAAAGCTAGACTTTGATTACCCTCCACGTCACTCCTAACTCGATCCTGTATTCCTACCAGATGAGCTTTGGCCTCGACTAGAGCACCTTTTATCAATAAAAAGTAATTAGACATTAAAGAAAAATTAACAGCTCGGGCAGCCACAAAGACAAACAACAGGTTTGAATGAAAAACAAATGATAATACAACAGTAACTAACTATGAAGCTGAACCCGAACTTTACATATGCCATCCTCGGCTCCACAAAAAAATGAATAAACAATAATATCAAAACTTTTTTGTATCAATATTAGCATTATAAACTTCAATTTGCCTCATTAAAAAAACAGAAGCTTTTACTTTGGTGCAAAAAAATCGAAAAAGCACAACCCCATAAAAGTCTCCAAAAACATCTCAAGCATCAGAACAGATCTTTCACAGTTGTACACATGACCCAAATCTAATAAAAAATTTGCCAGGAGCTACTATATAAAGAGAAACAGTGAACAACCCATACCAAAAACAATAAAGACAAAAGTAGTTTTCATTTCCAAGATAAAATGCTATATGTTTGAATTGAATTAAGTCTTTTATGATACACTAACCTAGTCAAAAAATGAAATGAGGAAGAAAAAATACTTTCGTATTCATTACATAGATAACTTGGGGGAGACATGTCACGGATGATGTGTGGCATAGGCAGCCAACTGAAATGAATCAATTGCAAACTGAGATTTGTATATCTTCTTCCTTTATAGTATTTAACATTCAATCGTAAGTACAATATGAACCAAGCAATCAGAATTAGAGAACCATCAATCGCAACAATCAGCCCATTCCAGATTTTAAGGACATCAAATGACATAGTATAATTTAAACACATAACTGAAATCTTGAAGAAAATAAAAAATATCCATGCACTCGTCAGTTAGATAATGCTGGCAAATAAAAATTAATAAATTCTTACTGTATCAGAAAAGTAATATTCAGTAATTATGGCCTGTAAATATCCTATAAGTAGGACGCGTGGATATTTTTTATTTAGCTAGACCAATTTGATGTATTTGCTAATTTTCAGCATTTGTAACTCTGTTTAATGCAACAAACTTTCACAATGAGACCAAGGAATTCAATCATATTGATGTGTTTAACCTTCTTTAGTAACATAGAAGTGATTTAGGGCTTGAGTACATACAAAATTAACATTGTAGTTGCAATTTAACGACACAAGAAATTATTGGCTCCAAACAGATAATGAAGACAGAAGCAACTGAGTATAATGAGACCATTGACGAAGAAAAATTTACTACTGGTGTAAGGTACATTCTTATAACAAGGAAATTGCCTAAACCCATTGTTCGTGTAAACACCATTGTGCTATACCAACTTCCAACAATTGCGACATTAAAATAATCGGTTGCTTTATACAGGACGCAGTCTTGGTTTAGATTATTACCATGCTAATCACAAGCGATAATGTGCACATTTATTGTCTGCAATCAACTTGCTAACACTTCAGGCATTGAAGGATGAATACACCGACATAAATTTTACAAAGTTAGAGTTGGATAAACTGATCAATAGCAAGAAAATGCAACAAAATGAAATTGCTATATCTTTGAAGGCTATTGCAAATAACAGCAAGAATGAACTAGGTACCAAACCTCAGGGAACTTCAAAACACAATGGTCTCCATTCCATGTCTAAACATATGAAATTATTGCAAACCTAAAAACAGTGTAGAAGTACACAGTTTGGTATGTCATCATATACCGCATCAATAGTTTCACATTTCAGCTAGTAACCAATGGAAATATCAAGATGAGAATATGCATATGAAACGGAACATATACCGGGAGGTAATTCTTTCTTCTCCCTTTTTTTCCTCCGTGTACCATGGCTCTCTCGAGACAGATCAGACTCTTTTGCAGGAGTAAAATCTTCTACACAATTGTTGAGAAATTCCGGCGGCCCAGAAATCTTCCCCGACAAGCCGAGAAATGTAGAAACATTGTGATAAAAACATCAAAATCTATATAAAAACATCAAAATCTATATATGTTCATGTGCGAAAATAGAATAAAAAAATACGAAATCGAAGTAGAAGGATCAGGTACTTCGGAAAAGGCGTCAAATGCAGAAGGGAGGCCGTGAGCTGAGGAGCGGTGGGGGATTTCGAAGAGCGAGGCATCGCGAAGCAAAAGGTTGACAGAGGTTGCGCTAGAGAGAGAAGGTGCTTCCTGGTCATCATCATCGGAGGAGAAATGGTACTGAGACTCATCACCCTCCGCTGCAGCTTCTTCGTCGGAAGAATATCCTTGGAGTAGCGACAAGCTCATTGCCCTCCCCACAGCAGAGCCCCGGAAACAAGTCTTCGGGAGGAACCTTGATATTTTGGCGTCAGTATTGGGCCGAGATGAACTGGAGTATAAAAAAGGCAGCCAGTTTGTGGGCTCAAAAAAGTACACAAGACGAATGGATTCGAACCCAATCATTTTCATTTATTAAAATGAATTAAATTATGTGGTTGTAAAATAAAGTTAAACAAGAAAAAAGTTCATCGAATACAACTTGTACTTTTCACTTTTTGTGATAAAATATGGGGAAAATGAAAAATTAACCATTGTACTTTACGATCAAAGATAAGTCAACCACAAGACTATTTTTGCTAATAAATTAACCACTGAATTATGAGAAAAAGTCACCACAAACATCGTTGTCACGTTTGTCATTAGACGTATTGAATTTGTTCTACAGCAGATCGAACATGCATTGATTTCGATCTGCCACGGAACGATAATTTTAAAAATAACATTATAATATCAATGTTCTTCAGGGGATCAGGACATTTGCCTCCGTGGATTGATCACGATCCGGGGCAAATTGATAATGATCCATTGTAGATCATCGTGCTTCGTTCTAGAAAAATTTCCTCATTTCCTTATAGGAAAATTTCTTTCTTTTCTTTCTTCTTTTCGAAGAGGGAAAGAAGGAAAAACCTTTCTTTTCTCTTGGAGAAAAGAAGGATTTTTTCCTTCTTTCCTTCAAAT
>CM039480.1:18093522-18188522 GCA_022433065.1 Begonia loranthoides | reverse complement strand
GCACCTCATGAGCTTGGAGGAAGACAAATGATGGTCGTCCATAGACTCGTCTCGTCACTCGGGTTATCGTGAGCAAATTCTGTCGACAACACGCTCGTAATATACACCCTGATCAGGTTTAGGGATTTGCAACCCAAGGAAGCGTCATCACCTTCCTAATTCTCATATTTCACACAGCGCGCAAACAAAACATCTCTACGCAGTAGGAGATGTCCCGAGGATAGCCTCCTGATACTTTGACACCGAGACCGTCCAAAGTATCAAGATGATTCATTGCCCACAAAACAGTATCCAGTATATCATACCATGAAAATCCGATGCACAAAAGTAAACATGTAAAACTTTTGTAATCCGGGCGCAAACCCTTTGCATTGTAGGCCGTACGCCATATACCGGTGTACGAGTGAGTGGATGAGGGTGCTGCAACAGTGCACTATTCAAGAAAAATTCCACGAGCACGATCTTGCAATCTTTCATTTTGAGGGTGAGTTGTACGATAAAGCAGATGCAGTTCTCTTGGACAAGCATGGAACTTTTGAGATCAAGGATTTGTGCCCATCACCACCATGGGCGAGGAAAAAGGCGCCATAATTTAGTTCAAGGATTTCTGTTGTAGTTTATGTTATGTTCAATTTAATTTGTGTACATTTGCGTTGTAATTTATGTGTACTTCAAGGATTTCCATTGTAGTTTATACTAGATGAATGATGTCTTGAGACGATACTGGAACTGCTTTGGGATTTTGTGCAGGATGTATGAGAATGGCGTTGGGGGATTAAAGAAGCAAGGGAGATTCTGGCAAATTTTTTTTAACTAAAAGAGTACAAATTAACAGAGAGCAACTACTTGACAGGAAGCAATTCATGCATAAGTTAACCGAGGACAATTCTTTACTGTCCATTTCCCTTCATCACGGCTAACTACAATTCACAAGGAATTTATTTAACAGAAACCAGCCATTAAATAAGTGCACTTCACAGAGAGCTTTTTACAATCATAATCCAATTTCCTCATCATCTATTATTGATAGTGTTACATTCCTTTTATTCAAAGCAGATTAACAATTGTCAACAATTATCCATGGCATCAATCAACAAACATGCGCCTTAATGATTCAAAATTCCAAAAAAGAATCAATTCATATTTATCAATTCAAATTTTACAAATATAGCAAATGGTACAATCATATATATATGAAATCCAATCTATCTAACGGTTGTATCACGGAAGGTTAAGGACCACATTTGTGTACGTTTGTGTGTGTGGACCTTGCGCATCAAACTCCTACATAACACATTGCAAATGAAATTAGCATAGTTCAAACAACAATTGAAAACAAAAACGTGATAATGGGCTCACCTACGTGTCAGGAACTCTGTCGGGAACTGTCTCCAGGACTAGGTCAGGAATTTTCTCGGGGCTATCTCTGGAACTCTAAACCCCATAAATGTGCTCTCTGACCTTCCTCTGCCGCGCCCTCTGCAAGCCCCGGTACTTGACTCGCCTCCACCATCACAGGTGCGAGAATTGTGCCCAACATGCCCACACCGACCACAAGTGACGTTCAAATGTCTTCTGGTGAGCACTGTCTGGCTTGGGGCCTCGTCCACATCCCCTATTCTACGTTTGCGCGACCTTCGTGGAAGCCTTTTAAATGGGGGTGGGATAATTGGATCAAGATTCGTCACAGGAGGCCACTTGATTGGTCCATTGGAGGGGCGGGGCGGAGAAAGTGGGAGTACATCGCCATGTATGTTTCCCGGTGATAGCACGCATGCACAAATTCCTCAGGGGATCTCCACATGAAGTGAATGCCCGAGACTGCATGGACACATGGGATGCCAGTCAACTCCCACCGGTAACATGTACAAGTACGCCTGTCCAAATCGACAGAGTACTATTCATTACCGTTGGTGACCTCAAACTGGGCAGCTCCTGCAAACTGGGGGCTCAAATTTTGACCGGCAAGTTGTAGTTTGGCGAGCCGGTTGCTGATCTTTGAACATAAAAGATCCGTCCAGCGAGCCATCTTTTCATTTTTTTCACAATCCTACCCATAATGCCCTTCTAGATGATCTCGAACATACTTAGAATCGGTTTGTCCCGGGCTGGTAGGATGCTGGTGTTGAATGACTCACTCAAATTGTTAAGGCTTATGTCGCACTTTGGGATGTAGCAGAAGGCATGTTTGGCCCAGCAGGTCATATCTACTCGTAGAAATTCATGGGCCGCCGGGTCAAGCATAAATAACTTAGTCATCTCTCTCTCAAATTGTCTCACAGTTATGGCTCTAGATGCAGCCGACATTGCATCCTTTAACAACCTGACTTTAAATTGTTTTTGAAAATTGGCATACAGGTGTCGAATGCAAAATCGATGGTCTACCTGCCCTGCCATGTAACACCCCGATAATTTTAAAGTGGTTAATTACAATTATTGGGGTATTACGAATGACGTATTCGTAAGAATTCCATTTATTGAGATTAAATGATATTTACTGTAATTAAAATAAATGTAACGACCCGGATTTCTTAAACCATTTTAACAACTTAATTAAAATCATTTATAATAAATAGGAGTTATCAGAGTGCATCAAATCCGAATCGTTAATAAATCATTCTTTCATTTTTCATTCTTTTATTCTTAAAAGAAATTATTAATAAAATTGGCGGAAGCATAATTAATCTAGAAATTATTTTCACCAACTAGAAAATTATATGAAGAAACAACTTATAAAACATCACTCAAATCCAAAGTTGTAAAAACTTACATAGTTCAATTATTCAATTAAAAGCACAAACTGAAATTTAACAATTTTGTTTCCTCATGCCATACCATACCAAACCATACTACTACTCCATCTGCATCTTTAGACCAACCGCAGGCTCCACTGAAATGACTTCTTCTTTAACCTCTTGTGTATTTCCATCATTACCTACACCACAAGTAAGGACGTGAGCTTATGCTCAGTAAGGATATGGAAAAAACAATTATGCATTTCTCTCTTTAGTTCTTGTTGGAATGGGGCCACCAAATCCAACTTCTTTCATTATGTTCATTTTCTTTATTTGTTCTTTAAACTCGTACATCGAACCCGGAGATTTAGGGTTTTCCTTTGAGATGGCATAGCTATACGGAATCTAACCTCCTGTGTGCATACTAGTCACTTTCCCGACTTGGTGAGGGTGTATCCTAGTAGCTAGACTAGATCTGGACTAACCATCTACCTCAACTCCCTAATTCCGGCATATACCTGCCTTTAGGGTTTGCTCTTTTTTCGGCATATACCCGCCTTTAGGGTTCTTTCTATCCCAACATATACCCGCCTTTAGGGTCGTTTTCATAGCCTTTTTCCTCACTCATGCATGTGGGTACCATTCCGAAGGTTAACCTCCTACTTGGTTTCTATTAGTATGGAATTAACATATCGAAACATATAAAGAAGCAATATCAACACTTAGGAAAATCCATAATAACTATGCAGGAAACTCCACAATAACTATACACGACCCACAATAGCTATACATGACATAACAAAACAAATATTAGAATGTGCTTCACATACAAGAGAAACAACGACGTTTATCTAATTTAGCGAAACAGAACATGCTTCTATGTATATAAAGAACAACAATAAGTTCGATCGCATCAGATTTATGTTCAATCTTTCTTGCTTCAAACAATGACAATTCAGTTAACGGAACATGTTTTCTACTCATTTCTCTACTAAGTTATCATATGATAGAAACTTTAGCTGATTATACCATGAGCATATCAACATATAGCAAGTGATGAACCTAACTAGTAATGTATATAGCTATTGAAGTTGCAGCGAAACATACGAATAATACATTAAGATATTTTCATTAAATCTATCACTAATCGTACTTTTACGATCGTACATAAAACGTGCTTCATAGTAGAGCATCATTTGAGCTAGCTTTTACCCTTCTTCATGCTATTGACAGTAAAACATGCTTTTATACAAAAATCACAGCAGAGACAACAAAAAGTATACAATGAACCATAAATACAGTAGTGCTCAAATCTGTTTTATCAATGTGAAACATACGTTGAACGACTATGTGATGGTTACTAAACAGTAGAAATCAAGCACTCTTTTAACTTGCTTCTAAATTGAATCATAGATATAACAATAAAACATGCTTCACAAAAGTATGACAAAACTAGAAAATGATAACAACATACTCAGAAACTAACTAAACCTCAACATCATAATTATCATCTAAGCAAATCATTGAACATTCTTTAATCAATCCGTTTCATTGATTTTCAATAAGATAAGTGCAGGAAAATAGCAAAACAGGGAACCATTGAAATCAAGGACACACTACAATACTTGTGGGTAGGGCTTAGACGGCTAAAACACATCTCATTCCTTACCTTTGAAGTTGAGTGTTCACCCGTACAGCAACTCCCTTCGCACACTAACATCAGCTCTCTTCCCACCCAAAACCTCTCACAGCAGAACACTAAGCATAAAACAAATAAAGGAGGAGAGGTTTCTATCACTAAATAGAAGAAGAGCTCACCTAGAAGACAAATGGGAGACACGGCGTGTTGGAGGGTGGCTCCTTGTCTGGAGGAGGACTTTCTCACCGAAAGTGTGAGTTTTAACTCACTACACGTCGAAATTCTTCGATTTTTGCTGACTTTTGTTTCCTTTAAATTCACAGATCTGGTGTCTTTCGGACGATTGCGGACGCCGTACTATCGTCCGCATGTCAAAAATTACACAGAAAAATGGGGTCCTAAGCATTCATCCGTACCATCTGAAATCTGGTTGTTGATGCCATTGAGTCGTCTGCATTGTCCGTAATGTGTCGTCCGCGTGAATCAAAATTGGACAGATTCAAATCAGACGATAGATTTTGGCATCCTCAGTCGTTCGCACCGTCCGTAGAACACCAGTTTTAGGATAGATTCATATCAAACATTAAATCCCTCGTCCGCACTGTCCGCATGTATCGTTCGGATGTTCCTTGTCTAAACCGATTCAATGCGGACTCCAAATCTATCGTCCGCAACGTCCGCGTCCTGCGTCCAACGTCTGCAATGCCTCTGTACAGTGACTTGAGGACGAAATTTGGTGTCCCGAGTCATCCCCAATGGCTGGGAAACTCTCCAAACGTGTTACGGACGACACGTCTTGTCCGCAGTATTGTCTTCAGGTCTATAAATCCATCATTCTTCGTATTTTCGTCTAAGTCTTGCCTTTGCCCAATTTAACCGACTATGAGGTTATACGTTGCAACTTAACATTCCATAGGACGATGTATGATTTAGATATCAACCCATTTTATTCCCAACATTGTAATTACATCGTTTATCCGAAAAAAAATTAGGATCGGGTTGTTACAATAAATAGTGAATTAATGAATTTAAATTATAATATTTGGAATTAATTTAATTGTTTTACAGTTAGGGATTAATTTGGGACTATTAGGATTAATTAGATTTACTTTAAATTAGGAGAAGAATTAGTGAAAGATTTAAAATTGAATGAGATTAAATTTGATTAATTTGGATTTAATTTAATTAATTAAATTAAATTATTAGTCATAAAAACTGAACCGGTTTAACAAAAACCAGTCCAGTGTTTTAATTGAATGGCCTAAGGCCATTCTAAGTGAAGGACAGGAACGAGATGAGAGGGGGGAGAAGAGATCCAGAGCTCGCGAACGACAGTGACCGAGCGACGGCAAGCTAAGGACGGACGCTGGTGAGCGACGGCGACAGCGGGCGAACTTCTTCGCGATGCGGGACGGCTGCTACGGCGATGTCCGATCATGCGAGCGACGACGAACGGCGTGAAAGCTAGGGCTGGCGTTTCGGTGTTCCCGCGAGTTTTCGGCGACGGTTGAGGGAAGTCCGGTCAATTTCTTCATTTCCCTCTTCTCTTTTGATGGTCGGACATTCGAGCTGTGATCGGCATTGGAGTTGGCAAGGGCTGGGCTTCAGGTTCGCATTGGGCTGCTTCGCTGGTCCAGTCCAACTCGCGGGTTGGTCCACCCAATCTGTTTCAGTGATTCGTATCTGGCGGTTTGAGAGGAAAGCTGAATGACAGAGTGGTCTGGAAGGATTTGAATGATTGATTGTGGCCGAAAAATCAGGTTGGTGGCTGATTTCGTGGGATTCTCTCACGTGGCCTCTGGCCATTTTGGATCTACTGAACAGAATATAGAGAAAGGAGGGAAATCCTCAAGGTGAACAGAGTGAGGAAAGTGGGAGAGCATATACACTCTGCCCTCCATTTTGGCAGAGAGTATGTTCTCGTGTGCTGCAAACCAGAAAGGAGATGAGAGTTAAACTGATGCCTTGAGTGAGTGAAAAAGTCCGAGGAGAAAGGAGAAAGAAGACAGGGAGAGGGGGGAGTTTATTGGAAGGCAACTCTCGGATTTTAGCTGCTGCAATCAGTTGTTGGTTACTAGTGATGGCTAAGATGTTGGAGCTCTCGGATTCTGCACGGTAAGCGCTAGGTATTGCCTTGCTCCTCTACTCTAATGATTCATTGTATCAATGGTTATTAATGTAGGAAGGTACAACTGTTATGTTGATGGAAATTGATGTGGTTCCTGCTGGTTTCTGTTTAACTATGCTAAAGATATACACTGATGCATCTTAGGTTATATGAATGTTATGAGAAGATTTGTGTAAGCTAAAGAGATGGATTATGTTCCTTGTATTAAACCATGTTAGTCTGTTGAACGTAAGATTATGGGTTTCCTCTAACTACTGTTGGATATTGCCAAAATGTGTTATGAAACATAGGTTCTCTAGCTTTACTGAATGGATTAACTTATGGGGATGAATTATGTTTTGTTTTGGGATGCTTAACGAGTTCTTAGGATTTCTAGTGAATAAGAATAGGAAAGAGACACTATGTAAAAGTATCATCTAAACCAATGATAAATGTTACTTAATTGTGTAGGTATCCAAGAGACGAGGAAGAATAACGAATAAGTGCTAACGCGTTAAAAATTGAGGTAAGGATTGAGGGGTGTTTTGGCCATTGAGGCCCTACACCACAAGTATGGGTGTGTGAGTTTAGTGTTATTGTTAGTTAAATGCTTACTGTTAGTTGATTGTTACTGCTAGTTGATTAAGTAGGTTATTTGCCATGAAATGCTTCTGTTAGTTAGCCATTGATAGCGTTATTAATGCTATGTAGAATTAGAATGTTTTGTGGTTTCTATTATTACTATTGTCAGTATATTGTAGATTTTTGATAGCTCTATGATATCCCCTTGATGATGTACTTGTTAATTAAGTGATATTGTTAGTTATTGATGAGAAATAGAGAATGAGAAAGTGAAGAGGGAAATGGGTAAGGATGAGATAAGCATGAACGAACCAAAATTTCATTTACAAATGTTGTTTATTTCCTTACATGTTGTTTTGGCATGAGTACGTCGGTTTATTGGTTTACTCACCTAATTAGCTGTTAAATAGCAAACCCAAGCATGCCTAATCAACAAGAATAATATCAACATGAAATTAACTAAAGTGACCTAACTAAGTAATACGTTTAAATATGATGCCTAATTAACTAAGCATGTTAATTAATTAGTCATCTAATTCCCAAGCATGTTAATCAATTAGCTTAATGGATTAATAGATGTTAATCACCTCTTAAACTTGGTTAACTAGTTGTGTAATGAATAACTAATTGAGCATATTAGCAAATCGAGGCATCTAATTAATTAGAATGATAATTATTAGCATGTTAATTATAGGGAGTACATGAATGGTAATAGTTTGATTAACTAACTACAATAACATGAAATCAACCCTCGAGCGTAAAACCTACACAGGATAACTAATCAGGATAACCACCTAGAATAATAAGTGTAGGGAGCATGTAAATTGTAGTTAGCACGTTTAACTTAGTTAGCATGTTAAATTGGCTAAGTCTTGTCATGCTTAACTTACTAGTTCGAATGCACTATTAATTAACTAGTTAATAACTTAACTAGATTAATTAACTAAATATGGTTAATTAGCAAACATGATAATTAATAGACCCAAGCATGTGAATTGAACTAGGAATAATAATCGTAGCATGTAATTAATACAATAAATCACTTAGCATGTTCATTTAAGTAAGCATGTAATTAATNATGTAATTAATACAATAAATCACTTAGCATGTTCATTTAAGTAAGCATGTAATTAATTGGAATAATGTAATTAATACAATAAATCACTTAGCATGTTCATTTAAGTAAGCATGTAATTAATTGGAATAAGTAACTAGATATAGAACATATTACATAACTAGAGTAATTAATTAACAAAAACACGTACTAGAGCATGTAATTAATTAGGATAATTAATTATCATGATAAATGTAATTAATTCCCAAACATGGTAGTTAAATCAATTACTTGCATGTTTATCATACGCATTCGCCGTTCATTTCAATGTTGTGCTTGTTTTCTATTGTGTGCAGTAGTCTTCTTCTGTTATGCGCTTTACTTCTTCATATGTGTTCTAAATTTCAATTACTTTATTTCAATGTGCACTTCTAGTACGTAACCAATGCTTTACTTTTCTAAAGAATAGAATGATAAAGAGGATGAAAAGAGAATGAAGTAAGTGCAAGTGAATTAAGGGTTTCATTGACTAAGTGAATGAATGTCTTATGAATGTTTTTTTGTTATTATTTTCTTGTATTGCATACGATAGCTAAGTAAAATAAAAACATGAAATCCATGTAGGAGTCTGTTAATAATTGATTAGAACAATTGCTTAGAAATATAAACCTAGGAAGCATGTAAAATGACTAGGAAGCATATAAAATGACTAGAAAAGAAATTAGGATATGATAGTATGTTTTCAATTCCTCTTCTATGCTTCGCTGTATACAAGATTATATTAAGAAAGTTCTATTGTGTGTTTTTAATTACTACTATGTATTATATGCGCTTTCCATTTTAGTTGCTTTTAATTTCAGTTACTTTTGTCTATACGCATTTCAATTCTATAAATGTTATATTGTAAAGCATCATGCATCATGATAGGTTGAGAATGTATGTTCACGCATCATGTAATAGAAACAAAGTAGGAAGTACTTCCACGGGATGGTACTCACATGCATGGTAAGGAAAGTAAAATGATAAGAAAAGACGAAGGAAAGGAATAAAAAGAAAATGGAGTTAGGAGGCGGATGAGTAGCGGTACTAGTCTGATAATTAGGAAATGCCCCTACCATATCAGGAACGGGACCTAATTATTCATAGGAGGTTAGGTCCGATCCACTATACCATCCCATACGGGTTTTTCTAATCTCCAGCTCGAAGTACGAGTAAAGAAAGAAAGAAAGAAAGAAGAAACGTAAGAAAACAATTGGTATTGGTGGCCCCCATTCCAAATGAACTAAAGAGAGTCATAAGTATAATGCATTTTCCTTTTTCCTTACTAAGCCCTTTGGGCTTACAGTTGTTTTTGATGTAGATGTAGGTACCGTACGTGAGAAGAAATGCACAGGCTTAGGAGTAAATGTGAAAGATAGTAATCAGATAACTAAGCAGGGATGAAGGATCTACACGCGCGAGGGAGTTCATGGCTGGCTAGGCACAAATATGGTAAAAAGGGGAAACAGTTTTAATTAAATTAAGTTGTAATAAATTGTATCTAAATGTTTTGTTTTCTTTAGTTAAATTGTATTCACGCTTCTGCAACGTTTTACATTAATGGTTTTTATTTAACGCTTTCGCATAAGTTTTACTAAATGTGATTTTATACCGAGTTTTACGAAAGAGTCAGTAGCGATCTGGTTAGACGCACTTTGATTTACTTTCAAAAAGTAAATTTAAATTTTCACGTATTTTAAAGGATTTACAAAAAATTTGGGTCATTACATGCCACCTCTCTCATAGCTGGCACTAGACCCTGTAAAGATTCATAATATTAGTCAGATTGGTACAAAATGCACAACCTAAACACATAAGGCAAAAGCAATCAACCGCGTCTTTTGTCGGTCAGAAATGATTGTCCATCCATTGCCAGATGGGGTGTTTAGATCATTGAGCAACAATTCTAGAAATCAACTCCATGAATTCCTATTTTCTGCTTCAACCACTGCTACAGCAATCGGATACATATCATCGTTGTCGTCGATGGTCACAGCAGTGAGCAGCTGGCCTGAAGTTGCTCCCTTCAAGTGGCAACCGTCCAAACAAATAAGTGGTCTACCACAGTTTGGCACAGCCGTTTTGCATGCAGCCAAACACATGTACATTCTTTTAAATGCACTCATGTTGAGGTCCACGTGCACAGAGCTTCTAGGATTAGACCTCCGAATCTCTTCAGCATAGGACCATACGAGTTTGTATTGCTCATTGCCATCACCTTCGTTAATTTTTTTTGCCGCATTTCTTGCCTTCTAGCAAGACTGGGTGTGATGTTGACATTAAATTTCTTCCTCACTGTCTCAATTATGGAAGCAAGGTCCCAATCTACCATGTGAGTTTGTATTGCTCATTGGCAGTAGCATGACGACTTTCCATCTTTCTCGAGCATGTGTGAATGTCATTGTAAAATTTTATTTGAAAGGTCATTTCACCTTGCATTTTTTAGGCGTGCAAGTGCCACGGGCATCCTTCCTGGCAAGTAGCCCTCAATCGATGCGCGTCACTGTGGGTGAATTTTATCTAGTACCCATTCTTCAAGGCATGATCAACAATTTCTTCTCTAATCTTGTTCAATGAACTGTACTTTTTGCCAAGGCCCATTCAAGCAAAGCTACCTTCTGCTTGTGTTGGGCGTCTAGGCCTACTCTTGGTCATGTCCAAGTCTTCATCACTAGTTGATTGACATAATGAACGGAGATCCTCATCGTCCTCCTCATGTAGAGTTACTGATACAGAATTCAACACAATCACAGCTTCATTTCCAATTCCACGTACCTCATTCTCATTGGGCAAACATGTGGTTGTGGGTCTCCCTTCAAGTTGACGATTAATAAAAGATTCTTCATCACTCAAAGATGTCATTTTCTTTTCAACAAATTCTTCAACTTCGCTAATCGCTAGTCGTTCTCTTCAGCTCTCCAGATTTTCTAGGGTTAACTAATCGATTACAAAATGCCTGAGAATATGGCAAACTGTCGGGAGTTCGCAGTTATATATACCCCTGAGTTAAAAGAGAGACACCACGTGTCTCGCGGTGTCTTGAGACGGTGTCTTGAGACAC
Source organism: Begonia loranthoides (assembly GCA_022433065.1). Taxonomy (NCBI): domain Eukaryota; kingdom Viridiplantae; phylum Streptophyta; class Magnoliopsida; order Cucurbitales; family Begoniaceae; genus Begonia; species Begonia loranthoides. Next base: position 18,177,305 of record CM039480.1, on the reverse strand, counting down.
CTTGGAGTCTCAAGACACCGCGTGTCTCACGGTGTCTTGAGACACCACGTGTCTCATGTCAACTTGTTAACAGCAAATCATGATAGCAATGTTGGTTTTGTCATTTTCCCATACGTCAGTGGTTAATTTGTTAGAAAATAAAGGATAGTGGTTGACTTGTCATTGACCACAAACCATGATGGTTAATTTGTCATTTACCCTTTTATTTTCCTTAACTTTACATTTTCAATTTCACCGCTGCTCTTTTCTACTCAATTTACACATCATCTTTCTGTCTTGTATCTCAATTTGTCCATTTAATTACACATTTGCCCTTTCGTATAATTGTACTTATCATACATCAAAATATTAGCTCTTAAATTCTGATTTATTCCGAATTTCGTCCGATAACGTTATAACTCCAATTTAGCTCTCCAATTTCATTTCTTAATTGAATTTTTCCATTTGAAATTTCCAACCCTTGACTTAAATCTTGATTCGCTCTAAATGCAAATCGACAACGATTCTTTAATTTTCCAACTTCCTTTCTTAATTTATTTGATCTCTTGGTAATATCCAATTTCATCGATTTGACTAATTGACCATAATTTCACACATGGTCACTAAGCGATAAATCGAGTCAACTTTTCAACGTTACGATTGATTTTAACACAAAAAATTTACATGTGGAATTTATTCTCTTAAAAATTCTCGGGTTTTACAAGGGAAGTCTAAGAATTGAGGGACATCTGTCCTACCCGTTGGATCGAGGGACGAACTTCCCTCGATTGGAATGGATGGCCAAGATGGAGTTTGCCATTTTCCAAAGGCGATCGCGAATGATGGTACATGACCGTGTCCCTAGATCAGAATGGATGGCCAGGATGGGGTTTGCCATTTTCCAAAGGCGATCGCAGATGATGGTTCATGGCCATTGGATCGAGGGAAAGAAGTCCCTGATCAGAATGGACAGCCATGATGGACTCTAAAGGCGTTATGTTGAAGGGAGTCACGTGCAAGGAAAATGCCTTTTCAAATGTTGTAGACTCCCTCCATTTACGACAGACGCCTCTCATTCCATGACAGATGTCCCTCATTCCAAAATAGACGTCCCTCATCCCATAACGGACATCCCTCAATGTAAGACTACGTCTTTTGGCCCACAACGAATATCCCTCTTCCCACAACGGACGTTCCTCAACTTAAGACTTCGTCGTTCAACCCATGACAGACATTTGTTATGTGGTGAGAAATGTCTATTGCAGTTGAGGGACATCCGTCTTTCGTAGAGGAACATTCGTTTTATGTTGAGGGGATGTCTCTAAATGCTAAATGACATTGTTTCTCATCTCAAAAGACGTGCCTCATATGTTCAGTGAACTTCAACAGTTCAACTCCATCTGTATAATCGAGAAGGACATCCGCTAAGCCCTAAATATTGCTGAGAGACATTTCAACTTCCTCCAAAAAATTCTACTTTCCGAAATCTCTCCTCACATTTATAGAAGCAGAAAATAATGTCGCAGGGCAGACAAGTCTGACTAAGCACAAAGCGGCTACCTCCGAGGCCGAAGGCCGATCACGGGGTGATTCAACCTGTCCCCACCTGTCTGCATAGGAACAATAACTTGCACCGGTGTTCAGCATGGCGTCATCAAAGTAAAAGTACGACACTAACATCATACACCATTCTGTAATTACATCAGGAGGGTAGAGTTCAATGCATTCGCAGACTTTGGAATAGATGAAATGTTCATGCGTATTGGACTGGTTGGGTTGTGCAAGCTAGAGGGTATTGTAAAAATTTTGAAACTTTAAATAAATAAAATTCCACGTATTTGAATTTTAGACGTTTGGTTGGTTCAGCATTAGAACCCGACCAAATTATTGTGTAACACCCGAGTGTGGAGTTTTGGTCAATGGGTGAACGGATAGAATTTAGGATTTTTGGTAAATTTGGAGAATAGTGTTCTCCAATAAATGAGTGAAATAAAATACAATTATTAATGGGAGCAGGGTAGGGCTTTTACTAGGAAACACTCCCTACCCACGGGTACACCCTCACAAGCAGAGAGAGGAGAGAGCGAAGGAATGGCGAAAATGGGCAAATGCAAAAACTGTGAGAGGAGAGTTTTGGACTGAAGATCCATGTTGTCGGAACAACGATTCACGAAGCTCACAAAGAAGATTCGGGTGCAGAGTCAACTAAGGTAAGGCCATAAAAATATGGATTTGGTGTTGTATTAGGGTCGAGGTCGTAAGCTTAAAAATTCCAATTCACATATGAGGGTGATCCATGAGAGGCAGAAGCCCAGCCGAGAGAAGGACCACCTCCTTCCTCTCAGTATAGTTTGGATGGTAGATGATCAAGGGATCGCCCACCGGAATTGGGAGCTCGCAAGGGTTCAGGCCCTAGCAGAAAGGCATTGTTCCCACCAGAGAAAAGATATCACTCTGCGGAGGAAGGAGCCAGGAAGTCCAACATTCCAAGGAGAAAAGCACAGCGGAGTCCAACGTTCCACAAAGGAGTGAATCAGAAGGTCCACGTTCCATGGAGGAAGGGACCGAGAGGTTCACATTTTGCTTAGGAACGAACCGAATGGTTCATGTTCTATAGTGTAATGACCCATTGGGACCACGTTTTGCAGGGAAATGATTCGAGAGGACCTTTGTTTCGGAGCAAAATGACACACGTTCTAGGGCGGACGAACTTAAAGGATCACGTGGTCTGCACGTGTTCGAGAAATAGACAAAAATTGCCAGGGACATTCCGCGATGAACAGCGCCGCGAAACACCCGATGTTCTGTGGAAGAACCCTGTAGCATTAATGGATTTGCGCAAGGAACTTTGTGAACCCAGCATCCAGCATCCGTGAAGGCACTACTTCACTTTTTCGAGTGTACTGTCTTCTAGTTTTCTTCATCAAGTCATTCGGTTTGGGTTCCTAAGCACCGATTAGGACTTTACCACCCTATGGTTTATTTGATTGATGCGAATATTTGGATTTTATTTTGTGATATAGACTCAAACGATTTCGGAGATTGTGACACAATTGCCGAGGAGACAGTTGCTCCGGTCGGCAAGAGAGAACGCCGTAAATGTAGGGATTTCTATATCTTTTGTATTCCATCACATCATGTTTTCAAAACCTATATTTTGTGGGATACCACACCTAAAAATCTGATGTGGACTGTTTCGACAACAAGTCTTTTTTTATGTATATGTATGTTTTCTCACATTTTCTTTATGTACATGGTATTCGGGTTTTGATATTCGCATACATACTGGGAGGATGAATCCTCTTGATACTTTGGGCACTTTGGCACCAAAGCATCATGAGGCTATCATGTGCAATCTTCTACTGCGAGGAGACTGATTGTTTGTATGTGCGAAAGGATGATAAGGCACCAGTGACATGTCTTCGGGTTTCGAGCCTTGAAAGCCAAAATTTAGATGAGACGGTGATGACGCATCCTTGGGTTTAGAGATCCAAAACCTAGCTAGGGTTTAGTCAGATGGATCAGAAGGTTGTTAGTCGCTGAGTTTTGTTAATGCTAATATCATTCCATTTGACAGGTGGCGTGATAGCTCATAGCTACGCTCGTCGTAACCCTTGTCAATTTAGAACCCATAGGTATTTTAGTGGAGAAGCAATCCATACCCGAAAATCTTATCAATTTATTTGATTGTACGGGTTGTGTCAACGTGGAGTTGTAGCTCACCGGTAACTCGGGTGACACGCTAGATCTCCAAATTACCATCATTTCTATTTCTTCTGCCTCATAAAGTGTTGTCATCGACAAATGGCCACCTAGTCTCTGATGTGTATCATATGGGTCCTTGAGTGAGCATCCATTTTCACTTACAACATTTCCAGATCGAAAAATGGTGATGACATATTTTTGAGGTATAGTTGTCTATGCATACAACGTGTTTTCGATAAAAGTCTCATTGATGCACTTGTGCCTGTTTTTATAAAATAATAAAGAGTTTTCATATTGAAATCCATGTACGACAAAAGAGAAGCATAATACTATTTTCTAAAGATTAGAAATGCCAGTGTTTGCATGCATTTACATCTAGTCTAGATATACCTTACTGAGTTAGTCACTCACCCCAATGAACCCTGCCATTCCAGGTAAAGGCAAAAGCAGCTAAAGAACGTAGAGTTAAAGATTATTCCTTATTTCTATGTCTTATTAGAGTCCTTGAAAATGTTAATTGGTGAGGACATTATCTTTGCAACTTGGTTTGTATTACTTAAATTATGTTGGATGGATTTTTTGCACAGTACTTGGATTATATTTAATTTTATGAACCGTTATTCTCGTTATCACTATACAATCCTAGGCTCATACTTTTGGGCTGCTCTAAATTACATAAGTCTTCCGCTAAACTCACACCTTGGGTTGAGTGATCGAGTTCTCTAAGAGGATCGGGTCACTTGATCGGGCAGTTCTGTTAGGCCCACCTCCGAGTCATAATAGAATTTTATGGTACCAGTGCTTCAAGGTTTCCAAATCCCTAAGTAGTAATCACTCGAGAATTTAATGGTATAGAGTATGGATTTCGTTAGTTGTGGACAAATCAAGTTTTCTAACCAAGTGGAATTTTCTCTTTCTCATAATAGACAAAATGCCGCCAATAAGAAGAAACTCTTGTGCCCAACCACAAGAGAGTAATATCGATCCCATTGCCGCAATGGTGGAGGCATTGCGAAACTTAGCCAGTAGTAGTTGTCCTATCTAGAGCCAGTTATGACCAAGATGAGTTATTTTTTAGAGTTTGCCAAGTTGAGCCCACCTATGTTTGAAGGTGGTGCAAATCCCTTGGGAGCGGAAAATTGGTTCCAAAAAATTGAAAAGAATTTCAAGGCACTCCTAATTCCAGAGGAGTTCTAGGTGGGAATTTCCACCCACTATCTGAAGAAGTTGGCATCAAGTTGGTGGAATGCCATTTGGTCCAGCTTCGATGTGCAATCCACGGAGTCGAAAGATTTCACAGAGGTGTTTCTGGCACAGTACAGTAGTCGCAGTCATCATGAGTCGATGGCTTGGGCATTTCACAAGTTGACTCAAGGCCAGAAATCTGTGATGGAGTACTACAGTAGGTTCTTCGAGCTCTTACCTTACTCTAGAGGAATTTCGGAGGAGGGATAGGTTATCAAGTTTCAATAGGAATTGAGGCCGAGACTGCAGCAAGGGATTGCTGCCATGTAGTTTGATAGTTTGTTAGAAATCTTTGAGGCCACTTAGAGGGTGGAAAGATGTTAATATGCAAACTTTGGGAGTTTCTAGAACAGACAAGCAAAGAAAGAAGAGAGAAAGATGACGAAGAAGAACCAATAGAGGTTCCAAGGGCGAGGATCTGATGGAGGTCCTAGCCAAAGTGCCAACAGTGGATCATATGATAGTGGTTGTTATAGCCCCTACATGTGCTATACCTATGGGCAACCAGGACACCATAAGAAGAACTGCCCATAGCTCCAGCAACAGCATCAGCCACTGCGTAGATCATTTTCTTCCTCCTAAGCCAATGCTACCCATAGTACTCTTGGGGGAGAGAGTGGCTTTGGCAGATAGTCCTTTTCCCCGCATCAGAATCATCTAGTCAATAAGAAACCATCCAAGTTACCAAACTCAGTTGTGATCCACTAGTCCTCATTTCCAGAGGCCGATAGGCAACCAGCAAAGCTACGAGTTCAAACCCACACTCGCAACAGAGGTCGGGAAATGCTAGAGAATAGTCCTTCCAAAGCAGTGGTGCTTGCTCGAGTTTAGCCAGAGGCGCGGGAGGTAGAGGCCGCAAAAGGGAAGGAAGCGGCATCCAACCAGGATGATCACAGTGTAGTGGATGGTACAATTCTTATTTCTCATTCTTTTGCACGAGTGTTATTCGATAGCTGGTAGACACATTCCTTTGTCTTTTCTACTTTTTGCTTCTATTTTTGGGTCTACAATGGAACGAGATGGAATCTCCATTGCAGCTAAGTACTCCTTTGGGTTTCCAAAGTGGAGTAGTTTTTGTGTCCAGAGCAATCTGCATAGTGATTGATAACTACAAGTTTTCTACAAATTTGGTTATCTTACCCATGAGTAAGTTTGATGTGATTCTAGGTATGGATTGGTGGAGAAAGTATAGAGCAACCGTGGAATGCCATTTGAAATGGGTCACAGTTATTTCAAAATAAGGGCAAGTTATCGTTTATCACAACAGTCCTAGTGGGGTGATGACTAATTCTATTATGCGGGCATGTCTGGGTGGTCGAAGTGGACTAGGACAGTACGAGAGCCTTTGGTCAGTTGATGTTGAGGATGAGACAGCTGGTCAGGATCTGGATATCTCAGTTGTGAGAGAGTTCCTAGATGTGTTTCGTGATGAGTTACCAAAGTTACCTCCAGACCTTAAGAACAAGTTATATATTGATTTAATTCTGGGCGCTACCCTTGTTTCCATTCCTGCATAAAAAATGGCTCCTACAGAGTTGAACGAGTTGAGGAAATAGTTGGATGAGTTGAGAGGTCAAGGATTCATCCGAGAGCGTATCTCGCCGTGGGGTGCTCCGGTGTTGTTTGCCAAAAAGGCAGATGGTTCTTTAAGACTTTGCATTGATTATCAGAAGTTGAACCGAGTTACCGTGAAGAACAAGTATCCACTACCAAGGATTGATGACACGAGACGACCTGCAAAAGGAAGTAGTGTTAGTAACCCACGAAGAATGACAGGGAAGGAGATGTAGACCTTTGATCGGATCCNTGATGATGAGTAGGGGTGATGGACGGTCGAGATGAGGCAGATGATGGACGGCCAAGATGAGGCATGTGGGTGGCAATATGCAGGCTCTTAGATGAATGTGGAATGAATGGCCGAGATTAAAGCTGGTGGAAGAACATGCATGGCGTACACGTGGCAGCTCCTTGATGTTTTCTTTGGGCTTGCTCTTTCCTTGGGCTTGAAAAGGATTGGACTTAGCCCATAACTCAATCATCACCATCTAACCTAACCAACAATCTAAATGCATGAATGAGTAAAGCTTATAACCATGCTTTACCCTCACAAAATAGGCTCAATGTTTGCCATGAAAATAAAAATAAGAAATAAATAAAAATATGCAGAATTGAAAGGTTACACGTTTGGGATGCCGGGAAGACAAATTCCCGTATGATGAAGCTCATAACATTCACGTGTGTCCCAAGTCAAGACATGCACAGGTTGCTCCTCATCCGTTGGGACAACATCCCAAATAGAATCATCCTCGAAGTTAATACCTGCAAAAGAAACAAGATCATCAGTAATTTGGCTAAGTGACAGTAAGGACCTTGTTTGCGATCGAGTAATAGGCCTCGGCCCCCGAGGCATGTCAATTGATGAGTTGTTTGACCAGCTTGGAGGTTCACAATACTTCTTTAAGATTGATTTAAGATACGGGTATCATCAAATAAAGATTCGAGAAGAGGATATTCTGAAGACAACTCACAAAACGAGATATTGGCATTTCGAGTTTCTAGTTTTTCCTTTTGGTTTGACTAATGCTACAACCATTTTCATGGATCTCATGAACCGGGTTTTCAGACCCTATCTAGATCAGTTCGTCGTGGTGTTTGTCGATGACATCTTGATTTATTCCAAGTCCTAGAGTCAACATCGTGAACATCTTCAGATTGAGCTGCAGACTCTAAGAGATCATCGGTTGTATGCCAAGATGAGCAAGTGTGACTTCTGGATCTCAGACATGTCGTTTCACGAGATGGAATCTCAGTAGATCTTGTGTAGATCGAGGTAGTTGTGTAGTGGCAGCCTCCAAAAAATGTGTTAGAGATTCGTAGTTTTCATGGTCTTGTCTGTTATTATCAGCAGTTTGTGGAAACTTTTTCTTCGTGGGAAGCACCAATGACAAAGTTGACCAGAAAGATAGTACGGTATGAGTGGAATGACCAATGTTAGAGTGCGTTTGAGGAATTGAAGAACAGACTGACAAGTGCACCTATCCTGATAGTGCCTCATAATGAGTAGCCTTATGCAGTTTACACTGAGGCATCGAGAGTTGGGCTTGGATGTGTCTTGATGCACTAGGATAAAGTGGTTGCTTACACATCCCGACAGTTGAAACCCTATGAGAAGAATTATCCAACTCACGACCTGGAGTTAACTGCTACAATCTTTGCTTTGAAGATCTGGAGGAGTTATTTATATGGTTTAAATTTCCAAGTGTATTCTGATCATAAAAGCCTGAAATATCTTTTCACTCAGAGGGATTTGAACTCGAGGCAGTGCTGGTGGATGGAATACCTGGAGGACTATGATTTCAGCTAGAGTATCATCTAGGAAAAGCGAATATAGTGGTTGATGCTCTAAGCCAAAATCTTCAAGGATCTCTCGCTTGTCTGGTTCTCGATGAGTGGAAGCGGTATATGATTGTTAGAAACTACAACTTGCAGGACTATGAGACATATGATACAACTTTGCATATAATGTTGTTGCTATACCATCTTTGCTCCAAAGGACAAAGCACTTACAACATTAGGATGAATTAATCCAAGAGAAAGTCAAACAACTTCCAAATGGTGAACAACTTAATGGTTGGGGAGTCAATGTTGAGGGAACTGTTCTCTACCATGATAAGGTAGTGGTACCAAACATTCAGGAGTTAAAATAGGCAATTCTCGTAGAGGCTCACAATTCGAGGTTTGTTATTCACCCAAGTAGTACGAAAATGTACCATTATGTGAAACAATAGTACTGGTGGGTGGGTATGAAACGAGACGTGATAGATTTTGTGGCCAGGTGTTTGACGTGTCAGCAGGTAAAGGTTGAAGATCAGAGCCCAGCAGGATTGTTACAACCTTTATCTATCCCAGAGTGGAAATAGGATATAATCATGGATTTCGTTACGAGTCTTTGTCATGACCCAGAAGGGGGCCGAACAAAAACGCTGGCCAAACGACCCGGTCTTCGTAGAAGACCCGATCGCCCAGCCCAAGGCTAGTTAAATTGTTGCGGAAGACTTGTATAAATACCCAGCCGCGACCCACTTGTGATGGGCCACAGTCCAAATAGTGATTACGAGAGTAATTAATAATGTGACAATAATAAAGTTATGCGTATTAAAACTCTTGTACAGTCATCCAAATTAGAAATCCCACAATCATTTAAAGTTACGCTTACCCATAAATAAAGGTTCACTAAATAAACAAAGTGAAATAAGTAGAACAAAGTCTTCAACTAATCCTGCGCAAGCTTAGTAAATCTTCTCTTTACCTAGAGTGGTAGGAGTCGTGGGGTGAGTGAATAGCTCAGTATGAAATTTATACTAAATACTATGCATGTGTGAAACTTATTTTACCTTTCCTTGAAAACCATGGGGAATCATGCACATTTTAATAAAACATTTAAATCCTTTTCATCTCAAGGAAATCAGGCCCAAGGCATCTGAATAGCTTTAAGAAAACATGGTTGTATAGATAGACAACTATAGGTTTAAATACTCTCGTCGTGTTTTATACCGGAAATCGTAGTCCGTGAAAAAGGAAGGTCACTCAAGTACTCCTCCGAACAAAGGCATATAAAGGCGGCCTTTAACGCAAGCAACACCTCATGAGGCAGGAGGAAGAAAACTGACGACGGTCCGTAGCGCGGCCCGTCTTCCGGGTTGTCATGAGCAAATTCCGTCAACGACACACCCGTGATTCCAGGGAGTCATGAGCAAATTCCGTCAACGACACACCTGTGATACACCCTGATCAGGTTTAGGGATTTGCAACCCACGGAAGCGTCAACACCTTCCCAATGTTTCCTATTTTCACACAGCGCACAAACAAAACATATCCACGCAGCAGGAGATGTATCAAGGGTGTCCCCTTGATACTTTGACGCCGAGACCATCCAAAGTGCCAGGAGGATTCAGCCCAAACGGGTTATAATCATCATATAAAAACATGAAATCCAATGCACGAAAGTAAACGTGTAAAACTTTCTTACATATATAGTATAAAAAGTTGACGTGCTGTCGAACAGTCCCCTTCAGGTTTTTCATGTGTGGTATTCTACGAAATAGGGCTTTATTTTGAAACTATGCAATGCGATGCAAGCAACTAAGTATAAAGCCCCTACCTCAATGGCGGTCCTTCCTCGTATACGAAGGGAACATCTACCTTAGGCACAGGCTCTAAGTCCTTGAACTCGTCCAAGCCTATAACATGCCAAACACGGGAATTCCCATAAATAATTCTCCAGTAATAATTTAAAAGATCCTACACCAGGAGTAAGCTTAATGCCTATTATCATTCCCCCCACAGTTCATGAAATAAATATTCAAAGTGGACCAACTATATCTACCAACTCCCAACAGTGTATCCTCGAACATTAGATGCAAAATAGTACAACAACAAGTTACATGCTTCCCACACTTATCATCAAAACAGTTGCCGACTAGAATCCTCGATTATCAATTTAGACATAGAGAACAAAATGAATATTTCCAACCAAGCGGAAGTCCTCAAAATCCTTATCAAAACAACAATAGCAACGTAACAGGATTCATCAATTGGGTTAACCAAACAGAATGAACTCAGCTCAACATTTAGTAAACTCCAATAATACAGTAGTAAAACAAAGCCCTCATTTCAATGTTATTATAAGATGGAGTTCACCATTAAGCAGAACTAACCCAATAATTCAATAGCTTCCTCAATAATGTCCATCAAACAAGTTATTACAAACCATAGTTAACATTCATAAATTTATCACTCAAGACAAAAAAGCCAAGCAAAACCATTTCATCATTTAAAACCATGGCAGGAAACAGGAAGAATACTGGGCATTTATTTCATCCAAAACGGTAATAAAGCATAGCTCATAATCTAAGCAGAATACCCAACAATTTCATCAACATGGTGACTTAAACAGAACCCAAACCAAGAACAACAAATTGAATACTCTCAACACTGCCACGTAAAACCACAGCAAGGCATGATTTATCAGTATTTTCCTCTCATCCAAAATAGCAGTTCTATAACGAAAATCCAAAAACACACAGAAACCTCACCCTGACTAAAGAATGACGAAATGCAGCTCCACTCCGTTCAGTTAATCGTCATCTAGACCACTCCTAAGCGAAGCTTCCCGATCGCCTGAAGCTCGAGCTTCGTTCACTCGCCTCCCCGCAACTCTCGCTCGGAAAGAGTTCACAAAATGGAGGACAAGACTCAACTGAGAAATTCATCATCGAATCCAGAAATCAAAACATCGAACCCATTATCAATGACAGTGGACGTAACCAGAAATAAACCGAGCTCATGACATTTCTTACCCAAACGAAGAAATGGCGGAAGTATCCCTCAGACGAAGCTTCTCCGTCGCCTGCAAGCCACTGCCGTTGACTTCCACTTAGATAGAGTCGCACAATCAAAAACCTTCTCGGCCACCCTCTCTCACGGGTCTCTCTTGCGGCCGAAGAAACAGAAAGCCAAAATGGAGAAGCCCTATTTCCCCTTCTTTCCTCTCTTCGCAGCCTTCCCCTGCTTCTCTTTATTCCCTTTTTAAAATTTCATTTACTTCTTTCCTTTAATCATTTTTTTCCTTCTTCATTTTACTCCAAATCTGCCACGCTATTCCTTTCATTTTCCCACCATCTTCGTTTCATTTTTTATTTCTCCTCCTCACTTTAAACCCTTCTTCTCTTTCTTTAATGTACACATGTCCTTTCCCCCATTTTTAAACCCCTCCTTATTTAAATAAACTTCCCTCCTTTCAATTATTTTCCTACTCAAAAATTTAATATATAAATAAGACATTAACTCTATACACTAAATAACTTATCCCACAAATTGCTTTACAACATTTTTTCCTGATCCAGTTAATTTTTCAATTTTTGTTTCTTAATTGAATTTTCCATTCAAGAAATTTTGATTCTCGAATTAAATCTCGATTCGCCCCAAACGCAAATCGACAACGATCTTTTAATTTTTCAACTTCCATTCTTAATTTATTTAATCGCTCGGGAATATCCAATTTTACCGATTTGACTAATTGACCAAAATTTCACATGTGTCCGCTACACAAAAATTCGAGTCAATTTTCCAACGTCAAGACCAAACATTAACGCAAAAAATTCACACGTAGAATTTACTCTTGAAAATTCTTGGGTTTCACAGTCTTCCTAGAACCTACCAGAAGTTAGACACGATGTGGGTCATCATGGATCATTTGACCAAGTCCGCTCATTTTATTCTGATCCAAATGGATTTTCCCTTGTCATGGTTGAGCCATCTTTATATTGAAAACATCATTTGTCTTCATGCCGTCCTTTCTTGTCATGACCCAGAGGTGAGCCTAACAGAACCGAAGGGTCAGACAACCCAATTCTATTTGAGAATCTAATCACCCAGCTCAAGGAGTGAGTTTTAGTGAAAGACTTTTGAATGTTTAGCTCGACCCAAAAGGTATGGGCCTAGGTCCGTATAATGATCACGAGAAAATAATAATGCCTAAATTAAAAATAAAAATCTAAAATACTGTGCGACAAATCCAATCCAACAATATTTAAGTTATACAAACCAAGAACTTTTCCTCACCAAGATTCAAATTAAACACTCAGAACAAGCAAAAAGGGGGATCTTGAACTTCAGCTCCTCTGTCCGGTTTTACCTTTACCTAGAATTTTGGGGGTGAGTGACTAACTCAGTAAGGTATATCTAGACTAGATGCAGTGCATTCAAAAACTGGTCTTTCCCATTTTATAAAAACATGGTTATGCTTGTCTTTTATCGTATATGGATTTTTACCGAAAACTCTTTATCATTTTATAAAATCTGGCCCAAAGCCACCGATGAAGCTTTTATCAAAACTTGTTGTATACATAAACAACTATACCTCGAAAATACGCCATAACCATTTTCTGATCTAAAAATGTTATCATTGAAAATAGATGGTCACTCAATGACCCATCTGGTACTCATCAGAGAAAAGGTGGCCATCCGTTGATGACATACCTAATGAGACAAAGGAAATATAAATGACGGCGATCCAGAGATCCAGCGCGTCATCCGGGTTGCCAGCGAGCTAAGCTTCATGATGACATAACCTGTACAACCAAATAAAAAAGATAAGGTTGCTTGCGTTGGATTGCTTCTCAACTAAAATACCTACAGGTTCCAAATTGACGAGGGTTGCCGACACGTGGGGCTACTAGCCGTCGTGCCACCCATTAAATGGAATGGTACTAGGATAGGCAAAGCTCAACAACTGACAACCTTCTAATTCATATGACTAAACCCTGGCCAGGTTATGGGGCTAGAAACCCAAGGAAGTGTCATCACCTTCCCATCTCCATTTTGACTTTGGGGCTCGAAAGCCAAGGACATGTGACTAATGCCCTATCCCCATTTTGCACGCACAAACAATCAACCTTCACACAATAGAATGTTTCACGGGATAGCCATGTGATTCTTTGGTGCCATAATGCCCAAAGCATTAAGAGGTTTCATCCGCCCAATATATATACACAGAACATATAAACCAAACCATGTACAAAAAATAAACGTGAGAAAACATATGTATATATAAAAATTGATGTGCTATTGAAACAGTCCTCGTTAGGTTTTCAAGTGTGATGCTCCAAAAAATATTATTTTGAAAACGTGATGCGATGCAATGCAAAAGGTATAGAAATCCCTACCTCTTCGGCATTTCCTCTTGTTGACCAGAGCAATCATCTCCTCGAGAATCGTATTACAATCGCCGAAATCATCCGAGCCTAGAAAACATGTCAAACAACAAGAATTTTCATCAATAAATCCCAAGAAAATAGGTGGAAAGGTCCTATATCGGGAATAGGAGCCCAACCAAGATGTAATTGACCCTATTTACGTGTGTTCGTGTATCAGTATCGATTCAGAACAATTCTGAGGCAAACTGCCTATTTTTAGTCAGTGGCAATCGATCGGCAATAGGCTCTTGGTCGATCAACTGGCTGAGTGATCTATTGGTTGATCATCTAGGGTAGCCTCTGGACTATTGGTGATCAACCAATCCTTCTCCGATCGATCGACCACTGCCTTTGGTTGATCGACCACAATTGTCCTTTAGCGCCCGATCAATCAACTAGTCGGGTGAACGACCAGGGATCGTCCAGGGTCACCTCTGGACCCCTGGTGACTGATTGGCCCTCCTTCCATCAATCGATCACAATTCTCTTGGTCGATCGCCATCTTGCTCCCAGTCAATTAGTTCGTCGCCACTGATCAACCGGTCAGTTGTCTATAGCGTGATTCATCCACCGAAAAAGCATCGTTTCCCCTTCGTTCTACCTCCATTCAATCCACGATCCTAACTAGACTTCAATTTCACCAATATGACTTAGAAGGTCTCTCGGATTTGAGCTTTTTAGGCTCAAATCTAAGGCCAAAGTTTTGAAACCTATACCCTAGAAATCGAGGGGGAAATCCTTACCGTATTGAAATCCTCCTACATAAATGTTACTCCCCTCGTTGCTATGAACGTTTCCCTTCCGTCAAAATGTCGCGATTAGGCGTTCAGTCTCCGGCATTACTCTCTCGCGTGCTACCCGCTGTTGGTCGAAGAAGTGAAGGTTTCTTTCTCTTCCTACCTTCCCTTTCCTTTTAATATTTCTTTCTTTTCTTTTAATTTAATATATATAATTTATATACAATATATTATATATATTAATAACTCACTCCTAATTCGACTTCAATTCCGATTCGTACAGCCCTAGTCGATAACGTCTCTTAACAATTTAATTTCTCAATTTTATCTCTTCAATTTATCTACGGCTCGGTAATTATTCAATTTTACCAACTTTGACCATTTGACCAAAAATTCACATGTGGCTACAATGCGACAAATCGAGTCAACTTTTCAATGACTTGATCAACTAATACGCAAAAAAATTTCAATTATTTAAAAATTTCATGAATTCTAGACTTCTAGTATTGTTTCAGATAACGACCTGAGATTCACGTCCAAGTTTTGGAGGTCTTTGCAGAAGGCTTTGGGGACAGAGTTGACTCTCAGCACCGCACATCATCTTCAGACTGATGGACAGTTGGAGAGAACTATTCAAATTCTGGAGGACATGTTAAGATCTTGCATCCTAGATTTTGGTGATAGCTGAATAAATCATTTGCCATTAGTGAAATTTGTATATAACAACAGTTATCAGACCAGCATTAGCGTACGAGGCATTGTATGGGAGGCCATGCTGTTCTCCACTATGTTGGGCTTATGTAGAAGAGAGGGTTTCTCTCGGGCCAGATATGATCCAGGAAACTACTGACAAGATCTGAATAATTTGGGAAAGACTTAAGGTGGTGCAAAGTAGACAGAAAAGTTATGCGGACCTGAGGAGGAGGGAAGTTGAATTCGACTTAGGAGACTTTGTTTTTCTAAAGGTTTGGTTTTCCATATATCCCAACTGAGGAAATACATGTCTGACCCATCTCATGTCATCTCTTGGATTGATGTTCCTATCTAGGAAGATACCTCATATGAAGAGAGGTTCGAGTCCTTCGATGCAAGGAAATTCTCTTGGCCCATGTGTGTAGAAAAATCGCACCGAGAGGGAAGCCACTTGAGAAATCGAATTTGATGTGATGCAAAAATACCCTAATCTCTTATGATATGTAATGTGTTTTATTTTAAATTTCAGGACAAAATTTCATTTAAGGAGATTAAGATGTAAAAACCCAGAAATTTTTAAATAAATAAAATTTCACGTGTGTGAATTTTAGGCATCAGGTTGTTTAAACATTAGAGCCCGACCGAGTTACCTTGTAACACACGAGTGTGGAGGTTTGATCAATGGGTGAATGGATAGAATTTTAAGTTTTTGGTAAATTTGGGGAATATTGTTTTCCAATAATTGAGTGAAATAAAATACAATTTTTAATGGGAGTAGGGTAGCATTTTTACTAGGAAACACTCCCTTCCCGCTGGTACACCCTCACAAGCTAAGAGAGGAGAGAGCAAAGAAATGGCAAAAATAGGCAAACATAGAAACTATGAGAGGAGAGTTTTGGACTGAAGATCTGTGTTGCCAAAAAACAATTCACGGAGCTCACAAAGGAGATTCGAGTGCAGAGTTGCAAAGGTAAGGCCCTAAAAATTTGAGTTTGGTGTTGGATTAGTGTCGAGCTCCTAAGCTCAAAAATCTTGATTCACGAGTGAGGGTAGGCCGAGAAAGGTAGAAGCCCAGCTGAGAGAAGGAACACCTCCTTCCTCTCGGTATAGTTTGGATGGCGGATGATCAAGGGATCACCCATTAGAGTTGAGAGCTTGCAAGGGTTCGGGCCCTAGAGGAAAGACGTTGGTCCCGCGAGAGGAAAGATATCATTCCATAGAGTAATGTGCCTAGAAGTCCAACGTTTCATAGAGGAATGAATTGAGGAGTCTAACATTCTGTGAAGGAATCAATTGGAAAGTCCACATTCAGTGAGGAACGAACCAGGACACATTATGTAGATGAATGAACAGGAAGGTTCATGTTCCGTAGTAGAACGATTCGAGAGGACCTCCGTTCCATAACAATTGATGCACAGATCAGAAGGTTGTTAGTCGCTGAGTTTTGCTAATCCTAGTACTGTTCCATTTTACTAATGGCGTGACAGCTCGTAGCTCTGTTCGTCGACAAACCTCTTCAATTTGGAACTCATGGGTATTTTAGTTGAGAAGCAATATGTCGCCGACAACCTTATCCATTTTATTTGATCGTACAAGTTGTGTAGACAAGGAGTTTTAGCTCACTAGCAACTTGGGTTATGCGCTGAATATTCGGATCGCTGTCATTTCTATTTTCTCTGCATTATGAGGTATTGTCATCGACGAATGGCCACCTATTCTCTGATGTGTGTTGGATGAGTCCTTGAGTGACAATCTCTTTTCACTGACAACATGTTTTCGATAAAAGCATCATCGATGGCCTTTGGCCTATTTTTATAAACTGATAAAGAGTTTTCAAATTAAAATCCATGTACGGTAAAAGAGAAGTATAACATTGTTTTCTAAAGATGAGAAAGAACAATTTTTGCATGCATTGCAACTAGTCTAGATATACCTTACTAAATTAGCCACTCACCCCAACAACTCCTCCCATTCCAGGTAAAGGCAATAGCAGCTAAAGGACATGGAGTTAAAGATTTTTCCTTATTTCTATTTCTCATCAGAGTTCTTGAGATTTTTAATTGGTGAGAACATTATCTTTGCTACTTGGTTTGTATTACTTAAAATTCTGTTGAATGAATTTATTGCACAGTACTTGGAATATATTTAGTTTTATGCACTGTTATTCTCATGATCACTATACGGACCTAGGCCCATACTTTTGGATCGCTCTAAATTACAAAATTCTTCCGCTAAACTCACGCATTGGGCTAGGTAAGGTTCTCAAAGAAGATCGGGTTGCCTAATCCGGTGGTTCTATTAGACCTGCCTCTAGATTGTGACATGTATTATTGTGAGAGGGTGGTCAAATTATTTTACGCTAATCTGGAGTTGGATGGTAACCGACCAACTGAGCTGAGGACTTTTCTGTTTGGGCAGCAGATTAGGCTAATTATGAAGGAGTTAAATGGGCTGATTGGATGCTACATGGAGGAGCCGACAGAGGAGTATTTTCACATATCAAAGGACCCAAACTTTATAAAAGAAGGAGAAGGTCTGGCATTGCTAAAGCAGTTGCATCGTAATCTTGAAGTTGAATCTTTCTATAGGTCCAAATCCAAGGACCAAAATGCTAAAGCTAGAGTTATCTATCACATGATAATCCACACAGTTCTACCGCGTGATGGACATAGAGACCATGTCATCTACATAGATCTCTATGTGATGGAGAAGACTACAATGGGAAGAGATTCAACGTTGCATACATGATTATTAATCTGATGAAGGCAATCCTAAAGAGTCCAAGGAAGAACCTCCCGTATAATTGGCTTATTCAGAAGATTGTTGACAACAATGGGTTGGCTGTCCCTCCAAAGGAGCAAAGAACCAATGAAAAGGCATTTGACGTCTACAATCAAGTGACATTTGCTCGGATGAGGATGAAAAAAGTAGGAGGGGAGTTGGTATTCAAGGGCATGGACACTCCATCCACATCGACTACACAGCCTCAATCAAAGTCGGCTACACAAACTCCTTCGACTTCGACTGCACTAATTCCTTTGACGTCGGTTGCACTGTCATCTGATTATGTAGAGGTGGAAGAATATATTGTTCATCCCCCTCCTCAGACCTCGTCCTATGTACTAATCACTGAAAAGAGATGGAAAGGGCTTGTAGCCAAGTTGGTTAGACAGGAGAAGCAAATTGACAATATTCTGCCACTCTACTATAGATAAAAGATGAGTTGATGATGCTTGCAGCTCCTCTAGCAGCCCAGCCAACAACTCCTCCATCAGCTCCTCAAGCAGCCCAATCAACAGCTCCTCTAGCAGCCATGCCAGCAGCTCATCCTGTATCTTCCATTGTTGGATCGGACAGATACCAGTATGTCTTTTAGTTTAGATACACTTTCCATATATGCATTAGTACCCTGGTTTAACAATGTGTTACAAGTGTGTAGGTCTCTTATCATCAAGCAACCGTCCTCTCCTCCAACCCTTGCCAAATTTTAGAAGATTGTGGCAACGGGTCGTCCATCAACGGAAACAGTTCCGAGGTCTGCTTCAATTGTAAACTTGCAAGTGGTTTGTCTTCAAATTGGTTTTGTGTAGTGTATCAAATTTACACTTACTAGTATGAGGGTCGTACTTAAACTGATCATTGCAGCCTTGCAAATTGATGGAGGAGTTCATGGAATTGGCGCATGAAAATACCAAGAAAAATGTAGAGACATGTGATATTCTATATGGCCATTGGGTAATAAACTATATCATTTCAAAGTTATTCTCATTTTTTATTGTATGCTTAAGACATCCTGTGTCGTGTTATCTTTTTTAGAGTGCCAATGTTTTCACCATAACAACCCTCATCCTTTCAAAGCAAAAGGAAACATCTAACTCGATGAGTAAAACTTCTTAAGAATGTGTAATCAATGTTTAAGACACTGTTATGGAAAATAAATCTCTTAAATGCGTTCTTTATATGTAGTGCGACATTTTGAATGTGGAGGAGTATCTTGCCGTACAACTGAGGAACTCGCTTATGAGTCTTGGTTGGATCCACGTAAGACACTTTTATTCCTTCATGCAATATTTTTTCCTCTTGTTGAACTACTTATAATATATGGTTTTAATTTAAATTTTCAGATGCACCCAAAGCAAAATTATTTCATATCATCTGTTGACCTGCACACCCAGTATGGCTACCAGTTGCTGTTACCTAAGGCAATTGCAATTTTCATGGCCCCTACAAATAAAAGCTGGTAAATTTTTTCGCCTTGCACTATATTCATTGTGCGTTGAAGTTGCTTACTAATATCCCCTACACTACCAGTTACTAATTTCCCCTCCTAATTTAAAACTGAACTAAATCTCATGGTTTGGTTCGGTTTCTTCTGTAAAAGAATTTGATTCTAGATTCATTCTTTTGCAATCGTGGGTGATAGTTTGGTTCAAATCAAATCAAATCAAACTAAGTCCACCCCTTATAAGCCCATCTGAGTGAAAACCGAGGATAGAGAGATAAATTGAGAAACTATCATGCAATTGAGATCATCATTTTTAACCTAATTTGGATGTTAACTCAGTTTTGACAAATGGTAATGTTTTGGTATTTCAATAAAAAAAAACAATATTATATAACAAAATATGATAATCTTTTATTATTTTTTGTCAAGACCCAAAAACAGGCTTAACAAAAACGTCGGGTCTGGAGACCCGATCCTTGCAAAGGACCCAATCGCCCAGCCCAAGATTAGGTTTGGCATTAGAAGACTAAAACACAATCAAAGTCATACTCTACACAAGATGAATCTAGATCTACATAGCGATTACGAGAAACAATAGTGAAAACAAAAAAAAAAAATCAAATACTCGACATCCAAATTCCAAACAACCAGTATCATCCAACATTATACATAACAAATCCAAATAGTATCATCACCAAGTAATTCTATACATATAAAGAAACAAAATAAAAGGATAGTGGCTCACCAGCACGAGCACCAACAGTCCTATCCGCTTTTTCTTGACCTAGAGGGCAGGGTCGCTCGGGTGAGTGACTAACCCAGTAGGAAATTTATAATAAATACTATGCAATGTAAAACTTGTTTTGCCTTTTCTCATCAAAACCATGATCTGGAGAAGCGTGCATTGATTAAAAACATTTTCAAAATTCTTATCACCATTTTAAAGAAAGCCGGCCTCAAAGGCCCTTGACGATATATTAATTAAAAACGTGACTATATATAGACATCCATTACCAAAATACTTTTTGTATTTTTATATGGAAACCAATCGTCAGTGAAAAGGGAGGTTCACACAAGGACACCTCTGATCAAACACACAGAAAGGCGAGGACCTTTTTTAGGGAAGCACTTTATGAGCCCGGAGGAAGAAATGATGGCGGTCTGAAGACCCAGTGCGTCACACTAGTTTCTGACAGGCAAGGTTCAATGACGACACAACCAATACGAAATCAAAACACGCTGATTAGACTTAGGGATTCAAAATCCAAGGAGGTCATCATCATCGCCCTATTTCCACGTTTCATAATGTACAAACAACCATCTTTACGTAACATAAGATGCATCAGGATAGCCTCGCGATACTTTGACACTGAGATCGTCCAAAGCAACAAGAGAGTTCATCCCCTAAATCAACAGTCACCAACAAAGCAAATATCATTCACACCAAAATGTAAACATGTAAAATTCACATATATATAACATAAAATCAAACATGCTGTCGAACAATCTCTATCAGTTTTCATATGTGGCAACCCACAAAATACAATTTAGGAAAACAGTGCAATGAAATGCAACTAAGTATAAAATTCCTACCTCGGCTACAGTCTCTCCTTTTCCCAAAAGGAGCAGTAACTTCAGGAGCTCGTTCACAATCTACGAAGTTGTTCAAACCTATACAGATTCAACCCAATAGAATTCACAAACCAGTTCAAGAAAAAGGACATAGAATGGATCTCATACCGAGCTAGGAAACCCAAACTAAAAAATGATATTGCGGCCAAAAATCATTGGTCGCATGGCGCTGTAGCCATAAGGACCCAACTCAAAAGTTTGAGTCACAACTGGGACATAGAAACAGAGTTTGTCAGATTCTGTGTTCGGAAGAATTCCTGACTTTTCATGGAAGCCTGCACTTCTGTTGTGGAAGTTTATGCTTCTGCAAAAGCTCCCGCTCCCTCTGAAAGACAATGTCTCTCGCTCCATTTAGACACGTACGCCTTGCAAAAATCCAACCTTCCACTGTCATGTTAGATTTGAAGAAATTTGCCTTAACAAACATGGGCATCACATAAACTCTTTTTTGTTGCAGAAACCTATGCTTTCACGACAAAAACATGTGCTTCTATTGCAAAATCAAGCTCCATTGTAGTGTGAAAACTTACGCTTCCATGGACATGTATCAATTGCAGGAGCTTTCCTCACTCCGACACTTGCTTCCACGGATGCCCTTGCTCATATGGACACACGTGTTCTCCACAAAAGCTTTCCTCTAAGGAAACGAGTTAGCATCCATGGACACCAACATTTCCACATAAGCTTACGCTTTTGTAGGCATGGCCTTTTCCACAGGCATGTGTCCACCGCGATCAGACTCCTCATGCAAACACGAGTGTCCCATAGAAGACTTTGCTTCCGCAGACCCTGAACATTTTCATGAGCACATGTCCTCTGCAGAGACACTTTACTCGTGGACACGAGTGTCTCGCAGTAGATGCCTTCCACAGATACTCACAGTTCTAGAGAAACTTGTCTTCTACGGACTCAACCAATCTACTGTCTCCACTGACAGAACTCTAATGAAACCACATGAGGATAAGTGCCTCATTGTGTCGATTATCACCTCTAAATGGCTTGAACCTCCACACAAGCAAATCTGTTCTACATGCCAAGACACCCCACAGTTTTAGAGTTCCTAAGCCCAAAACAAAATCTAAATTGGAGACTCAAATCACTGATGTGACAGAGATGAAAGAAATCTTAACCTCGAAGTTCCATCATGGTTGAATGGGTGTTACAATCTCGCAAGTGATTTTTCAAATTTTTATCGTTGCTGAAAATCCTCACATCACTCTCAGTACTGTTCACTCTCGTTAGTGGCATTATTCACTCTTTAGTACTAGTAATAAGAGAGTGAAACTATTCACTAAAGTTTTCTTAATCTTTTTACCAATTTACTTATTTACCTCAAGATATCCACATCATTTACAGATTCACTTTTTGAACAAGACTTTACACGTGACCAAATTTGATTGGATCGAACAAGGATTTTGATCAACATGAAACATGTTGACCATGCTGATGTGATGAGTTTACATGGCAAAAATTTTAATTCTCATGTAAAAATTGCTAGTTTTTACATCTTTTCCCCTTAAAAAAATTTTGTCACAAATTTTAATACAAACCAAATATGTCTTCAAAAAAGGTGGAGGGTATTTCTGGACCATCTCAAACTTAAACTCCTAGGTAGTTTCCCACTCGGTGTGATTCCTCCACAACACACGAACCAAGGGAATATCTCTGTAATGTAGGATTCGAATCTCTCTACCTAGGATCTGTTCAAGCTCTTCATGATACGAGATGTCCTCCTAGATATGATATGAATCCAAATACCAAAGGTTGTAATTCACAGACTTGTGAAGTTTCATAGAGTCTGTTTACCGAATTGGCAAAACAAGAACTCGGCCATTTTGAGGCATATGCTTTTGAGTTTTGGATACAAAGTTGCATCAAGAGTAAGTAAGAAGGCCTCCAATTTTCAAGGAAAGATAGGATCTATAGAGGAAATTATGACTGAAAGGTTACAGGTTGCTCAGATCAGATTTGGGGTTCTAAACAGTTCTTGGAAGGGGATTTTGGGATGAATAAAAATGGAGTAAACGGACGAATTTCAACATGATTTTTGGATAGCTTATTATGAAATGGATGAAAAAGAGGACTTCAAAATTTCAGGGTTAGAATCGATCAGGAGAAGAAGATATATTTGAATGGGTGTAAGCTGGTTCCAAGAGATGCCAATCACAACTTTCAACTTCAATGGCTGCCTTCAACGAAAAGGAGCACTCCTACTTGATATTTCATAAGTTTGTATAACCTTGTTAGGGATTCACCTCTCAGGTAAGGGAGGGAGAAGGCTATAGGACTAACGTCGACCTAATGAGGGGAGGGGAGGATTAGGCTAGCTAAATTTTTTTGTGAGTTTACATATATTCTTTTCCTAAGAGTGAAATCAATAATATCCAATTAAAACAAACATAAAATAAATGAGCAATAAAGTAAAGAGTTATGGGATAAAGAAAAACAAACACGTTTGTTAACGTTGTTCATCAAACCCACCTATGTCTGCACTTCAAGGTCCCCCTTTGAAGATTCCTTAACCAAATAACATCACTCGTTATTGTTGATTGAACTTCATAGGTGTCAATCAAGCCTTTACAATAACTATTCATGAGTGTCACCCTTTGCTCTTGACTATTACTAGGCGTCACCTTTTTATCTCACTCAAGTACAAGAATTGAAAATATTATAAAAAAATATCTAAAGCCTAAGCTCTCCAAATGTAACTCTCAAGTTTGGGAATGAGAGAGCTAGGCTAAGCACTTAATTTGTTGAGAGAAATTGAGTAATAAAATTGGCAGGGTTCAGTATGATTCTCTCTTCTCTTTTTGTCTTCAATTTGGAGTGCTTCTTCTTTAGAAAACTGTCTAGCGGTCGACCACTGCAACATTCTTGTCGACTGCTTATTGAGCGTTGTGTGTTACTATTTTGCATACAGTCGACCACCCTTCACTCTGGTCGTCCACATTGGTCGACCTATATCTGCTCCGGTCGACCGCTCTAGTGCAACTCAGAAAATCCATTTCAACTCTGTCTAATTTCCAGTCGAGCGCTATTCATCCATGTCGACCTCTCTTTTGCACTTCAGTATATGTCGAGTAATCTGTAATATTTCTGATCGATCTCTCTTTCTTCTCTAATCAACCGCTCTTCTTTTATTATGCCTCTGTAGCAAACTAGTTGACCGCCCTTTTACACAGGTTAACCTTTCCTCTATGTTTTGCACATTTTCAAGCTTCTAAGTCTCATTGATCTATCCTTTAACTACATGGACTTAAACATAGATATTAACAATTCTAAATACCCTTGTTAGAGGGTTATTCCAAAGAAGATCTTAATCAAAATATAAATGTAATATATTCATAAACAACTAATAAACAACTTATAAATTATCAATATAAAACATCATCAAAACAAATAAGCCTAATGTTTATAGGCTAACAATCTCCCCCTTTTTTATTATAACAATAGATTATAAGTTATTTATTTCTCCCCCTAAGCATGTGCATATTGTATTGCATAATTTGATCTCCTCCCTTTAGATTATGCAATATATTTCTCCCTTTTAATTTATGCAACTCATGCTTTTCTAACAACTTACACTACTCTCTCCCCATTTGGCATAAAAAAAAAAAAAGAATTCAATGGGGATGGTAGCTATCTCAATAATGTCTCTACCCCTTTGATACTATGCAAAAATGAAATTCAAGGAGAGTATAAAACTTAGCCTCAAAATCATCAAAATATTCAATTAAGTCTCTCCCCCTTAGTCATTATACTAATTCAAATCAACGAGGATAATATTTAACAACACAACCATCAAAACAATCTAATAAACAAATTCTTGATACCAATTGTAGGATTGATACCAATTATTGGAAAAGATATCTAATTCTATGATACTAAACCACAAATTTATCTATATTGAAAACTTCATTATTTATATCTTCATCCAAATCAAAATAATATACCAATTACACCAATTGCAAATATTCAAATCAATTTTATCAAACTTAACAAGAATTAATATATTCAATAAGAATTATGACATCAAACTTTAAGGAGTCTCCCTTCATTCATAACTCAAATCATTTATACATTAAGGGGGAAACATCCATCCTATCCTCAAGGCTCAATTACCTTTCTTAGGAACCCAATTTTTTTTTGGGTCCATGAGTGATAGGCTTGGTTTCGTTAGAAATCCATACAAATTTAGAAGTTGTCCTTTTATCATGCAATTTTAATGGGCAAACAAAAGATCTATGACCAATAGAATTGCATACATGACAAATTGAAGGAACAACAAAGAAATTCTTATACATTTTCTTCCTTTGACAAGGTTCAAAGCCAATTCCAGCTTTATCAAATATTACCCTTTGTTGTCTTAGGAGCATATTTAAATTTTAGCTCCCATTAGTATTTCAATATAAGAATTCAAATCATCATTTTTGGCATTCAATTCACTAATCTCTTTTTCAAATGATTGAACTCTAGCATTTAGGTTATCATTCTTGATTTTCAAATTACTAAGCATTTTTTCAAAAGATTGAACAATACTAACATGCTTCTTAATCGAATTCTCATTTTCCTTTTTCAATAGTTTATACTTTCGCTTTAGAATGTTGAATTGATCAAATAATTCATTAAAGACATCAAACAATTTATCATTATCATCAATATTATCATCCAAATCACTAGATGAATTGTGTACCTTGTCTTCTTTGGCCATGAAGCAAAAGTTGGATACTTCTTTAATTTCGAAAAATGAATCATCATCGCTATCATCCCATGTGGCCTTGATTGCTTTCTTCTTAGAGGCCCCAGGAGTCCTTTTTGGTTTTGGAAATTCTATTTTGGTGTGGCTGGGTTCACCTCATCCAAAGCAAATGATGCCCTTCTCCCATTTTCTTCTTCTCCGTTGGAGGTACTTGTTGAATTTCTGAGTCATGAATTTGATCTCTTCGTCATCATCATCTTCTTCCTTGAAATCAACTTGGTTGCCTGAAGATGCACTTTGATTTAGAGGTTTCCTTCTCCTTTCGTTCATCTTTTTCACTATCCATCATCGTGATCTCATGCATCATTAGAGAACCGATTAGTTCCTCCATCTTTAATACCTTGAGATCACGTGCCTCTTGGATTGCCGTTACCTTCGATTGCCACATTCTTGGCTTAAGAATTTTCCTAACAAACTATTTGTTGGGATAAATTCTACCAAGCACTTTCAAGCTATTAGTAATATTAGTAAAACGGGTAAACATATGACTAACGGTTTCATCTTTATCTATGGCAAAAACATTTATACTCATGCACAAGCATACTTAACTTGTTTTCTTTAACTTAATTTGTACTTTCATGTGTAATTTCAAGCTATTTCCAAATTTCATAGGCACTACAACATACTTGTACTCTATTAAATTCATCTCTATTTAAAACATAATAATATGTATTAATAGTCTTAGCATTAATGCATAATTTACGTTTATCTACATCATTAAACTCAAAAGCTAATTTTGGAATATCTATTCCATTTTCTATTTTAGTTGGAATATATGGTCAATTTTCAATTATGTTCCACAAGTCATAATCCATAGATTGAATAAAAATTCTAATCATAGACTTCCAATATACATAATTATAACCATAAAAAAATGAAGGTCTAGAAATGGATTGACCCTCTACATGCATATTAAAAGTCATACCAATATATAACAAAGAATTATAACAAATTTATGTTAATATACACAATATCACACAAAACCCTTATTAACCCTGGTCTGATATCAATTGTAGGACCGATGCTTGCATAATGAGGAAGGTAAGGTTGTGGTGGGTGGGTGAGGGTGCATTAGGCTAGCTAAACTTTTTTGTACGATTATATATTTTCTTTTCCTAAATGTGAATTCAATAATATGCAATTAAAACAAACATAAAAGATATGAGCAATAAAGTAAAGAGTTAAGAAATAGAGAAAAACAAACACGTTTGTTAACATGGTTTGGTAAACCCGCTTACTTTCGCACTTCAAGGTTCCCCCTTGAATATTGCATAACCAAATAACCTCCCCGGATATTGTTGATTGAAAATTCATGAGCGTCCATCAAGCCTTTACAATGACTATTCACGGGGCATCACCCTTTACTTTAACTATTACGGGGCATCACCATTTTATCTCACTCAAGTATAAGAATTGAAAATACTACAATAAGAGATCTAAAGCCTAAGATCTCCAAATGTAACTCTCAAGTTTTGGAATGAGAGAACTAGGCTAAACACTTAATTTGTTGAGAGAAATCGAGTAATAAAATTGGCAGCATTTTAGTATGATTCTTTCTTCTCTTTTTATCTTCAATTCAGAGTGCTTCTTTTATAGAAAACTGTCCAGCGGTCGACCACTGCAACATTCCAGTCCACCACTTCATCACTGTTGCATGTTACATTATGCATCTAGTCGACCACCCTTCGTTCTGGTCGTCCACACCAGTCGACCTATATTTGCTTCGGTCAACCGCTCCAGTGCAACTTAGAAAATCTATTTTGACCATACCCAATTTTTGGTCGATTGCCATTCATCTCGGTTGACCACTCTTCTACACTTCAGCATATGTCGGGCAATTTGTAATATTTCCGATCAATCTCTCCTTCTTCACCGGTCAACCTCTCTTCTGTTGTTCTGCCTTTGTAGCAAACTAGTTAACTATCCTTTTACACAGGTCAACCTTTTGATGCACCACAAAATCCAGATGCTCAAGCCCAAGCCATGCCGCTCATTGCTTTCCTAACGTGCTTTTATTTTGTAGGGAAGGAACACTTGGAACCTTAAAGATAAACCTTTGCAAGAGGATAAAGGAAAACCACATCATATGCTCTCTAGAAGTTATGGTGCACCTCTCGGCTCATCCACTCCATTCACAGCCAAATTGGAGGTTAACAATACCGAATATAATAAAGTCCCTAGAGGGTGATATGTTTATTTTTATGTTTTCACATGTTCTTTAGATTTATATTTTGGTTGGAATTACTGGATATTTGTTGGTTTTGGTTAGATTTAGGTTGATTAAAATTTTGAAATTTTGGGAGTACTCAGCTAGCATGTTAGCCGAGTCCTCATATCCATTTTATTGCTTAGAAGGGTTTTTATGTAATTTTCCATTAGTGCATCCCTTAATGAGGTATTTAGCCTTCCTTAAGGAACCCTAAACTCAGTTTTGAAGACCTAATTTGCAGCTGCAAACTCGTTTTGTGGAGTTCTCTCCCGAAGCCCCAATCGGACTTCTCGTCAAGGCTAAAACCAAAGACTCGACTTCAACAATTCTCTTCTTAATGTTTCTGCCATTCTTAGG
This sequence comes from Begonia loranthoides, assembly GCA_022433065.1. Lineage (NCBI taxonomy): Eukaryota > Viridiplantae > Streptophyta > Magnoliopsida > Cucurbitales > Begoniaceae > Begonia > Begonia loranthoides. Next base: position 18,149,008 of record CM039480.1, on the reverse strand, counting down.
AGGAGGAGTCTTATCCTGGTGTCTTCCAATACTTCATTAGAAGTATTATTCTAGGGAGAAGAACCAGAAGATTGGTGAAAAAGCAAGTTGGAGTGGCCTTAGTTTGAGGTCCGTGGAAGTCGCTATTTCCGAGCTTGGGAGATTAGCAGACTGGCTTGTATGTTTTTATTTTCTGTATTTGGTTGTTCTACAAATAGTGATGATTTTGGAAATTTCAGAATGTTCTTCTCCTCTGGACTATGGTGATTTGGATATAATTTTGGTGAAGATTGGATTTAAACGCATGAATTTATGCATCATTGTCTATGAGTTGCTGAAACTGTTTTGTGGAATCTGTTTTCGGGGTAGAGTGTTGTTTCGAGCATAACGTTCGTTCTCTTGCGTTTTTTAATGTGAATTTTGTACTAGAGCTATTTCTTGGTTATTCCTTGAGCCCTTGAAAATTTGGTGACCATTGATTCTCAGAATTGAAAGATATTACGTTTTCTAATTTGGTCCCCAATTCTGTTCTTTAATTCTGTTTTCCGGCAGCAACTTGCAGAAAGCATAACTCTGTTTATGTGGTGAATTTACGTATGATTTTTGGATACGACATTTACTTTTGTGATTACTAGTTTCCCTCCAAATTTGACTTCAATAGGCCTTCAGAAACGAAAGTTATTGGCCCTTTAATCTGGTGGGTCAAAATTGTCTTTATTGATTCTACTTCTGGGCAGTATGTTATTAGGTAGATAACTTTCGTTACGATGTCAATTTGGCCTTGAAATTTGTGTGTGCTTACTGCATTGAGAGTTTGAGACCTCCTGCAAATTTGAAACCAATTGGATGCCTGCATTGGAAATTATACCTGGTTGAATTTTTGTCCGCAGAAATTTACCTAGCTGTTTTTGTGATTATCTTCATTTCGAGATCCTTACACTTTGAGGTGCATCACCTTTACTCTGTGTTTTGCATATTTTCAAGATTCTAAGTCTAATTGATCTATTCTTTCACTACATGGATAAACATAGATATTAGCAAGTCTAAATACCCTTGTTAGAGGGAATTTCTAATGAAGATCTTAATCAAATATAAATGTAATATATTTATAAAAAAAACTCATAAACAACTTATAAATTATCAATATAAAATATCATTAAAACAAGTAAGCCTAATGTCTATAGGCTAACAAAGGCTATAATAGGGAGCTTACTTGTTCAAACTCTCACAAATGAATAAGAAATCTACACAACACAAACCAATTGATAACAACTGATTGGGGCTGCAGGTTCTTACAAAGAGCAAGGAGAAGCAAACAGCTATGGAGTTTTCTTTCATTCAAAACTAATTGTAAACAACCTTAAGGGGAGCTTAAATGGTCCCCCAAAATTAGGGCTAATGTCCTAAAAGAAAATTACCAAAAATGTTCTCACAACACACATACTCGGCTAGAACATACTCTAGCCGAGTGACACTTTTCCTTTGAGTTTAAGACCATTCCAATTAGCATAAAATAAATAAATATAAATCTAAATTAATCCTCAAATGTAATTATACTACAAAGATCCAATTAAGTGTCTTCAAGCTCCTCCTTCAAGTGACATAGCCTTCAACTCTGAGGGAGCAAGAATCTGGCTTCCAAGGCAAAATGAAGTTCTCTATTCAGGGCTCTTTTGGTATAGCAAATTATCTTCAAATTTAACAAAAGACTCCATTCTAGAAAGCTTGGGAAGTTAGCTAGAAGGCATTTATTTTGAAAAGAGATTGGTAAGTCTATTTAATATGCCGATTACTCACCAGGGGTCAAATTATCGGCAGTTTTGGACTGCTTCATACATCTTCTAAACTTGTGCTTGAAGTTTCACTTATGCTTTAATTTAAATAACTCCATGATACTCATCGATGTTGGATGAACAAAAAGGATGATTTGAGCATACTCCTCCCTTTGATCACCTACAAAAAGAACACTAGAATTAAAGTTAGAAAATCTCCATGTTTGGTTGTCAGTCGTATGTTCTAGTGGCACATCCTCCTCCCAGGGTTAAAGAGGATTTGACCACAAATCTAAGGAGCCTTCCACTTCTTCTTCTTTTTCTTACTCACCATAAGTAGAAAAATCGTGAACATTCAAAATGGCTGAAACTCCATACTCAATGGTCTTCCAAACAAAGTTCAAAAACTTGATGTCTCTATCTAAAACAATTGAATATGGTATCCATTGCATCTTCACCTTTTTTTTTTTTTGAAAATTGGTTTGCCAATAAGATAAGAATCATCCATTACCATACAAGCTATCTTGGAGAATTTTTCAACTACCATCAAGTTAACTTCTTTCTTCCTTAATGTTTGGGTCAAAACAAAAACAAGATCCAAGCTAGTCTCTACCCAAGGGTGACTTGGAATTGGCAAGGGCATAAACAATTCATGGAGTTGTAATAAGCTCTTAGCCCTCATATAAATAATTTGTTCCTCCACATTCTTGTGAACTTCCTTTGTCAAGATGGCAAAAAAAAAATAGTTCTTTAACAACTTCATAGACCTTCTTTTTCCCAACATAATTTGTAAGCCCTCCTCCATGAGCTTCTCTACTAAGTGAATCTCGAATGATAAAACAAGGAAAGCATAACTTTTCGCCCTTAAATATATATCCATCAATAATTTGATGACCACATTCAGCCATAGAACCAAAATTCTTGTATAAATAGACAAAATCCATATTACCAATCTAAGTATATTTGATCCACACAAAGCCAAGTAATCTAACAATCAATTCGGTTAATGGTGCTTACCTTCTAGAGGGAGCATCTGTCACCCCAATGGATTTCCCATTTTTGTACTTGATCATATAAAAATATTCTTCAAGAAACTTCACCATCTGGCATGCCTCCTATTAAGAGCTTGAAGATCAGTAAGGACAGTTAACTTCTTGGGACACAAGTAATGTTGCCATGATCTTCTTTGCAAAGGATGTTTAGTAATTGTGCATTCTTCAAAGCACCAACCCCGATCTTTTGAACTTCCACCTTGTTAAAATGAACAATATTTTTCATGACACCCCTTTTGATGCACCAACAAAAGGAGATTAGAGTATAACCTTGAAATATAGTGTTGAATTGTTGAATTGTGGCTCAACCTTCGGATGCTTATTTTTGAACTAGCAGTCGTAGGGCGTTCGAGGATTTTCGGTCGAGTATTGCGTCCGAAAAAATATTAGAATTTAACAAATTCGTCCCTTTTTCTACAGTCGAGTTGCAGTCGCGAGACGTGGTTGGATTAGGTGACTAAAAAATATGGCAGCAGCAATTTCTGAAGAGCAGTCAAAGTTGCGGATGAAGTTGCGGTTGAGTTCCTCGACCGAATCTCCACTTTCCTTAATTTGGCCAAAATTTACTTTAGGAAAGTGAATTTTGAATGCACATAACTTCTTCTGTAACAACCCGAATTTTCATACTTGAAAAAAATGCATTAAATTTTGAGACAAACATATCAGAGTGCAAGCCGGACCGTTAGGAACACTTAAAACATTTACGAAGTAAATCATTGCAGAAATAAAAACATTTGTGAAAGCATAATAATTTAAAGGAAATAAATTAAACTATTTAATTACAAATTACAATTTAGAACACCTTTTTGGAAAGAAACTTAATGAAATTATAATTCAACTCTTCGTAGCCTGACCAACCACAAGCTCGCGCGTGCAAATCCCTCATCAACTGCTTCTTCCTTGCTCAAGAAACTCTGCGCATACATGTACCTACACCGCAAGTAAGACGTGAGCCTAAAGGCCCAATAAGAAAATAGGTTTATGCATATGAAATGTCACTCTTTAATTCTTTGGAATGGGTCCGTCCCAATCCAATCTTTTAATTACGTATATTAGGCATAGTTACATATTTTAGGAATAGCTCGTATATGGAGCACGGAGTTTGGGGAATCCTATGGTTTCTAATTAATTACGTTAATTAATCTTGTGATCCTGACAAGGAAAATATTAGTGTTTTTCTTCACTCAAGGTGTGTGGCCACCCCGAGGTTGTTTTTCCTGATTGTTTCTGTCGTCATGAAACTACCCTAAACGTACATACAACATACAAGGGATTAATCAAAACCATACAATAAATTAAGCAAAACAACACTTCAAAGAACGATAGCATGCTTTTGACGTTTATAACCTAAGTTTGTTAACATGCTCAAATTAATTAGCTTATTTACATGCTTAGGTTAGCCAAATTGAATTACATGCTTAGATTTGTTTATTTAACAACTCGTTAGTTTGTTGTGCTGATTTGGGTTATTTAACAACTAGTTAATTAGTTATGCTAGTTAATTAATCATTTGTTAAATATTAGCCGGATTCCATGATTAGCTAATTATTAAACATGTTAATTGGTTACACATGCTTTGGTTTTGATTATTAAACTAATTGTTTGAACATAACAATTACAATTTACACAGAGCTATTTGACTAATAAATGAGAACACAACCAACAATAGAGCAACGTGCGTACTAGGAACAAGGAAATATATCACAACAGCAAGAAATTAGACATTAGACATTGTTTATTTCTTATGTTACTATATAGTACTTAACAACTTATTTTATCAACCAAGTGAAGCATTTAGTCACAACACAAACAATAAGGAAATCATCTACCGAGCTATTCAATATCAACGAGGAGTACACGTGAATCACAAAATGATCATAGTATGGCAAATATAACATAGGAAGTTTTAGAGAACTAACACCCATATCATACAAATTTAGAACGTACAGAGTATCCAAGCACAGAGAACATACAACAACAAACATATAAAACATGCAAGCTAACAACGAAGAAACATCCAAGAAATCAACAAAGAAGAGATATCACAAGCAACATAAAAATCTAGCATTTTACATTATCAATCCAAGACACACTCACGCACACACTTGCGGTGTAGGGCCTCTATATGGCCAAGGCACACCCAAGTCTTACCATCATCACTGAAGACATACAATAGGGATATCTATCCGGCTCCAGCTCACAGACGGCAGTAGCTTTCTCACTAGCAACTCCATCCTTCAACCCTTTCACAGCAACCAAAAATATAGAACAAACCCAGCGACATCAACAGAATCAAAATTAGCACTCATAAAAACCAACGCCCAATACTAACATTCCAAAAAACACGAATCAAACATTCAACAGCCAACCAAAGCATTCCTTACTTGAGAATCAGAGAATATGGATGATTTTATTCACAATTTCCAACACTGTGAGATATAAGCATAATTCAGATCCCAAATCAGTGAGGCCATAATAAATCATGCCATTTAACAGATTGCTACTACAATAAAATTTCTAACAACTAGGGACAACAACTGTGAAGAAACCTCACCTGATGGATACCGAAGGAAGAAGTTGCTATTCTTCAGAAGTACAAATCTTGCAGACCCAAAGCACCAGCAGGCCAAAACATCCAAGAGGGAATTCTTCTCCATTTCTGCCCTTCCTTCTCATCTCTCCTACTTATACACGAAAATGCTAATTTGAAATGTTGAACCACTATCTAGGTTATCCCATGATTTCAACTATAGATCCTGATTTTTTGGACTGCACTCCATCGCCTCTCAACCTCCATCTAAACCGCTAGGCAAGAATCACTGGAATGGATTGGATTGGACCAAACCACGAGCTGGACCGAACCACGAGCTGGACTGCAATCCTCTAGCTGAACCGCCACCCTTGCTCGAGCCATCCATCACACTGCACGCCATCACCTCACCGTTGCTCCTTCGTTGTCGCCAATCGGCCATTGCCGGTGACCAAATCAATGGCTCGACATCACCATCACTGACCCGCGAGCAAAACCCGAGCCCTAGCCCGTCGTTGTCCAGACGCTCTACGAACTGTCAGCAGCCGTCCTTTCCCATCACTCGTCGCTCGTCGCTCTCTTCTGTCCCAATCGTTCGTTCGTCTCTTCTCTCGCCGTCCCGATCCTTCTTTCTCTCTCTCTATTTTCGTCTGTCTCGCAAAATTGGCTGAAGGCCATTGTAAAATCCCCCTAAACCGCCAGCTTGAACCAACCAAAGTGAAGCAAACCGGTTCTTGTTGAACCGGTTCAGCCTTTACAACAACATTTTAATTTAATTTATTAAATTAAATCTAATTTCTCCAATTAATCTCCACTTAATTAATTATCCATAATTCTAATTAATTCTCCTATTACATTTTAATCTCAACTAATCCAATAAATCTCAAATATTATAAATTTAAATTCGTTAAATTAATATTTATTTTAATTACGGTAAATTCTATTTAATCTCAATAAATAGAATTTTTACGAATACGTCCTTCGTAATACCCCGATAATTAATTATCCACTTAAAAAAGTCGGGGTGTTACATCTTCAACTTAGATCTTTTTGAGCTGAACTTTGGACCACGTCTCCTAGAATGAATAAGGAAAAGAACATTTCAAGAATTTTGAGAATATTTCTCAAGAATTAGGAAATATGCTGAAAACGATCTAGGAGGTCGGATTTGGAAAGTATGACAGCTTGCACTCCCTTTTGATGACTTTGAGAATGGATGCTTGATGGATGGTTGGACACCACTTCACACAATCTTTCCCTAAAGAGTAGGGCTGCGGATGCCACTATGAAAACTCATGTAAGCCTAAGTGAGATCCTGCCTTGTGATAGAACCCACACAAGAAGAATTTTGGATATAACTCACCAAAGTGTTTGAAAAATGAATCACTCTAATTTCAAAATTAGCAAAAGATATTTTGTATTCAAACTTCAATGTCTAAAACATAAGCATTATGTGGCTTTATATAGCCAATTACAAAGCATAAAATAAGAAACAATAAAATAGGAAACACACTAAATATTCGGTTCTAATTGGTCAATTAGTAAACTATAGTTTTAGTAACTTTCTAAAGCTATTGTTTTGGCAACTCCTTGCTGGCTTAAGGGCCACGAAATGGTGACTAGGATGACAGCTTATTTTCTTCAAAATTTGCCATTTGGATGGTTGCCAAATTGGTTGAACTTTGACTACTTGCTTGGTTAATTTTAGTAGGTTTCCATAACTCTTTTTCCATTGGTTTTTCTTGCCCTTCAAGTGAGTCTTCTTGTTTTCCTTTCGATAGTGCTAAGGGCGTGGTCCCTCCTTGATTCTCTTGGGTCGATGGCTCTTTAATTTGGGCCCTTGATGAGTAACCTTTCAAATGAATAGAAAAGGAGGAGTTGATGAGACCTTGGGCCTTTGTCTTTGTAAATGGATCTTGTAGTCCATCATCTTTTTTAACAAGCTTCTTCACATCCTTAAGGAATACCTTGGTTACTTGATGCATTTCATTTGTCATAGGGCAAGTAACAATACCTTCCACCTTTGACAATTCATCAAAAACTATAGATGTAAAGCTGGTTAAGTAGTGTTTAATACCATTATACAAAGAAACTTATTGCTTAACAAAAACATCGTTGTCCTCGTTGTCACAAGAGTCAAAATTTTAAACTAATATCAACGTCACTAGAAACCAAAGTCTTCCTCAAGATGTAATTTGTTCTTCTAGCCCCAAAATAGCAAGCAAGTTGATGCACCAACGAAAGGGGTAAAGAAATAACCTGTAATTATGTTGAGAAATATGGAGAACAATCGGTTGAAGATGAGTTGAAGAAGTGTGAAGTATGTTGATCAACCAGATATGTTGAAGAACAGGCGCAATGGTCGACCTTTGGAATATAAAAAGGTGGAGATCGACCAGTTCTAAAGGATTTAGATCGACTGTTACTTTGCAGTTGAGTAGAAGGTAGACCTTAAAAAAGGAAGTGGCTAACAGATGAAGGGTCTAGTCGAGCGGGCGGTCGAGCTGATCGACCGGTTCCTCTATTTCCTTATTTGGCTACAAAATTCACTTTTGGAAAGCCCAACTTTGGAAATCAATAACTCCCACATTTTAGAAGCCTTTGAGCTGAAATTTGGACCACACCTTGAATGAATAAGGAAAGAACTCCTTCAAGAATTTTGGAAAGAATCTTCAAGGATTAGGAAATATGCTGGAAAGATCTCAAGTGGTCGAAAATAGTAAGTAAGGAGCTTGCAACTTCTGAATGGATGATTTGTTGATGGAGACGCCTCTTGATGGCTGGACACCTCTTCACACAACTATCCACCAAGGAGTAGGGATGCAGATGCTAATAAGAGAACTCACTCAACTCTAAGTGAGCCCAATCTTGTGATATTACTCACACAAGGAAACTTTGGATATAACTCACCAAATGTTGAAAAAGAAATCACTCTAATTTCGAAAGAAAGCAAAAACTTTTATTAATCAACTTTTATAACGACCCAATTTTTTGTTCTCCTTTAACAACTTGCTGAAATTCAAAACTTTTGTTAAAAACCTTGTTAAGAGAATACCAGAGTGCAAGTCGAGCCGTTAGAAACCTTTTTCTTTCTTCGATAAAACTTAGCGGAAGTAATTATATAAAAACATAGCTGATTTATTAAAACATATGGGAAGTGCTTATAAAATCTTTTGTGAAACATAATGGATTTGCAAACTTAAATCGTTTATAAGATCCTTTGTTTTGCTTTATAAGTACTAAACAAGTAAATACAATTTGATTATAACTCATTTGTCTCTTACTTCTCATAGCTTGGCCAACCACAAGCTTCGAGCGTGCAAATCCTTCATCCCTGTTTCTAATCTATACACTATCTTTACCTGTGAGTACCTACACCACAAGTATACTGTAAGCCTAACGGCTTAGTAAGGAAAGGGTTAACAGTGAAAAATAGAATTTAATTAACTAAACATGCTTGGAAAACTAAACATTTGATAAACAATAATTTATGCTAAAACATGCTCAAATAGTTAACTAAACATATGCGACCTAGTTAAACATGTTTGCCTTCTAATTTACTAACATAATGAGATTCTAGTTAGTTAAGTGTGATTCCTATTAACTATTCTAGCTAATTAACATGCTCGCCTTTTAATTATGAGTTGTGCAAATTAAACGTGCTGGATGTCAGTAAAGTAGCAGGGAAATAACAACATAATATCGCATTTGCAAAAATTAAATTGTAGGAACCAACACAGAGAAATCATCGGTAGAAATCAACAACAGCATATAAATTTGAAGAAATTAATAGTAGTAGAATCAACCAATACAGAGAAAACTAACGACAGAAACCATCCAACCATAACTCAACTCACGCACATTACTTGTGGATAGAGCTTCGATGGCCAGACACACCCAATTCTTACCACTAACGATGACCCAATAATAGGGATAGCAAACCTCCATAGCTCACGCAACCACTCCAGCTCGCAACAGCTGCTCTAGCTCGTGGTAGCTTCACGGACGTCAACAAGGGCAGCAGCTCCAACTCTCACTCAACTCTCAGCTCACGGGGGATCCTCACAACCCACACACAAGGGACATCCCTCTCGCAGGAAGAGAAGGGCTCAAGCAGCAGAGGAGAAAATGAATGGAAGAAGGAGAGGAGAATGGCTTAAGTTACCTAGAGGGAGGAGAGACAAATCGTACCTATGGGAGAGGGAGGGAAGCGGTGCCTATGGAGGGTAGAGAGGACAGCCATGCATAGGGAGGTTGGCACCTATGTTGAGGGGGGGAAGAGTTGCTTCTTGTCTGGTATTAAATGACTAAAGGACAAAAAAAATCAGATTTTAAATCCCTAGTTTTACGCTGAACTGGGCTATTTTGGACGAGTGCGGACGCATTGGTCTCGTCCACATTCGTCCGCATGGGTAAAATCCCTAAGGCAGAATCAGGTCTTCGTACGAGGAGTGGCGTCCTTGTCCTGTCCGTACTGTCCAAAGTGACATTCGGCTGCGTTTTGGCACCCGTAACAGAGGCCGGTTCGGTCCGGAGTCGTCCGCATAGGCTATGTAGATGAGATATGGCGTCCGCAGTTCACATCCGTGCTCATCCTAAAGTGTCCAGGATTTGGACATATTCAATTCGGACGAAGCCTGACCACGTCCGCATTCGTCCGGGGTCGTCCGCAACCCCACGATGTAGGTGAAGTTGGGACACGGAATTGTATCTCGAGTCATCCCAAGGTCCAGGGACGATGTGAAATGCATTTACGAATGACACGTCTCGTCCGCAAGTCGTCCGCAGGCGTCCGCAAATGCCCAGAACAACATTTCCTCACCTTTTTCCTACTTAACTCTTATCCCATAACACTTTCCCCATAAATATCTGTCATAAAATAATATGTATAAATACACAATGTAATATCCTAACTACCTTCATCCTTTAATTACATCGCGTACAAGGGAAAAACGTATCGGGAATACTCTTAGCTTAACGCTTCGACTATGTCCTTGATAATACCCCGATATGAAAAGTCAGGGTGTTACAACTTCAATTGTCTTAAACATGTATATAAGGTGGCTTTAAATAGTCAATTACAAACTATAAATAATAGTAAATTAAATAAACAATAATAACCCTAAATCGGCTCATAATATAAGTTGTCTGATTCTTTGCTTAGTAGTTATGTAATATCCCAATTTTTTTATAATATAATAAGTCTAATTACAAATAATATTAATTATAATAATTCAGAGTAATTAAATATTTATCGGGATATTACCAAGGACAAACTTCGTTATTTTCTTGTCCTTCTTAATATTATAAATTCGTGAAAATAAATACGTTATAAAACGGGACGATATTCATCAACATTATGCAACATAAATAATTGAAATTTAGTATAATTGTCGTATTAATTTAAATAAATTAGAAATAATTAAAGAATAAATTGATTTAAGAAATCAAATTAATTGTTAATATATATATATATATATATATGAAATAAGAATAAAAAATAAAAAGGAAAATGGCAGAAGCCATTTTCCTTCCTCGGGATGAAATCGAAGAGAGGGAGAGGGGGAGAGCCGACGACGGCGATGGACGAGAGGCAGACGGCGAACGACGGCGAGCGCTCGGACGACGGCGAGCTCAGACGTCGGGATGCGGTGTCCAGCGTCCTGCTATGACGACGGCGTGCGAACGAGCAAGCGACGGGATCGGAGCTTTTGCCGCGGCGACTTCTGGCGACGATATTGCGGTATGTTGAGTTGGGTTTTTCTCCTATGTTGTTTTCTTATTGAGTGGTCGTCGTTTGGTGGCAAGATTCGACGGAAGAATCGTCGATTCCCGTTCAGCCGTGCTGAACACGCGATGGGCAGTGAGTTCTCCGACGGGTTGGGACGGTGAACTGCGTCCCAACTGAGTTCGAAACTGGTATGCCAGGTTGGGTTGAGTATGTTGTCTGCTAGTGCAGACAATCTCCATCCATTCCAGCCTGGAATCGCACTATGTGAAAAGTTGAGTTTGTTGTCTGCTAGTGCAGACAATCTCCACCCATTCCAGCCTGGAATCCCACTATGTGAAAAGTGGGGAACACGTTAAAGAAGAGAGAAATAGGGGGGTGGTTGTCGGGTGTGGGTGATTAAACTCTCTGCCTTTGGCAGAGAGCATTCATATCCTGGCAGTGATGAAAGGATAGAGAAATGAGGAGAGGGGGAGAGTGCCTCGGGTGAGAGTATATACTCTCTGCCCATTCCTTCATTCTCTCCTTGGTGAGATAAAATTCGAGAGTTGAGAGAGAGTAAAGTGGGCCGTGTGAGCAAGCACTCTCTGCCCTTCAATATGGCAGAGAGTATGTCCTCCAATGGCTGCAAAACAGTGAAGGGAGAGCTCTTAGGAACTTATGTGCGTGTGTGTGTCCAAGGTGAGCTTGAGTGAGAGCTAGAAGCTGATGACAATTATGTTATTCTTTCCATTAGCTTGATCAAGTAATGTGAGGAAGAAATCCGATGTGAGCTGAGAATTTGGATTATGAGTTGCTGTCCATAATCGGATTCTTCGTTAATGGGTAAGGAATTGTGAGTTTTGGCATTCAAAAGCCCTACCCACAAGTATTAGGTTTATGTCTTCCTGTTGATTTCCATGATTGACTTCCTTGATTGAATGTTTTGATATAATCTTGTTGAATTCTTTTATAGTAGTCCTATTGATTGTTTTATAGCATGCAACTCCGTTTGGAGTTTGGGACTGGTTAGGAATAGATGATATTGTTATGTTTGTGACATTTTGATGTGTTATGCACTCCTCTCTTCTTAGTCGTTTCATCTATTCTATTATGATGCATGTTTTGACGCACAAATATCGTTTAGACTTCTAGTTTTAGATCAAGCATAATAAACTGTTGTAATTGCTTAAATTCATTGACAAATCGCTGCTGTTCCGTATTTAATGTCCGTCAAACTTGAAGCATGTTTAGCACACTTTAATTAATGAGAATACGTTGTTCTTTCACTGCTGTTCCGTAGTTATATTTAGCTAATTTCGATGTATGTATGTTCATTTATTTTGTTGGTATAGAGTTTGTAACTCACTGTCAACTTGTCACGCATGCACGAACGTTTTATTTCGATGCTATGTTTCCTATTCGTTGCGAATTCGTGAGGTATGTATGCACGTTCAGTTTTGCTGTCATATTATAAAGCATATACGTAACCCCTTAATTCGTTGTTAGAATGTTGCTATTCTTCCGTTAGCTTCCACATAATTCGATGTTGGTTAGTTTAGTTGTTGAAGCGTGATTGTATTTCCGTGATGGTTGCCATATTTCCTTTCTTGATAAATTGGATTGTAGTTCAATGATGGCTTATAGATATTGATTCCGTGATTGTTTGAATAGATGAATTCTATGGCATCTTGGGTGTTTATTTGCATAGATTGCTTGCTAGAGTCACTAAGTTAAGGGTTCATGGTCTTAGAAACCCTTAGGAAATACCACGGCAGAGTTGGTATTCATGATGTGAGAAGAAAATGATTAATAAAGTACGTAAGGGAATTAGCGACCGAGTTAATGGTTCAGATCTAATCAGTAGACTCGGTAAACCAAATGTAAGAACTTCTCGCCCATGGGATTGAAAAGCTTGTCTACTCTAGGGTGTTAGATGCCGAGTTTCCCCCCATTGCCTGCTAGGGTTCTCTAATCTCTCAACTCGATCCACGAGTTATAAGATATAATAATGAGTAAAGAACGGTTGGATAGATTCCTTTCCGACATAACCAGTTAGAGGCATTTGTTGTGTTTTGTTTGTTTTCCAATTCCTTACTAAGCCTTTTTAGGCTTACAGTGTCTACTTGTGGTGTAGGTGTTCGTGATAATATGCTTTATTTAAAAGAGAAGCGGTTGATAAGGAATTTACACGGTCGAGCAACGTGATTGGCAAAGTTCAAAGCTAAAGGTTAAAGACTTAATAGTAAAGAGCAAAAGACTAAAGAGCAATTAGTTTTGTAATTATAAATGTAATTTAGTTATTTCTAAAATGGTTTATTTAAGCTTCCGCTACGTTTTCAAGGAAAATGATTTATACTCATATATATTCATGGTTTAAGTAACGATTATAAGAGAGAATTTGATGGTTCAGTTTTTAGAAGAAAACTCAGATTTCAAGTTACTAGGTAAATTAACAAAAAGAATATTTAATTAATCTCTTCATTTCTTCTTTTCTAAGCCTAAAGGTCTTTTGACAGCTATTACTTGTTAGTTTTCAGCCATTTGGATGGTTCCCATGTATAGACTTCCTTGGTCCCTCAACTTGGACACGTGGACTTTCCATAATATTTGACACTCTATTCTGTAAATTTTTTCCATAGCAAACAAACTCAAAACACTTGAATGCCAAAATAGTCAAATACTTGTTGGGGGTTAGAAAGTAGACATATTTAGAGAGTCCTTCAAATATTCTATATTTGAACCAGAGCTGTCTTTGTTGTTTTTGCTCTAGTTATATTGACACTTGGCTTGTAAAATAGATAATTAGGTTTCGGAAGAAGAAGAGAGAAATGTTGCCTATTTCCAAATGATATCTTAGGCTTCAAGCAATGATTAAATCCTTATAATATTTAAGGAAATTTACAAGTGTAATAAAAATCCATACACACTCCTATAGGATGAGTTAGTGTATGTTAAGGGTAAATTGTACCTTTTACTTCTTAATTCTTGTCTCATGATTAATTTGTATAATTAATAATTTATTTTAACTATTATAATCTATCCTATTAATTATTGTCATGCCATAGGATAAGAATTATAAGATAAATAAAACATTATTCTTTTGAAAATTAAGCTGGAAAATAATAGCAAAAGAGTATCTTATTTTGTGCATATAACTACTTTGTGCGAACGGTTGAATTATAAAATTGTATTGTGGCAGGCTTCCACCATTTATATAACTGGGACATGTATAAATATTGTGGAGGTGGTGTAGGTTTTTGGCCAACTATATTTGCGTTTTCTTCATTTGTGAAGACGAAACAAACCATTTCTTGACCTGAGAATTTGTTGCTGTCAACTGCCATTTTGCTTCAAAACACACCGTTATTGGTGTTTTCAAACAGCCTAACATATTTGGTTTAAATTGAAGGATCTCTCGTTTCTTTCTTACCAACATTTGGAGTGAACAAAATATGAGATAACAATCTATCTTGTTTTGTACCCATTTGCAATGAAATCATAATTATTAACTATCACTCTCTTACTTCTTAGCAGTAAAAGGGTAAACCAGAACATCCGTTAAATCAACCGACTAAGCCCAGCCCATGAAGGCCAAGGCCTGCCCATGAGAAAACCCTAGCGGCACACAAATGGCTGGCGCTCACATCTCCTATAAGACTCGGTCGCAAGTGAGAGAGATTTCGTATGCCCTCTCTTTTGCTCATTTGTGGAGGCTGCGGACAGAGCTTTCATTTCTTCTTCTTCTTCACAGGTTCTACCTTCCTTATCCTTCCGATCTCTCTCCTTGCGGTTTCTTTGTCGCTCTACTATTTATCTGCCCGGTTTGTTGGTTTGATATCTAGGATTTAGTTTCGATTCGATGTTCCACTTTTACATCTCGTATTTTTCATTTCTGATTTGCGTGGGACTTTAGAGTTATTTTGCAGTATCAATCTTTCCATCCTACTTGTTTTAGTATCATCAACCATAAATCTGATTTGAATTTATGGACGGATCTATCTGGACTTGTTTTTGTCGTTGCTGTGTGATGTTAATTTATTCTTATTGCTCGAGTATTTTTTACTTGTTTCCTGAATATCTGAGCTATAGTTAAATCTGTCTCTCTTAATTCTCTATGAGATCTACTGTGTTTTCAAAGGTTTTGTTTTTTTTCTCTGATTCACTTGTAAAATTAAATTTCTTTCAATATAAATATTTGGTTGTTCTAACGTCCTTTTTTCCTTTGTAGCTGAACGACTGATTACTGTTTTTTATCCAAAGACAATTCAAGATGGTATGTTTTTTTTTCTTTTTTCCTATTTGTTTTCTTGGCAAAGGATAGGAGTGAGTGGGATTTCATTAAATTGTTCAGGTGAAGTTCACAGCCGAGGAGCTTCGCAAAATTATGGACTTGAAACACAACATTCGTAATATGTCTGTCATTGCACATGTTGATCATGGTATGCTTATTCTAAAACCTCTGCCTGTTTTATCCTTTAACGCTTACTGGAAGGTGGCAAGGTTAGGAGATTCTGAAAAGAAATCATGAGCTCTCTGGTTTTGGAATTTGATGGCTTAGATCTTATTCTGGAAAAACGATGGAAGATTTGCGTTAACATGTACCTAATATCTAGGATATTTTCTATTTTAAAATGAGATTTAGTGTGGCTGGCTACAGTAAACAGTGAATACTATGGGTGTTTTGAATTCTCCATAAAAATATTTGTATTGAAAACGTTTGAGAGACTGAAATTTATCAAAGGAGAAGAAGAATAAAATTCTCAAGTTATTATGCATCATTCATTTCAAGTATATATGATGCCATTACACATACTCCTAATAATGAACCGCTTCTTGCTTTCTACTATATTATTTTATACCAGCACTTGCATGATAGTGGCATAATGTAGAAGTTCTTCCATCAGATAATAATTTGGTTCTACTTCTACCTCATCATTAAAACATTTATTATTACTTATGTGTTGGATATTGAGAGTAAATTAATCTTGTATCCTTTCTTGCTTGTTCAGGAAAGTCAACCCTTACCGATTCACTTGTTGCGGCTGCTGGTATCATTGCGCAGGAGGTTGCTGGGGATGTTCGGATGACAGATACTCGTGCTGATGAAGCAGAACGCGGTATCACTATTAAGTCCACTGGAATTTCATTATACTATGAAATGTCAGATGACTCTTTGAAGAATTACAAGGGAGAGCGAGTTGGAAATGAGTATCTCATAAATCTTATTGATTCTCCTGGACATGTTGACTTCTCCTCTGAGGTCACTGCTGCTCTCCGTATCACTGATGGTGCCCTGGTGGTGGTAGATTGCATTGAAGGCGTTTGCGTCCAAACAGAAACTGTCCTCCGCCAGGCTCTTGGAGAGAGAATTAGGCCTGTTTTGACAGTTAACAAGATGGACAGGTGCTTCCTTGAACTTCAGGTTGATGGAGAAGAAGCTTATCAAACATTCCAAAGGGTCATTGAGAATGCAAATGTCATCATGGCCACATATGAGGATCCTCTTCTTGGTGATGTGCAGGTCTATCCTGAGAAAGGAACGGTGGCATTCTCTGCTGGTTTACATGGTTGGGCTTTCACGCTGACCAACTTTGCAAAAATGTATGCCTCCAAATTTGGGGTTGATGAGGCAAAGATGATGGATAGGCTTTGGGGTGAAAATTTCTTTGATCCTGCCACTAAAAAATGGACCACCAAAAATACAGGTTCTGGGACATGCAAGCGCGGATTTGTTCAGTTTTGTTATGAGCCCATCAAGCAAATTATTGCCACTTGCATGAACGACCAGAAGGATAAGCTTTGGCCTATGTTGAAAAAGTTGGGTGTGACTATGAAGTCTGATGAGAAGGATTTGATGGGCAAGGCGTTGATGAAACGAGTCATGCAAACTTGGCTCCCAGCTAGCACAGCTCTCTTGGAAATGATGATCTTTCATCTTCCTTCTCCATCAAAGGCCCAGAAGTATCGTGTTGAGAATTTGTACGAGGGCCCCCTTGATGACCAATATGCTACCGCAATTAGAAACTGTGACCCTGATGGACCACTGATGCTCTACGTGTCAAAGATGATTCCTGCATCTGATAAGGGTCGGTTCTTTGCTTTTGGCCGTGTTTTCTCTGGTAAAGTTGCCACTGGTATGAAAGTGAGGATTATGGGGCCTAACTACGTTCCTGGTGAGAAAAAGGACTTGTATGTTAAAAGTGTTCAGAGAACTGTCATTTGGATGGGAAAGAGGCAAGAAACCGTTGAGGATGTTCCTTGCGGGAACACGGTGGCCATGGTTGGGCTCGATCAGTTTATTACCAAAAATGCCACTTTGACAAATGAGAAGGAAGTTGATGCACACCCAATCCGAGCAATGAAATTTTCAGTTTCACCAGTTGTACGAGTGGCTGTTCAGTGCAAGGTGGCATCTGACCTCCCCAAGCTTGTTGAAGGTCTAAAACGTTTGGCAAAGTCGGATCCTATGGTTGTTTGTTCAATGGAAGAGTCTGGAGAGCACATCATTGCTGGGGCTGGAGAATTGCACCTTGAAATCTGTTTGAAGGATTTGCAGGATGACTTCATGGGCGGTGCTGAAATTGTGAAATCTGATCCTGTGGTTTCCTTCCGTGAGACGGTTCTTGAGAAGTCTTGTCGAACAGTCATGAGTAAGTCGCCCAATAAACATAACCGACTGTACATGGAAGCTCGTCCAATGGAAGATGGTCTTGCTGAGGCAATTGATGATGGTCGCATCGGCCCAAGAGATGACCCAAAAGTGCGCTCAAAAATTTTGGCGGAGGAGTTCGGTTGGGACAAGGATCTTGCCAAAAAGATATGGTGTTTTGGCCCTGAAACAACTGGGCCCAATATGGTTGTGGATATGTGTAAGGGAGTTCAGTATCTCAATGAAATCAAGGATTCCGTCGTTGCTGGATTCCAGTGGGCATCAAAAGAAGGTGCCTTGTGTGAAGAAAACATGAGGGGCATATGTTTTGAAGTTTGCGATGTGGTTCTGCACGCCGACGCAATCCACAGAGGAGGTGGTCAAGTTATCCCTACTGCAAGGAGGGTCATCTATGCTTCCCAACTGACAGCCAAGCCCCGACTTCTCGAGCCAGTGTACTTGGTGGAGATCCAAGCACCTGAGCAGGCACTGGGAGGTATTTATAGCGTTCTTAACCAGAAACGTGGGCACGTGTTTGAAGAAATGCAGAGGCCTGGTACCCCGCTCTATAACATCAAGGCCTACCTACCTGTGGTCGAGTCCTTTGGTTTCTCGGGCACTCTGCGGGCTGCCACCTCTGGCCAGGCGTTTCCGCAGTGTGTGTTTGATCACTGGGACATGATGTCGTCAGACCCGTTGGAATCTGGAACCCAGGCTGCCAATCTTGTTGTTGAAATCCGAAAGAGGAAGGGCTTGAAGGAGCAGATGACACCACTCACAGATTTCGAGGACAAGCTATAAATTGGCGCATTATTGTTATATTATTGTTAATGGTTGTTTTTGTCGGGGGTGGAGCTATTTATTTCTGAACGTCTGTTCTGATTCAAAAGAACTTTGTAATCTGATTATGTCTGGCCGTGTTTCTGGATATAAAGACCTGAGATTGAGTTTTGTTTTAAATTTTGTGTATTTTTTAATATGCCGATTTAATACTAGTTCATCTCCCAATGACATTTAGAAAGCATCAAAAGCCATTGAACTACTACTGAGGCAACATATAGAATAGAAAGATCCCCATTATCTAGATTTGGCCTGCTGCACGCCCACCTGTTCATACGCGGCTGCCAACAGATGTAGCCATTGCCATTGCCATTTGCATAGAGGGTGATCATGCACCTTCAAAGAGAGCGTTTGGCCCCATGAGATGTCGTCTTGAGGTAGAAGACTGTATGTAATAAAGGAGGAGGAGGAGGAGGAGGAGCATTAGTAGATTTCATATAATATTAGGGAAGTATCATTCTCAGGGAAGTTTTATGGAAGTCCGAGTGGGGAGAGAATTCAGCAGCCTCTCTGATTCCTCCTTCCTTGTTGATTTTCCTTTCTTGTTCAACTACTCTACTGTCTTGCATGTGTTTATTTTCATAGGTTGTGAACAAGCCAAGATTGGTTCTATGGATTGGATGATGGACTTGATTCACGTGCATCCACATTAGCCTTCTATCTATTATGCATATTGGATGACTTCTCTTGGATCAGCTATGTGTCGATAATAATAGAACACGACCTGGGTTGGGTCTTGATACACAATCATTGTGGAAAGAAACCATACAAATAATACAAACCAAAAAGGCTTAACCTGGTGTTTGTTTTAAAATTAGCACGCACAAGGAATCATAATAACCTGAAATACTTCTTTGGTTGCAATTAGAACCACCACATCAGTATCGTCGTAACAATCACAAAAGCGTTAAACAGTACAAGTACCACTATCTAAAAAAGTGTGCTTTTAAACTTGAGTGCACAAACATTTACAGCATCAATTCGCGTGAAGCTCCATGCTCTTTGATAGTAGAGTCCACCACTGCCCAAGCTTCCAGCAAATATAGTTATGAGAAAAGAAATGGAAACGTTTCCCATCTGGAAGAAACCAAACCCCGTTGGAGAGGTAATTGAACAAGAAAGTAAATTGAATTGATAAATAACTATAACTTACCAGAAAGAAAAAAAAGAAACATTAATTAATTGTGGTACGAACGAGGAGAATACAATTTTAGTTGCAAATAGTGCTTCCTCTCCCGATGCACTGTGCTCTGGAGAGGAAGATCGTTAGATCAAAGATCGTTATTCTCCCATTTGGGATGAGTTGACTAAACTCAATAGAGATTTAAAATTTTTAGATTTTTAAAAGATCGTTATTAAGCATGTATAAAATTTAAGATCACATTTCATAATTTCATTTTTAAAGAAAATTGTACAAAAGGACACATGTTTAAAACGACCCATTAATACGTAGTATGAAATCAAATACGCCTTTGTTGCACTAATTAAAGTCACAGTGAAAATGGAGCAACTCACGGACTCTGGCATACCATGCCATAGGCATATAAAGGAATAAAAGTGATGCTCGGCGATCGCAAAAGCCAAAAAACACTATGATCAAGTTTAGGGATTCGCAACCCAATGACACAGCACATACAGCTATCATATTACCTATTTGCACTTTAGGGATTCGAACCCAAGGACATTTAAAAAAATCTCATATTATCCAATTCAATAACAAACAAACATATTCTATAAGGGAGAATGCGTGAAAATTAAAAATAATCTGACGATTATGAAAATGATTGCATCGTTAAAATCTGAGAGTTGTCTCAAAATAATTATTTTAAAAATAAAATGCAAATGTCGTGCATAATAATAATCCTTACCTCGAAGTGGGTTATTCTAATCCAAGCCCAATTTGTAAAAATATCCTAATGTTTGAGCTCACACTTTAATGAAATAATTGGATACCTAAAATAAGATTACAAAGTTGTGTGAGTCTCTCTTAATAATGTCCAATATTATTTAAAACAGGTCCAACATAGACATACTTAGTAGCCTTAAACAAACTTTGGCTTGTTGGCCATTAGATCCCGGCACCAACCAAAACAACGGTTTGGCACCACGCGTATCGTAACTCATTGCTTGCGGAGTCGCTGCCCAATTTTTCGCATCGACAGAATACACACAACAAAATTGCAAGGTTTCATCTATTCTTTTCCAAATAACAACCAATCTATAATCAACAATATCGTATCTAGAATCCAATAATTCAGCTCAAAGAATGAATTCAACAGATATAATTTATATTAATCCTTCAGACCAACACAACAAGCAAAAACGAAAATCTGATTGGGAAAAATTTGATTTTTCATACCTTTAAATTTACAGCTTTTGATTCCTTGGAGAATTCTTGCACTGCCTCAAGCTTCAATTGGCCAAAACGAACTCAAAACTTCAACCTTTAGAAGACCATGTCCATTAGAACCGGTTTCGCGAAGAACAAAATTTGAAGAAGAGAAAGCTTAAACTTACTCGTCAAAGTACACTGATGAAATCAGAACCCTTATCTTCTACGCACGCCAAAAAAAGGATCACCCAAGGTTCGTGTTATGGCTTCCGATCCTAGAGGAGTAAACATTCCATTAACATAGAAGGAGAGAGGGAGATTTGAGGTTGGATCGGAGATTTGAGGTTGGACTTACTGCGAATAACTCGACCAAGAGGAAATGCTCTCCTTTGCCAGTTCACATGTCAGAGAAGGAGAGAGGGAGCTGGAGAAAAGGCTGAGTGGAGCTCAATCCCTTCCGCAGTGATCACAGAGATAGAGGAGCTCCTCCCCCATTATCGGAAACACCCCCAAAAGGGGGTGTTTGAAAATATCTGAATTTTATTTATTTATTTATTTTTTTTGCTAGTCTTTTGGGCTATATATTACATTGACAATCCTTGACAAAAGAGAAAATGAATTATTTATAAGTTGAATTATTTCGCTGCTTAATATAATATTTTTTTAATAAAAAATATAAGAATAAAATTGTGTGTATTTAAACTTAAAACAAAAAGATTGTATTAGCAAGATAAAATATTCCACAAGCTTGAACTCCAAAACCAGCAACTCAAATCATTTGGGGCAACGTGAGCTAGCCTCCTAGTCAATAATACAACATGGATGCGCGCCTATCACGTTCCATTGAGGTGTGTTTGTTTGTGGGCTTTGGTGCCATTATCAATGAGGAAGCACAGCCGTCTCATTTGAATTTAAATCAAAGTCTTGGACATCTGATAGGAGGGAAGACAGTGATGTGTCACGTCGTGGGAGGCAAAGCAAAATCAGAAGGCATATTCTTTAAGCGTATAAGATTAGAAAAGGAGTGGGTCCGCTTGGTTTACGATAAGAAAATATCTCTATCTGTTTTGTGTACTGTCCACTGACGACGACGACGATGGCGATGATGATGATAAGTGCGGAGAGAAGAGACGGAGAATAATGGCTTCGCTTTGGATGTGCAGTGCAGTCACTGTCCTTCAATTTCAAAGAAAAGAATCAGACCCTGCCCTAGAAACCCACTTTTTTTACGTGTAGTTTTTTTGGTGGCTCTTCTTCTCTCTCCTCATTTGCTCTCTCTTTCTCTCTCTACTGGTGCAGACCATCTTTGTTTTTCCTGTTTTCCTTTCCATTCTTGTCTGGCCTCATTAAGAATGTCATTAGCAGGCCAGTATTGGGGACGACGAAAACACAATTCAATGCACTCCCTCGAACCATAAACTTTTAAAAGCATTTATTTGGTCCACACTGATCGTTGGTTGGTTTGGCTTCCTCGAAATGTCACCTTCCCTCTGCCTTCCATTATTTATTTTAAATAAAATATATGATTTTTTTAATTAATTATTTAAAATTATTTCTTTTTGAGTGCTGGGTAGAATATCCCCTTATTAATGGAAATATGGTAATGGTGGTAGGCATATTTAAAATATATGATCGTTGGTTGGTTAGGCGTCCATGGAAGGAGCAAGCGCCTACATTGTTGATGACATATGTCTTCCACAAATGGAAATGCATCTAGGGAAGGTATATAATGAAGGGGTACGTCATCGTGTTTTAAGGTAAAAACAAAAGGAAAATATGCATCTGTGATTGTGTATCCATTCGGACATGATACCTGGTATCATGATTAACGATATAATTCTACGATATAGGTGGGATGCGGTGTGTACTGGGGAGGATAAACACTGATTTACGGATGACGAATAATTTAACACCTGCACAATCTCTCTCCAATTCGCCGGTTATATAAGGGGTACACTGTGACGGTAAAGAGACAAAAACCAAATCAATTTTTTTATTGACCCAACCAACTCTTCTTTTCTCTGGAAAAGCAGGAGACATGTAAGCAACAATTTTATATTTTCAACATGGGTTCTTAGGCAAATTGTTTTTCAAACATTGTAGAAATTACTGCCCTGTGTTCGGATGTTTATTTGAAAATAGTTGCTTGTCTCTACTGGCGATACCAATGCTTACTACTTTATTTGCTGCTTGTTGTTACTGCCTGGAATTTATTGCTCTCTTTTGTTGGATATATTTACTGTTACTCATTCATATATCATGAACCCATAAGAAAAAGACATAAATTATATAAAGGATTGAGTGTGGCTCGGATTGAATTTGGTTTTCCCGCAAGAGGTGGACTGAATTATGCCAAATTCATCCCTGGACTATACCCAACAATCGGACTGTCAAGTAAAACGGAAACTGACATACTACATTATTTTGTTTGATGAATTATATGCATTTTATGTTGCTTACTGAGTATATAGACTTTAACCTGTGATGTAGAACAAAATGAAGACGTACGTCTGGATTGATATAACAGAGGTGACCATCGAGGAAGCTTTTGAAAGGCTGCATACATGGCTTGTCACGGCAAACTCAATAAGGGGAGGCTGGTTTATAAAATGTAATCTATCTAATGGAGGGAATTATAAATTGGGATATATAGTTTCAATTTCAACCAATCTGTAGTTGATAGTCAAGGTCGTGTAATTAATACTTGGGCTGATATTATTAATCGTGCTAACCTTGGTATGAATAATGTAAAACAAGGATTGTGGACCAATATGATGACTGTTTTGATTAATGTCCACATGGCTATATGTATACATAATTGGACTGTTGATTATTAATGGAATATTGAACCGGTTAAAATTATGAACTTCTATTCAGACCAACAAGTTATGATTTGAACTGTTCTTGGACACTCATTGTGACATATAAAATGTAACGACCCAATTTTTTGTAATCATTTCAAACATGCGTTAAAATTTAAAACTTTTATCAAACCGCTAAAACCTTTAATTAAAACCCTTTTAATATAATATCAGAGTGCAAAACTGGACCGTTAAAACTTTTTCGTTAAAACATAGCGGAAGCACTTGTAAAATCTTTTATGAAAACGCAACGGATTTATTAAAACATAGCGGAAGCGTAAATCGTCTGAAATATGAAAACTAGACAATTAAATACTGCATTTGAGAAATGAAAACTAAACCATTACATACAATTTAATTACAACAGTTATCTCTTCTACTCTCTTTAGTCTGGCCAGCTACAAGTCTTGCGCGAGCAAACCCTTCATCTCTGCTTTTTGATCTGTGCCTCCTTAACGCTCCGAATGTCCTCGGTAATACCCCGATAATTATCCAACTTAAAAATATTGGGGTGTTACACAAGGATAGAGAGAAATATAAGTAGAAATTCAATAGTGTTTCGGTACGATTCTCTCTTGGTTAGACTTCAATTCGAAGTGCCTCTGTTTATAAAATCTGCTCGATTGGTCGTCCACCCTTAGTTAAGTCGACCGCCTCCCCACTGTGGGAATGTTACCATTGCGCGTTCAGTTGGATCGGTCGACAACTTTGTCAACTCTAGTCGACCGCTTCTTCACATATCATACTAAGGCTTGAATCTATCCAATTTCTAGTCGACCACTTCTTCTCTGGTCGACCGCTTTCCCATTGTAAAATCCCAAGCACCCTGTCTGATTTTTGATCGACCTATTATTCAGCATTGGTCCACCGCTTCTCTGTTCTAGCTCTTCTTCAACCTGTCTAGTCGACCACCCATTGGTCCATAGTCGACCTATACTCCGTGTTTTGCTCTTCTTGAATCCTCTAAGTTTCAATTATTAATATATAAGCTATATGGACTTAGGCAAACACGTTAGTAAATATTAATATCCGTATTAAGGGTATTTTCAATTAAGATCAATAACGTATTTACACTATTCAACAAATACATAATAAACAACTTATTATAACTTAAACATTTATCATCAAAACAAATAAGTCTAACATCTCTTAGGCTAACACATCAGATGACCCAACCTTCTCCAATAGTAACAATTGTAACAAGCCAAATACAAGCCTTTGGAAAGCTTCTTAAATCGACAAATCCGTAAGGTCTAACCATGTGACGACTCGGATTTTCGTAATTCTTTGAAAATGCGAGAAATTTAAATTTTTCAAAACTCTTTACAAAACGAAATCAGAGCGTGACGCTAAAGTCGGATCGCTACTGACCCTTCTTAAAACTCGTTCTGAAAACCAATCGGGAAAGTGCGAAAGCTTTATAACAATCAGTTATTTTAAAATGTTGCGGAAGCGTATATAATCTAATGAAAAAACTTAAAAGGAACGAAACAATTAAATATAATTTCAATTACATTTATTTTCCCTTTTCATTTAAGCCTGGCCAGCCAAGAGTCTCGCGCGTGTAAATCCTTCATCCTTACTTTATTAATTGTTCGTCGTCTTTCTCATTTACTCCTAAGTCTGTATGTTTCTTTCCTCGTACTCGTACCTATACGTACACCACAAGTAACTGTAAGCCTAAAGGCTTAGTAAGGAAATGAGGTAAAACAATAATATAAATATATATATAATATAAATATATATATAAATATATATATATATATATATACACACACACACACACCACTCTTTAGTTTTCTTAGAATGGATGTCGGTCCAAACCAAATCACACACACACACACCACTCTTTAGTTTTCTTAGAATGGATGTCGGTCCAAACCAAATTTTTCTTTACGTTCTGTAGCATTCGTTCGTTCTTTCGTTCGTTACTCGTACATCGATTTGAATTAAAGAAACCCTGGGGATAGGGAGTAGCCTATCGGATATTAACCACTTAGGGTAGCTGGACCTGTACGCGAATAGGGAGGAGACCTAGCCAGCTACCTGATTAAACCCGCACTGCCCTTCCGTTCTTTAATTCCCATTTCATTATCATTTCATCATCATTTCATAATCGTTTCATCATCGTTCTTTCATTTCGTTCATTCGTTTTTCCTCACATTGTGTTTATGAGTACTCACCCCGTAGGTAATACTCCCTATTTGTCTCTAGGTAATACTCCTTATTTGTTTCTATTATTATAAACGTAACAATACCTTAGGGAAAGAATCACAATAGTTCATAACAATAGAAAGAACAACAATAAGGAATAGCAATTAACATGGAATTACGGAAATTGAATGAGAATAAATAACTAGTAAGACAAGAGATTCAAACAAGAAATACAACTTGAATTTATAGAACATGGCAGTACAAGAATTGACTATTTTAACATGCTTCTAACATATTTGAAGATTCACGGAATCATTTACAAAACAGTAGTGAATTCAACAGTGAATACAACAATTAAAATGTGCTAACATGCTTCGAATTCAATAAGAATAACAACTTTTCCTAGTCCATTTACATGCTTCCTACGTTTATCTTTCTAAACAATTATTCTAATCAGTTATCTAATTAATTTAACATGCTTCTATGTAATTACATGTTTTTATCCTACTTAACTAATCATACTTTTGTTTATCATAAAATAAAATACTAAGGACAAATAATCGAAATCAAGATCATAAGCAATAAAACAATAACGAAAGCATTCATTCACTTAGCCCATGAAACTCTTAACTTCCTTCATACTTAGATCCTCTTTCTTTTATCTTTCCATCATTCTTTAGTAAACTAAAGCAATAAAAGAAAATGCAGCAAAGACAAAATAATTATATTAAAGGAAAGTACGGTAAAGAGAAATACACAAAATATTAACAAGAAGGAATAACCTATTAATATTAGTCTAGTTTTTATTACATGCTCACGTAGAACTAACATTTTAATAAGTTGTCTAAGTTAATTTGCATGCTCCAATTTCATTCTAATTAATTAGTTAATTAACATACTCATCAGTTAACCTAGTCAATTTACATGCTTACAATTTATCATCTTCAAGCTCACTAAGAAATCACATTTAGTTAATTAACCTAGTTAATTAGCATGCTCATGGAGGTCATTATAATTAATATTTTAGGGTTCTAGTCAAATAATCATACTCAAAATTTACTTTATGAATGTACAAAGATTCTAATTAATTACTCTAATCATAATCACTTTAGTTGATTAACATGCTCAATTGATTACCTTTTAACTAAAATGATTAGCATACTAAATGGATTATCATTTATCGATTAACATGCAACTAAATTGGTTAAACTAACTGATTAACATGCTTATATTATTCTTAATCATTTACATGCTTAAGTAAACATTCTTAGTAAATCAAACGTCGGATCAAACATGTTTAATCAAATTATACTTGTAACTCAAATAAAGACAAAACAATTAACAGCAAGGAAATATAAACTTAAGGAAATACACAACATGTAAGCTAAACAGTCAGTAAATCATAAAGAACAGGTCATTCTCGATGATCTTTCTACTCCTCCATACTTTCAGGCTAAACTTATCTATCCAAGTGATAACATTTTCCAACAATTATATTTATTCACGTAAGAACAAGCAAGTAAAGTAACGAAAGAGTTTAACATCCATAAAGTAGAGCATTTAACAAGACATTTAAAGAACTAAACACCTCCAAACTCACGCACTCTAGTTGTGGTGTAGGGCCTTTTCTGCCCAAGACATCCCTATTTCCTTACCTCGAAAATTTATTGCGCATTCGCACTTCATTGCTATCCTTTTTCCCCTTTTCCAATATCTTCACAATCATTGAATAACCTGTCTTTAATATCACATATTAATAACCTACTTTTATGACCTAAATCATAAGTCCTCCCAATTAACACCCAATTACTTAACCGCTTCTATTGTTTACAACTTAACCACCATTTAACAGTTATAATAGTTCTAATAGCTCTGATGCAGAACATAACATTGAGGCTAGTCCCTTTCATGTAACATCCACAGGTTTAACGTTTCCTACCTCCACCCATCCATTTGTAACATATACTTAACATGCTTTTGACCTAACTAGCTCATTACAGTTCAAAACTACAGAGCATACTTGAAATACTCCAACGTATCACCACTTAAACAAATTCCAAGGTTGTACTTAACAACTACAAATTATTTCTACAAGATCAAGTTTAGAAATCCTTAACTGCATCATCACCGGAAAACAAAAACCAAATAATCAAAATAACAGAGAAAGTAACTCACCCTTAGAAGCTCTCGGCCAAAGCTCTCCTCAGCAGGTCAAGTTCCTTCTGCCATCCTCAACCTCCAGAGAGAAATTCTGCTCTCTACACAACTCACCCGAAGCATAGTGCTAATTACTCCCTCTTCCATCAATTCCTTGTCTTTTATTCTCCAAATGCATTAATTCTCCAGCCACCGAAAGCCAACCACTGACAGCCAGCCACCGACAGCATCCCCCGTAAATCCATCTAACAATCACTCTGCATTTGCACCCACTAAAGGCAGAGTGCAAGTCCAGCTGGAATTGTCTGCACTAGCAGACAACAAACCTAACAAAAATCGGATCAAGACAGTATCGGTTGGGCCCGGGTCGGAGCACCTGAGTCACGAGACGTCGGCCGCAGCCCAACCCTACACTCCCTGTCCCCCGGCGAAAATCGACGCTGGCGGTCGTAATCGACACCAAAACGCCTCAAATCGACGCCCAACTGAAGAAATGCACAGGAGGACGAAAACCATACCTCAAAACGTTGCCGAAACTCGCCGTTCGCCCGACGTCACCACCCAAACGCGAGCCCTAGGTCGCCGCGAATCTCGATAGCGATGCCGATAGCATCACGCCTCACGCCGCACGCCAGATGGCATCTCCCGTTCGTCATCCCCTCTCGCCGTCTCTCCCTCGCGTCGCTCTCTCTCCCTCTCTTCAAATCCCATCTCCAACGAAGAAAGTAAAAATGGCAAGATGCCATTTCTTCTTTTCTTTATTTTATTTTATTAAAATTTTAATTTAATTTAATTTTATGTTTATACATATAATTAATTCAATGATTTAATTTAATCAAATATTATCATTTAATTTAATTAATATTTATGTTATTTAGATTACGTTTATTTCCATAATATATAATTTAACGAGTACGTTCTTGGTAATACCCCGATAGTCCTTATAGTCAACCCACTTAAAAAGTCGGTGTATTACAAACCACATATGGGTCCTCATTATAATTATTTCCTACATCACAAGTTTACACATTGAGTATAAAACTCAATAAGTAACGAGAATAACAAAATATAACAAACCATGCACATGAGAATTTTATTTCTTTATTGTTCAATTTCTTTCGGTCTGATTGTGAGGCACCATCTAGGGAAAATGAATTTGACACCATTTGGTCCTCCTCTAATGATACATCCACATCTATTCCCAACCAACAACAATCCTTTTACATATGTTACTTTCTTTCTTTATCTTTCTTATATGCATTCATAACGTTACAATGCAGATTCATACAATTACAACGTGAATAAAAATAAACACAGTTTACAAAAAACAACTTATAACTTGCTTACTAAAAATAAAAAACTCATAATGTAGCTTATTTAAGCCAAACACATGCATTTCTTTACTTGATAATTTTAAGAGTATTCCAACAACGAGTTAAGTATATCAAGAAAGAAGGATAAGTTTTCTTCTTTTTACTAACCTACCTCAACACACAACAACCTCTCTCTCTTGTATAGTCGTAAGCAAAGGGAAGAGAAAGGGCAAAATGTCAACATCTCATTCATACTTATCAATATTCTCAAAGTGTGCTGTTTCCTATTGGTACACCATACCTTGCCTATTACTTAGGTTTTAGGCCTAATCGTTATTTTGTTTTCAATAATCAGATGAAATCCATTGAACTTGAAAGTCAGTGATACGCTATAACTCATCGAATTTCCAATGCGGTCATGCGTGCATCTGTGGCTGCCAATCAAGCTGTGGAAGCCTGCGCTTCTTCAATTTCCCCTTATTTCCTTCAAACCATCGACATTTTTCATGTTGCAGACATGTTCCAATCTACGGATGCCTATACTCCCTCAGTTTCACTGTTCAACTCTTGCTTTTCTCCATAAAACGACAACATTTCCTTCACTGTTCATATTTACCACGGACGAGTTTTATTCTGTGGATGCCTATACTCCCACAGTTTTACTGTTCAACACTTTCTTTTCTCTCTAAAACGACAATGTTTCCTTCACAGTTCATATTTACCGTAGACATGTTTTAGTTCGCGAATGCCTATACTCTCACAGTTTCACTATTTTAACGCACACTATTTATTCAAACAACGACATTTACCTTTATGCGTGATAACTTTTCTCTCCACACAGAATCTTTCCCATCCGCAGAAGCATCTTTTTCCTAATCTAACTATTCTCATTTCATTTTATACTTTAATCTAACGGTCATTCTTCTTTTTATATAGTATCTTTTATGGCATCTTTTCGCAGAAGCATCTTTTCAATCCAACGGTCCACGTTTCGTCCGTTCATTCCTTCTCTTTACCTCTTTGACGCTGTTTTCTTATTATCATGTTGTTAGTACTTTTTTGCCACAACTGTTTTACAAAACAACATTTGCTCTGTTCATTGCTGACCTGCACACTTATGCATACTGTTGACTTTGGTTATTTTTAGCTACATTTTACACATCTATACCTCACCTTCATCCAATGACAGACATTCATCCTTCTTTGTGACTTTGTTCTTGTAGTTGCCCCAGAATTATGACAAATTTTATAAAATCTTTATTTCAAATCTTTTCCAATTAATTAATAAAAATTATTATTTATAATATAACAAAATTCTTGGATATTACACAACCTAACCTTGGGCTAAGTGATTGGATCCTCTTTGAAGATCGGGTCATTCGTCCGGCTGTTTTTGTTAGGCATGCCTCCAAGTCGTGATAGAGTCGACTAAACTCAATAGAAATAAAGTTTTATGTTCATCATATATGTTATAATAAAAATTAAGAACATGCCATAAATTAAAACGTCAGTGTGAAAATTTGATTTATAAATCAAACAATATGGCAAACGTTAAAACACTCAACTATAGTGTGTTATATACAGAGAATAAGCCCTAATGTATAATATGAAATCCCAATGAAAATGGCGCTACTCACAGAATCTGAGGACAACATGTCATTAGCATATATATTAACAATCATACTCATCGATCGCTAAAACCACGAAAATAAGACCATGATCAGGTTTAGGGTTTTGTGCTCAGAGGCATGACATAGTCAACTGCCTCATTACTTTAATTAACACAAGCAAATATATTCTCTAACAGTTGAATGTGTGTAAAGAAAACATGACCCCTTAATGAGTAAATCAAACTTGGTTCACTTGACCAAGATGATCCATGAAAGTAATATTCATGCTCAAATAAAACATGTCCATTGAAAATATATAATAATATAAAAATCAGCAATCATAAAATAGACATGTCATTTTATATGAGAATACGTATCAAAATAAGATTTTATAAAATAATGTGATATTGAATATAAAAATAAACTTATATCTTAGAGTGGGCCTACCAAAAATCAAATCCCAAACAAATATAGGGAAGCCCCATAATGTGTCGAGTTCAAATTCTAAATCTTGGTACCTAACCATAATGTCGTAACAAAATTAGCATTAAAATTCCTTACTTTAAATCTCAAACTTTAGGCTAAAGAAAATAACTCAAAAACATTTGAGTTGAAAGCTCAATTCAATTCCAAAACAAACTCTGAAATGTCCAAGGCAGCAACAATGGGAGACGTCCATCAAAATTCATCGACTAAGAACCGTCGAATAATAATCCAACAGACTGATGAAAGACGTCAATTATTGGGACATGTCCATCGTGCCTGTTGGAACAATGGCTCATGGCCATTGGATCGATACGGACGTCCCTCAATCGGAATGGACGGCAACGATGGAGTTTGTCATTTTTCAAATGGCGATGAAAGATGTCCCTCGGTCTACAATGGACGTTCATCTTCTCATATCAGACGTCCCTTGGTACAAAACGGACGTCCCTCGATGTCGTCTCAACTTGAGACTAGCCTGAACGACATAGTCTCAACTTGAGACGAAGTCGTCTCAACTGAAACGGATGTTCGTTCTATGTTTGAGGGACTTAGATGACGTGATCTCAACTTGAGACGACGTCGTTCAGGCTGAGACGGGCGTCCGCCATTTGCAGACGGAAGTCCATTGTATGTTCGAGGGACTTGAGACGACGTCGTTCAGGCTGAAACGGACGTCCCTCGAATATAAATGGACGTCCCACGTCGGATTGTGAGTACGTCGTTTTGCCCATAACGACGTAGTCACAAGGACGAGCGTTCTGCAACAAAATTGAGATATTGGATGACAACGATGACGATAAAAATTGCTTTCGACGATGAGAAGATGATCAAAAAACTAAAAACGTATAAATTGTGGACCGAACTATGCCGAAGCTTCTCGACATTATCTTCTAGGTTATATTACTTTAATTATTGTAATTTTAACATAAAAATTAGTAGAAAAAGTTTTAGTGAATCTGTGGTGTCTTCTTTGGTGTTAACGGATTTTGTCGAAAAATGTGATTACCTGGTCATCAACAGAGATTGACAGGAAACATAATAACAATGATTATCGCAATATTTTTTCATAATTTAATAATTAAATTGTTAAATAAAAAAAATGATAGTTATTTTGCTTCTAATCATAAAAAATAATAATTGATTTATCATTTTTTATTAAAGCTTAAAAAATAATGATTGGACGGTTGAATTTATTTTCAAGTCGAGTCCGTTTAGAGAAAGAACGTCGTACACTCACTTCTCTCTCTTCCTGATGTGCACATCATTTCAATGCATAATTGCTTTTTCTTCGCAAAGACTTGATCCATTTGTGGTGCGTCCAGGTCCACCCACTCTACTCAACCACAAAAAAGATGAAGGAAAAAGTATATGAAGGAAGCAAACAAACAAACTGTTTTTAAGAACTCTTTAAATGCCAAGCTTCCCACTGAAATAGATGGGAGGGGCCAAAGACATAATCATTTAAACAAAGATGGGGGAGTTGAATATGGAGCAACAGTTGCCCAAAAAAGGGTTCGTTCAATGCGACTGATATGGTGGTTCAGGCACATGGAAAGCTGGTTGTATATTTGTAGTGGGAGAAAGATGATGGTTTTACACTATCCGACACAACCCTCGGGCCCTACCTGCAACTGCCATAAATTGGAGAGAGAGAGAGAGAGAGAGTAGCCTTTACTACTTTTTCTGTGCCTTTCTTTTACTTGTTTATCTTTTTCAAGGCTTCATTTTAATACTGGGTTCCTCCCATCTTGTTTCTTGGTTCAAAATGTCTCCATCTTCAGCCTAACTCCATCTTGTTGGAAAGTAGATTCATGGCGGGTCATTGAAATGCCAACGCAAAGGAAAGGAGAACTCACTGTGTGAGATGTGATTCTTTCTAGGTAGTGATTTGAATGGTTCTTTGCATTATAGCTCTTGCGTTTTTGGGGAGGGGAGAGATAATTGTGGATTCTTTATCTTGCCCTGTCCCACCAAGCCTTTCTGAAAATGGCAATTTTATACATTCATAAATACCCATCACTTTCTTCTTTTTTTTTTTTGGTACATAGTCATCGATTGACAGGAAATATGATTGAAACAAGAGATGGGTTGCACTTTCCAGCAAAATCTGCAAATTAACCTTCGTCCAACGTAATTTTCCGTTGCCAGATTGCCTATTTACATGAGTTTTTTTGTTTCTCAAAATGTAACTACTGTAACTTTTTCAGCACCCCAGAAGCTTCATCCTGAAGAGAAAAACACGTAAGAAAAGGGAGAATCCGCCATCTGGGTCCATCTGAAACAGAGACATTAATGTCTTAGGTCTCATCAAAATTCTTAAAGGTGGTGACAGATGAGAAGGGTGATGTAGGGTCGCCGATGTGAATTACAAAGAACAAAAGAAGGCAACGAAAAATCATTTCTAAGATGGTATGCATTAGAATAGTAGGAGTAGAAAGAAAAAGCTAGAAAACCCATCAATGGAGGGGCCCCATCCCCTGTTAAATTCAAATCCTTTTTACTTCTGTCTAGTTTCTTGGCACTTGGCAGCCATCATCATTCCACTCCGACAAATTATTCGTCACCACGTATTTGACAATTTGAAAATTGCTGAAAAAACAAGCAATTCAGCTGCATTATGCAGACATACGGAGTAGTAAAGAATGATTATAATCCAGTGTTCTTCATTTCGCACTGCAAAAGAAAAAAAGAAATGGGCGATTGATTGGCTCGAGTGTCATTGTCTTCTTCGTCGGCATCTGGTTGTCTGAGAGTGGAGACGAACTGTGTTGACCTGTTTATAAAGTAGCAGGGAGGTTAAATTGGAGGGAGACACTTGAAATGGACGTAAGATTCAATTGGATTGCAGACAAAAAAGAAACCAGATTTCATTGGAGAGAGAGAAAGGGGGAGATTAAATGGAAATTAACAAAATATAATTGAAATGGAACGGGGGGGGGGGGTGTCCTCCAATCATCCTTTGACATTTGGAATTATCGATTATACATATATAAGAGGGTGGGGATCAAATGAATTTGATTAAGGCTGGGCAAGCTCACACCATATTTTTGGAGGAGGGAGACGCAGGTTTTGTTATTTGTCAAGCGGGAGAGGCGTTGAAGTCTGTATCAAATTCCCTCAACAGAGATGCTCCATTCTTGTGTATTATTTATCATAAGGGCTCACATACTCAACCACTCCCCAATAATAATAGAAAAGATTACCAACAACGCAGGCGCAGGCGCAGGCGCAGGCACAGGGCGCAGGTCAGTTGTTCTTCACCCTTCTTCCATCCATTCCTCGGTACATAAATAATATTAATTAATCCTAAAAGCACCACTCTGGAGGTGGGCCCCCACCAGACCCTCTCTGTTTTTAAATTTCTACTTTGATTTTCAGCGCGAAGCTGCCCATGCCCATACCTATACTAATATCAAATCAACCACACAGGGGAGTGGGACCCACCCCAATAAATCCCGTTTTGTGCAACTCCTCCTCGTTGACTTGACCTCTAACTACCTGCAAATGTTAGAACAGCAATCACGTGCACGGCACCACCCCACCGGCGACCACCCCCGGAGTATTAAATTGTTGTCGCAGACGTATCCCCACACCCCACCCTTACCCTTTAAAAACAAAAAACAAAAGACAAATAAATGAATAGTCGTACCCGGTCCT
This sequence comes from Begonia loranthoides, assembly GCA_022433065.1. Taxonomy (NCBI): domain Eukaryota; kingdom Viridiplantae; phylum Streptophyta; class Magnoliopsida; order Cucurbitales; family Begoniaceae; genus Begonia; species Begonia loranthoides. Next base: position 18,113,906 of record CM039480.1, on the reverse strand, counting down.
CATCGATGACAAGGATGGATGGGGCCTGGGGAGCATTATGCGCCACGTACACCCACTATTTTTAATTAAAAATCAAAAACTAAAAACAAAAAAGATGACGTGATTCTCGACGACGTCGTCGTGCCCTTTACGCTACTCATTTTGGCGCATCCCTCAACAACTGATTCCCGTGTTCAGGACGGTGCGTGGAGCGGGGACCCGAGTCCAATGTCGTCCTCTTCCAGATGGCTGGGACCCACGAATCATAACTCTGAAGTGAAGGCCAGTCACCGCCCGGATTTAGCTTCTACTCTCCCTCGTACGCATACACAGGCCCTAACATTTTAATCCAAAATTAACAACCAAAACTTGCCACACCTGGCACAAGGCAGAAGGCAGCAGGTTTATTTCCTAGTAATAATCGTAATCGAAAGAACCAAGTCCCCGGCGAAGAAAATGACAACCTAAGCCAACCAAGAAATGAGATTAATCTCAAAAGATTATGGGTTCCATAAAAATTTCTACACCTTTTTGAAAAGAAAGATTTAACCTTTTTCTGATTCTAAAATTGCTGCCGAGTGTTCGGTCGATTTGCTTACAAGTTAATGTGAACAGTTGTGTTTCTGGTGGATTTACAAATGGGGCATATATGAAGCGATGACCCACAAACAGTGCATAGGCACAGGTGTCGGCATGGCAGGATCAGCACGCACGACTCCTCTTTCCCACAGTTTCTGCACATTCTACTTCCACCCCGATTACTGCTATTGCTACTACTCTTCTTCTCCTCTTCTCTCTCTTCGTCTTCTTCCCCGCCATTGCTTCCACAGCACGACTGCGCGTCGTCCATTAGTGCTGCTCCTGGGTGCTCGTCCGTTCTTCGCTCTTCCCCCACCTGCGCCAACAGCTGTTCCAGGTTTGTGCGTAGAGCGTTTACGGTCGCCTCGTTCGTCTGCGCTAGATCTCTCCATATCTGATTCTCCAAGCTTAAGGATTTTACTCTTTCTTCTAGCGCCCAGTTCAGTTTTCCAATATTTTCAATCTCTATCTCTTTCGCCCTCAGCCTCCTCACCATCCCAAATTCTATTTCTTCTAGTATTTTTTTAGCCTGAGTCTTTCGCTTTTCTTGTATCTCCAACTTCATCTTTTCCATCTATACCAACGAAAAAAACACACAAATCTTTATTAAACGAATTAATGTTAACAAAAGAAAGCGTAGAAGAAGAAGAACAAATAATTTTGGAACATACATATTGATCGATCAGATTGTGTGCTTCCATAATCTGATTTTGAATCTGCAGCGTAATGTCTTCGCCAAGAAATGAGAAAAAGCCGCACGTTTTCGGCTTCTGGGAAACTGGGTAGGACAGGAACGGGGTTACAGGGTCTCTCATCCGCTTTCTGGATAAAGGAACGTTGTAAGTTATGCCACTGTCGGATTTCATACATCCCGCGACTGTTTTCAGTGGAAACGAATCCACGATGACTGAATTGTACGCCGGGAGAAGGCTCTCGGCGGTGGTGGTTCCTGACAATGGCACTCCGTATCCAACCATGGAGTTGTACACGTTTATATTTCCCTTGATAGAGTTCATAATTTCCCTGCTAAGCCGTCAATTGTGCTGTCAGATCAATAAAGAAAGGAATACCCAAAAAAAAGAGCGTACAGAGAGAGAGAGGGGTACCTGTTTCCGATGAGTTGAGGAGGGGAGCAATTTAGGTACCGAGCTTCAACAGCCATGATAGTTGAAGGGTGGACGATTCTTCTTCGACAGGCTAATCTCTATATACCTGTATCTTCTTCTTTCCGTCGTAGTAGAGAGAGGGGGGGGGGGGGGTTGGGATGAATGAAGGTCGTAACTTGCGTCGATGGAGAGTATTTATTCTGGGTGCAGACTGCAGAGAGAGATGGAGAGGGAGAGAAAAAGGAGGAGATTTGGTTTTGTCTAACCAAAAAAGCCCCTCCCCCGAATTTACCTCATCCACCTTTGAACAGCGGAGCGAAGAGAAGACCAGGTTAGCCCCGTAATTCCAGGAATCCGAGGAGGGTATTTCCGAGATATGGGCCCTCTGTTTATCGTAAATTGTGAGATGCCTTGTTTTTTTCCCAAGTATAAAGGAAAAACTAGAAAGACACATGACGGGGTGGCTGTTGTAACGGACAGACTAAGCATCTGCCACGTCGAAGCAGCCGCCACGTGTGTACTTCGATCAGAGAAACAAGACAAAACAATCCAGGTGGGCACGTGCGAGGTGCCAGCGTGTTAAGAGTCGGACCCACTTGGGGGGTACGGTCTACCCGGCGGGTCTTTTGGCGGTATCTTCCGGAGAAGACAAGCTAGGTTTTGGCATGGCTCAATCACATCCATCCAGCTCCATCAGGATCTGTGATTCAAAGAGATTAGGTGGGAGTAATAAATAACGACCAAATCTGAGTTTTAATTATGCTAAGGCTTAATCAAATAAACAAAAATAGATTTACCCAAATCATATCATCCATGCATAATTTAGCTGTTACAGCTCCTTCAAATCTTTCTTAATCGACTTCATCTTCTGCACTAAGATTAATTTATCCAATATTCAAACTCAAATACGTTGCACTATCTTCTCTCACTTATTCAAAATTAAAAATGTGTTTAGTTCTTTTTAGTTATCATTTCATGGTTTATATTACAACTTATCTTTTAGAATTAAATATAAAATTTTATAAATGAACCATGTTTTAATCAAATTTTTTATCACATAAAACTCACCATTTTTATTAATAAATTTTTCACTTGAAATCTTTTTGTAATATTTGATGTCAATTTTTTTCGTGTGTAATTTTATTGTTAGAATCGTTAATTTTTTTGTCAAGTGTAAAATTTTCGATCAATTGATCAAACTGGTAAAAATTGAATGTTATCATATTTTTCAAATTTGAAGAAAAAATATTTAATAAATCAGATTACCTTAGAGTTAGATAAATAAAATTAATTTTTCATAGTAAAAAATTTTGTTTAATATATATAATATTATATATTATAAATTATTAAATATATTAAAAAAAATTTAAGAGGAAGAACTTCTTCTTCCTTTTTGGTCGCACATAGAGAAGATCGAGAAAAAGGGGAGATTTCACCGATCTCTCATCTAATCCCAGTCTTTAAGATTTCGATCTTCAAGTTTTATGAAGGTACTCCTAGAGTACATCAATTTCTAACCGTTGTTTTCTTGCTTAAAATTCCATTTGGGTCAAATTTAGATTTCAAGCTTGGAAACTTGAGATATTGGGTTGTTTCTATCATATACTAATCTATCTCGAGTTTATGCAAGGTTTTGCGTCAATTGTAAGTGAAAATCGAGGAAAGAGAAGCATTTTCCCTATAGTTTCACACTAGAAGTGTCGCTCTCGATTGATTGCATGAGTGACTCATTGAATCGACCAAAAAAAGCTTGAGATCGAGTGTCCACAGTAGGATTTGATCTTCTGCACCGGTCGTGCACAGTAGAACCATTGGCATCCGCACTAGTAAATGCATGTGGACTAGGCATCCACGGCAGATCCGATGCGTGTCTAGATGGCCGTTGCAGTGTCCAAGTCGACCGTACAGTAGTTTTTAAGGGGAAAATTGTCAAGGATTGTAGGGTTCCTCGTCCCGATATAGGACACATCCACTCTTTTTCCTAGTGCTAGTAGAGAGATTCATGACAATTTGTTTGTTATAGGTTCTGACGATTTCACGGACTTTGAGTCTATTCCCGAGAATAGTGCTCCTACTTGTAAGAAGAGCAACCTTCGTCGAGATAGAGATTTTATACTATATTGCATTGTATTATGATTTTCAAATCTTTATTTTGTAAGTTATCACATTTGAAACGCGAAGTGTCTTGTTTAACAACATGTCTATTTTTTTTTATATTTTATGTACGTTAGTTTTACATGTTTACCTTATGTGTACATGGTATTTCATTATATCATTACATGTGCATTGGTGGAAGATGTGCTAGGGGTCCCAACCTAGCTAGTTATTTTATTTTTAATAATTTATTTTAGAACTTTGAATTATTTACAATTTTTGCCATTAGGTTTTCTTATTTAGTCTAGGGTTAGGTTTTTGTTTAGGGAGTGAAGTTTTGATTATTGAAATCAAAGAATTTGAGTTTTCTCTCTAGTGGGTTTCTGAGGGTTGCCTCTTAGAATCGTTTACCTTATTATTCAAAAGTGGTAAGTTTGAGTGTGATGGTTTAGTAGAATTTCCATTTTACTTGTTTTGGTTAGAATGAGAGCGAGTTTCCATAACTCACATTCGTTCTTTATTTTTTTTACTCGTTAATCCATGGATTCTTTTTGTTGGAATCGTTAGTTGCTCTTTTGGGATTTGAAGGAAGTTCTAATCATTGTGAAGGAGTTTCTATGAATTTTGGGGTCAAGAGCTTGGTTCAGGAGCTCTGAAATTCTTCTGAAAAGTTGCAAATTGTTGGATCGAAATCGCAGATTGTCATGTTTTAGTCAACTGCTATTACTTATCTGATCGATCACAAATTGTCCAGAAGGTGACATTTTTGAAGTTGGGCGTCTTCGGTCATCTGCATCCTAGCATCCAATCGTCCGCGTAGTCGACAGAGGTGATGTTCACGTTGGCCAGTCGTCAACCATTAAATTCCAGTTCACCACATCTAATCCAGAAGCAACTTAATTTGTAGCTGCGTGTTTCTGGTCGACCACAATTTTGCTACCGGTCATCCGCTCACTTCCAAAAGTCACTCGAAGCACATCATTTGGTATCAAATCTTCCGTTTGCGGGTCATTTAGTATCATAGTATTCCAAAGCTTCCATTGGCAAGTCATTTGGTATCAAAACCTATTTCAATTCTTCTAGTTCTTTACATGTGAGTTCTTCTCTATTCTACCTGATGCTTAGAAGCTCTATTTATGCTTAGGATTACATTGCGGAAGATGAAGACTTAAACACTTCTATTCCATCTTTTAGAGGTGCAAATTAGGAAGATGATTATATAGAATGGGAAGAATAGGTTGATGAGATTTTTTAAGTTGCTATTTTTCATATAAAATCAAAATGAAACTTGTTTCTTCAAAACTCAGGGGACAAACTTGAATGTTAATAGAAGACGAGATGAAGATGAGACTATTAACACTTGGGACTTGATGAAAATATTCATGTCTCATGAGAATGAGGTATGCCCCAAAATATTTCAAGTCGCTTTTTTTTTACCAGCATTGAGAAATTGTGAAAAGAGGTCATCCAAGTCCAATAACCGTTTTCCTCCAAGTGAGTCAAGTTTCTTCAATCCTCAACCAAGGCAAAGGAAGAAGTGGAAGAGAGCTACTCCTTCACAAAGGCTACATGCCTTACTCATGGACACATAAGCTACTCTGGAAAATATATCTCATTAACTTGATAGTATCGCAGAGACACAAAGGTTTGCATGCCCTCAACCTTTGCAGGCACAAGGCCTTGATGAAATGGTTGAAAAACCTTTGGGAGAAGATGGAATACCGAGAAATTTGCACAATTAATATAATGTGACAATTTAAAATTTAAATAGATTAATTATTATTACAATTGGAGAATTTTAATGAAAGAATAAAAATATTAGAATTATTAAACAAGTATTAAAATTAGAAAAATTAAAATAAATGATTTTATTTTATAAATATTAAAATAAAATAAGAATTATTGAGAAATTAGGAAAGTCGAGTGTATTATAATTGGTAAAGAAAAAAATATGTAATAATCCATGATAAGGAAAGTTTTAAGTGTTAGTTTATATTTTATATTTGGGAATAAAGAAATATCATGTAGAAAGGACCGGATGCAAGATGGACCATTGGATGAGGATTGGGAATGGTTGTGATCAATTTGGATGGAGAAAGATGCTTCCGCAGGATTGTTTGATACCATTTGGATGCGGGAGGCCATTGGATCGTTGAATTGGTTTAGTAGAAGAAACGTGGTTCGTTGGATTTAAGAAAAATGCTTTTCGTGGAAGTGTTGGTTGCCGCTTGGATATAGGAGGATGTTGGATGTTAGGATTAATTAGTGGAAGGAATGTGAAATGTTGGATTTGGATAGGATTCTTTCGTGAAAGGGAAATATGTGATTTGGTAGGAGTTAAGTAAATAGGAACATCATCGTTTTACGTTGTAACGTGTTTCTAAGGTCGCGTTCGTATCCACGATAACGAATTTAGGTGATGGAACGACATTGTTTGGATTAGTGAACCACGGTTAACAGTGTTAGAGCGGAAGCATTCGCTTTCGCGAATAGAAAGGTGTCTGCAGCAAGTTTTGGATGAAGTGAAACATTGTCGTTGGATTTAATGAATTTGTGGGAGCGTTGGTGTTCGCAGGAGCGTTGGTGTTCGCAGGAGCGTTGGCGTCCGCTTAAGGGATTTTTGCAATGGATAAGCACACTTGGTAGACGACAATTGATGGATGAACCTACGAATTGGAGTTTTCATAGGAGCGTTGGCTTTTGTCGAAGTGTTGGCTTCCGTAGTTACTTTGGCTACCGCGAATGTAAGTTTTACGGCTGACGTGACTGTTGGCCATTAGACGAACAGGTTGTAGCGGATGTCCCCAATGATTGTTTGTGCATTTGTTGTTGCTTGGACAAGTTTCAAATAAGTTGGTTTTTCATATTCTCCGCAAGCTACAATTCGATTTTTAGACTGTTTTGGGAAATATAGAATTAAGATACAATTTCCATGAGATTTTCTCCTGTGGAATTCTCTATGTATGGCTCTATAAATTGTATGGTTGGGTCGAAATCCTAATTACCCTAGAGGCACAAGAACGAGAAGATCTTTCTCTCAAACTATTGGGTAAACCTTTCTTCAAACTTCTCAAGGTAGGACTTTTCACAATTAAGAACTTCATATTATGAAAGACAAAAGTGAACGATGGAACTGTGAAGGTTTTAAAGTTTTTCTTTTTTTTATTAATTTGTTTCTGTTTAATTTGAAGGGCGGAAAAACGTGTTGAAGAAAAGTTGAATACTCAGATCTTCATTAAGAACTTCAGGTAAGAGATGTTTTACTTGTGTTTGGCATTTGGCTACATCACAAAGTACTAGGGTAAGATAGTATGATTTGATAATATGATGCCTACGGGTTGTGTTTTGAAGATATGTTTTATTGACTGCTAATATGATTTCTTTATGAGAAAAATATGATGTTAGGATAAAAGGTGATGACTTTGAAGATATTTTGATTGTTTTCATGCATGTTTGATGATGTTGTTGGATAGTATGATACATTTCATTGACTTGAGAATATGTCTACTGTTGTATGTTCATACACGTTAGACTGTTATCATGTATTATGTATGTTCCATGCATCATGTTCTTAAGAAAATAACAAAAATAGTTTACATGCATATGTTTTCATGTAAAAAAGACAAAAATAGAATTCAAGATGAGTAAGAAAGAATACGAAAAGTTGAGAAAAGGTTGTCCCAAAGGTTGGTCCTATAGGGGATAAGCCTATTAGTTTGGTCATGTTGGGGCTTAGCCGAAGTTCATCAGGTGGTTGTACATTGAGTACACAACACTAATGGAGATCTCGGTAAGGGGGACTGTCTCACCAATGTTCACAAGACTCAGTGGTGTATTTTCCATAATCGTGTCTACTCTTCTTGTAAGAATTTTGACAAAGTTTGTGAGGTCGTTAAAAAAAAAAGAAAAAGAAATAAAGAACGAAAAGACATGTTTTTACAATATTGCATATCATACTCATATTGTAACGACCCGATTTTCCTTTCTCTTAAAACATGGCATTTTTTTAACGCGCATTTTCTTTGGAAATTGCGTAAAATTAAAACTTCTTCATTTTAATTAAACCTTTCCATTCAAGTTGCGTAACAGAAGACTTTTCATTTTTAAAACCATTTGAAGTGACGATAAATTAAATCATTTTCTTAAAACCTTTATGACTAACAAAACGTGTCATAAGTTAAAAGAATGAACATTTTATACATTTAACAATGTCTTTACAAAACCTTTTACATTCGCTCTTAAATCTTCAGCCTAGCCAGCCCAAGGTCTGCAACCGTGCAAATCCTTTATCAATAGCTTCTTTACCCGATACCGCAAGTACCTACATCACAAGACTTAACTATGAGCCTAAGGTTCAATAAGCGATATAAATTAAATTATGCAATGCACATGTTATGCAACTTTTAAAAGTCCGTATGAAATTTTCTATTTTCGTTTTCCTTTACCATTATCTTGAATTTAACTTTACTATTATCTTGACTTTAGCTTTACCATTAACTTGACTTTAGTTTTGCTTATCCATCCAGGCGTTGGAGATGTCAAACTTGACGAGGATGAGTGGCACCGTATAGCCACGTGGGGCAGCCAACTCAAGAACCCAGATCTCTAAGCGTCTATTTACGTTTATTTACATTTCATATCCGTTTCATTTTCAAAACCATACTTAAAACCATTTTTATAACATTTTAAAAACTATGATGCGTGAAATGCACATGAATGCATATAGTTTTATATCCTCAATATAACCTCAAAGTATGATCAAAATCAAAATACTTAACTTAAAGGACTTAAATATAATAAACACAATATCAAACATCAAGCAACAATACATTCTCGAACAATAGCAAGACCAATAATTTAATAATCTAATAAACACAGTAAGCAAATAAGTCCTAATCTCTTGTGTTGTAGGCCAAACGGCTAAATACATGCGATATCACTTACTTGGCGGTCTTAGAGAGTTTTAGCACTTAACGTTATCCTTCACATTACCTTTAAAATAATAACATTTAATTATCAATAACCATTTATAAAATCGCACTTCCTCATACATGAGCATTAAGGCTTTCATCCAACTTTCAAACACCAAAACTAATCACGACCTTAAATCTCATACTTCTTTCTTCTTTAACTTATCCTAAATATCATGCTTATACAACTTTATTCTGAACATGCTTGAATATACCAACAATAGAATTTAATATTTTATTGACATCAAGATTCATAGTACACAGTTTAATATAGCACCAAAACCTCGTGGCTATATTATATATACAAACACTGATTTGCCTTTTATTCATACATTCCCAACAGTCAAGTTTTCATCAACTAAGCAAACTATTAACATCTAAACAATTAGTACCCATTATCAATATGCATGCTGCAGAATAAATATATCCAGGTGTAATCACTTCACAAAACCAGGAAGCAGTAACAACAAGAAGCATTATCCAAACAACAGAGCACTGATCTTATCACATTTTATCGAGCAACAACAAACAGAAACCCTAAACAACTTCATCTTTCATCTACTTTCTTTAATACATCCTAGCATAAACATCTATTATTAATCAGAAGTAGAAACTACGACAGAGCAGAACATTCATCAATAATCTTCAGAAAACTCAAAGCATAAATCCTAACATCTTCATAGATATATTCTTCCTTTTTAACACAACTTCTACAAAAGTTGTAATAAACTCATGAAAGAGGACTTTAGGCACCTGAAGAACCCCCGAGAGAGAGAGAGAGCAGCTCCTCCATCTCTGGCAACTTCACTATTTTTCTCAAACCTTCAACTTATTCCTCTCGAAAGACCAACTGTAGTCTTAAAAACCAATCCTCTCACCCTCTTTCAGCTGCCACTTGGAAGCGGAGGAACACATGGAGGAATGTAGGAGTATCCACGAAACTCCCACCACCATTTCATTCAATGAACTTGGGATAGAAAACCATTTTCAGACGACGTTTCAACTTCTCGGTTGATCACCTATAAGAGGATGATCGATCGCAAACATCCTACTGAACAATTTTTGTGAATGCCAGTTGATCACTTACAAGAGGACGATCGATTGCAAACATCCTACTGAACAATTTTTGTGAACACCGGTTGATCACCTTCTTCCCGTGATCGACCACCAAACCTATAGTTCACAATATTGAGAAGCCGTTGGACTATCAACCTCTCAACATTCTGCTCGCCATTACAATTTTCGCGGTCGACCCCATGATCGACCGATTCCAACTGTAATGCTTTTCCATAACTATGATCAACAGTGACCCTTAAATACATTACAAATCTCACTTAACCAATTCTAATATCATCCTAATTGACTCTAAAATCATCTAATAAATCTTCAATCCACTCCAATAATTATCACTAGTTATATCAAACTTATTACATTTACTAAACTTATTATGACTAAATTTCTAGGGCATTACACATATTATATTATGCATCTTTTATTAAGTTTTAGACTCATAGTTTGAACTTTGTGATGTAAGTAATGATGAATTTATTGAGAAACATGATTATAAAAACAATTGATAGTGCGGTTGAAGAGTAATTCTCATGGGCGAAGTCAAAGCGTTATCAAAGCAAAGTTGACTCGTGGGTGGGGATTTGAAGAAAAAGAAAGGAAAAAGAAAGACTTTCTATTTTAATTATGCTTTTAATCAATTGGATTTTTGTTGAATTATTATGATTAGTTATATTTATTTTACAATGAGTTTTACTATGTTGGATTTAGAGATTTATTTTAAAATACATCCTCTGTGTATGGTTTTAAAGGCACGATTTTTATTATGTATTAAAAAAATAGCATGAAAGGGTTTTAACATCACAAGGCGTTATGATGCGCCAACGAAAGGGTTTAAGGAAGGACTTATCTCTGTGGTCGATCGGCTATAGGATGAACGACCAATGGCTTCAAAAGTAAAATTGGGCGGTTGATCGGCTGAGGCATTGAACGATCGCAATCTATACCGATTCAAACGTCCGTAAATTTGAAGGCAAAAGGCGGTCAATTGGCTGAAGGGGCGGAGATCGACCGGTTGAAGAAACTTTGTATACTTTAACGCAAAACTACTATAGGAAACTTCGACTTTAGAAATCAATATCTCACTGAATATAGAAGCTTTCTTTACAAAATTTAGACTCAACCACTTTAGTGAATGATGAATAACTCATCCAAAAATACGATTGAAACTCGCCACAGATTTAGAAATATGATCAGTTGAATGAGATTGGTCAAAGATAATAAGAAATCACAACTTGCATCATTGTATGGAAACTCCACCAATCTCGATTCTCCTTAAAAGTTAAACACCTCTTCACACGTTCTTCCTTCAAGAATCAAGAACATGGATGCTAATAAGATAGGTTACTCAACTTAAAAATAACCTCAATTGTGATATCACATCATAAGAACTTTGGATAGGACATGCCAAAGGAGAAAAGAAGAATCACTCCAATTTCAAGAAACAAAGCAAATACTTTTAATATTCAAATTCAACTTCTTAAGCACTTACACTAGACCGCTTTATATAGCCAATTATAAACCATAAAATAAGAAATAACTTTATAGGAAACAAACTAATACTCGGCCATACATATGCCATTTACTAAAGCTAGGTTTTGGCAACTTACTAAGTAGATTATTTAAATTATTTCTTGTTTCTTTTCCTCCAAGGTTTGATGGCTTTTGGCAGCTACTTTCTCTTCAAACTCCGGCCACTTGGATGCTTTCCTTGTCGATGCATTCTTTGACCTTCCTTTTGTCTTATTGCTTGGACACTTGGGATGGTTTTCATATCTCTTTTTGCCTTGTTCTTTCTTGCTCTTTAAGCTTGACTTCTTGGGCTTCTTTCTATAGTAAAATATGCGTGGTTTTCCCTTGGTCTACACGAGTTGGTGGCTCCTCCACTTGGTCCATTAATGAGTTACTTTCCAAATAGTTATAAAGATAAGTGTTGATGAGTCTTTGGGCCCTTGCCTTTGTGATTGGATCTTGTAGTCCATCATCTTCTTTGGGTTTTTGAGGATTTGACCTTAAATCTTCTTTAAGTTCCAGCTCTATATCATCCCCTTTGTCTTTACTATGGTAAGATAAGTTTTGTAGGTTGCAAGTGGTGGAATGTCTTCAAGATAGAGCATCTGCCACTACATTAGTGTCTCCCTTCTTGTGCTTGATTAGGGAAGAATATCTTTCCAAAAACTCAACCCATTTAGCATGTCTTCAATTTAGCTTGCCTTGACTTCGAATATACTTAAGAGCTTCATGATCAGTGTGAATAATGAAATCCTTTGAAAGGAGGTAGTGTTGCCATACTTCAAGTGCCCATATAACCAAATAAAATTCCTTATCATATGTAAAGTAATTTAAAGCGGATCCTTTCAAGTTCTCACTAAAGTAGGCTATAGACTTTCCCTTTTGCATAAGTACAGCTCCAATTCCTACCCCAGACGCATCACACTCAACTTCAAATATTGCTAAAATCGGGTAATATAAGGACTGGGGCATTGCTTAATTTTTTCTTAATTATTTCAAAACTTTTTTGGCATGCTTTATTCCATGAGAATTCCTTTCCCTTTTTTGTGCAATCCGTTATGGGTGTCATTAAGGTGCTAAAATCTTTAATAAACCTTCGATAGAAAAGGACTAGGCCATGAAAATTTTATACCTCGGTAATACTTGTAGGGGTTGGCCATTCTTGGATAGCTTTGATATTTGAGTCGTCTACTTCCATTCTATGCTTAGAGATGAGGAAACTAACGGAATAGACTCTTTTTTGTGCAAAAGAACACTTCTTCAAGTTCCCATAGAATTTGGCCGATTGGAGGACTTCAAAAAGCCTTTTAAGGGGCTCAATATGCGAAGATAAATTCTCACTATAAGCCAAAATATCATCACAATAAACTATCACAAACTTTCCTAGAAAGTCCTTGAGCATATGGTGCATAATCCACATAAAGGTGCTTGGTGCATTAGATAGTCTGAAAGGCATGACCATTAATGCATATAAGCCATACTTGGTCTTGAAGGCCGTCTTCCATTCATCTCCCTCTTTCATTCAAATTTGATGATATCCAACTCTTTAAGTCGATTCTTGAGAAAATAGAAGCCCCACATAATTCATCCAACATATCTTTAAGCCAAGGGATTGGAAATCGATACTTGATGGTGATTTGATTAATAGCTTGGCTATCTACACACATCCTCATACTTCCATCCTTCTTTGGAACTAATAGTGATGGCATGACACATGGACTTAGAGACTCTCTTATGAAACCCTTGTCTAATAGCTCGGTTACTTGCTTGTGTAGTTCTTTGGCTTCCTCCGGATTTAGTTTATAAGAAGGTCTATTTGAAAGACTCACATTGAGTACCAAATCAATTTGATGCTCAATATCTCTAATTGGTGGAAGTTCTTGAGAAAGATCTTCGGGGAACACATTTTTATATTGCTCCACAAAGATTTAGAACTGATTTGGGCATCTCTCCCTCCTAAAAAAATTTGTCGCGTAACATCCTCAATACAACCAAGTCTTTTCTCTTCAAAACTTTTTGCAATTCCTTCTTTGATATGAACAAAGTAGTCTTCAACCTACTTTCCCTTATTGATTCATAATCTTTGACCACTTGCTCTTGTTGAAGTGGAGCTAGCTTAATCATCTTCCCAATGAACTTGAATGAATAACAATTGGTAAAACCATTATACATAGTCTTTCTATCATATTGCTATGGTCTTCCCAAAAGTAAATGACTAGCACTCATTGAAACCACATTACATAGCACTTTATCCATAAAGCTTCCAATAGTGAACTCAATAGATGCTTGCTTACTAAAATTGATGTCTTCTTGGCCATTTAACCAACTTAACTTGTAGGGAGTTAGATGCATGGTAGTTTCCATTCCCAACTTGCTCACTAAGTCCTTAGAAACCACATTAGCACATCTTCCTCCATCAATAATTAGAGAGCATATTTGTCTTTGAATTTGCATCGGCTATGGAAGATATTTTCTCTTTGACAATCATCAATACTTGCCTTTATAGTAAGTATCCTTCGAATGACCAGAAGGAGAGGACCTTCTTGAGCATGAAGGGTCTCTGCTTGTGCTTCCTCCTTAAGTGCCTCATGTTCTTCACTCTCATATTCACTTTTAACTTCATTGGTGCCTTCTCGTAAGATCATTCCTATTTGGACATTGATAAGCATAGTGCCCTATACCAAAGTACTTGAAACATTTGATCTCTCTTGTCTTTTGAATTGGTTCTTCCATAGGTAACTTCTTGTTGTCACTTGTTTTAAGGGTAACACTCTTCATCTTCAAACCTTTGTCTTTGAGTTTGGATGGTTTGGGAAAACATGTATTTCTTTGTGGGAATCGGCTAACCATCTCCTTGCTCTTTCTTTTCTTTTGTCTTTCCACTTTTAGAGCTAACTTGATAACATCTTCCAAGGTTTTGTAAGGTTGTAGCTCGACAATATCTCTAATATCATAATTAAGACCTTGGATAAATCTTGCAAAAGTTTGGTTTTCTAGCTCTTCTAAATCACATATTGTCTTCAAAGTTTCAAATTCGGCAAAATATTCCTCTATTGATGAAGACTATTGCTTGAGGCTTTGCAATTGATAATACAACTCTTACTTGTAATGGCTTGGAATAAATCTCTTAATAATGAGTTTCTTCAAAAGCTTCCAAGTTTAGATTTCTTCTTCTCCATCAAGCCTTCTCTTTGATTTAATATTGTTCCACCATAGACTAGCATATCCTATGAACTCAAGTGAAGCTAGTTGAATCTTCTTTCTTTCCAAAAAATTGTAGCATTCAAATATCTTATCCACTTTTTCCATCCACTCTAGATAATCCTTACCATTGCAAGAGCCATTAAATGAAGGAATGAATACTTTGACAAGATTCAAGTCGTCCTTTTGGGTTGGTCTCCTCCTTGGATTAGAGAAATCTCCAAACTTGGTTTCCTCCTCTATGAATTCTTCATCACTATCTGAATGGAAAACTCTTTCTTTTGATCTTGTTGATTGAGAACTCTTCCTTTGTTGACTTCTAGAACCCATGAATTGTTGAAGCATGTTCCAAAGCTCATCAATTTGGCATTGCATACTAGATTCTGCTTCTTCTGTTGGTGGCAACTCAGTGTCGGAAATATTGGTTGGGTTTGCCTCACAGTTTTGTGTCGTCTATGTTGCTCCTTTTGTCATCATAAAGATGGAACAAGAATCATAAATTAATAGGAATTTTAGCTCTGATACCAAGATGATGCACCAATGGAAGGGTTTAAGGAATGACTTATCTGTGTGGTCGATCGACTGTAGGATGAATGACCGGTAGCTTCAAAAACAAAACTGGACAGTCAATCGGCTGAGGTGTTGAACGACTACAATCTATACAGATTCAAACGTCCACAAATTTGAAGGCAAAAGGTGGTCAATCAGTTGAAGGGGCGGAGATCGACCGGTTGAATAAACTTTTTATACTTTGCCGCAAAACCACTTTAGGAAACTCTGACTTTAGAAATCAATATCTCGCTGAATATAGAAGCTTTCTTTACAAAATTTAGACAGCAACCACTTTGATGAATGATGAATAACTCCAAAAATACAATTGAAACTCTCCATGGATTTGGAAATATGATTGGTTGAATGAGATTGCTCAAAGATAACAAGAAATCACAACTTGCACCTTTGTATGGAAACTCCACCTATCTCAATTGTCCTTGAAAGTTGAACACCTTTTCATACGCTCTTCCTCCAAGGAACAAGAACACATGCTAATAAGATAGTTTACTCAACTTACAAATAACCTCAATTATGATATCACACCACAAGAACTTTGGATAGGATACACCAAAGAGGGAAAGAGGGATCACACCAATTTCAAGAAACAAAGCAATGAATTTTAATATTCAAATTCAACTTCTTAAACACTTACACTAGGTGACTTTATATAGTCAATTACAAACCATAAAATAGGAAATAACTTATTAGGAAACAAACTAATACTCGGCCATACATATGCTGCTTACTAAATCTAGGTTTTGGCAACTTACTAAAGCAGATTATTTAAATTATTTATTGTTTCTTTTCCTCCAAGTTTTGATGGCTTTTGGTAGCTACTTTCTCTTCAAGCACTGGCCACTTGGATGCTTTCCTTATCCATGCATTCTTTGACCTTCCTTTTGTCTTCTTGTTTGTCCACTTGGGATGGTTTCCATATCTTGTCTTGCCTTGATCTTTCTTGCTCTTCAAGCTTGACTTCTTGGGCTTCTTTTCATAGTAAACCATGTGTGAGCTTCACTTGGTCTTCACGAGTTGGTGGCTCCTCCACTTAGTCAATTAATGAGTTATCTTTCAAATAATTAGAAAGGTAAGTGTTGATGAGTTTTTAGACCCTTGCCTTTTTTATTGGACCTTGTAGTTCATCACGTTACAGAAGATTCCTCAGAAGAAGAAATCTCCGAAGTTGAACATATAGAAAGAGAAGATGCTCCAATGACAGTAACTTTTGAAGAAGAAGAGTTGGTTGCTTCGAATTGTTTTCTACATGATTGTCCACTATTCGAAATGAGTTTAGAGTTACTAACAACCGTTAAAAAAGAGGAAGAACGTGGAGAAAAGGTTGTTTTTCCCAATCTAATAATAGACTTGGATTTCATCAATTCATCTTCACACACGCTTATTGAAATGGAGTATGCGTCGTGCTTTATGCCTCCAGTATGGGTTAAGAGAGAACCATTAATTTTGATAAGACTTTGAAGAGAGCTTGAAGCACAGAAAAGTCATCCAAAACATTAGTAAAGCTCAAAGAAGCTCGCTAGGATGTTTCATAATGGTTTCTTGAATGGTTCACTCTTATCGATAGAAGCTAATGATGGTTTCTTATAAGACCATTCGTGTGGTAGCCTGTCCTGCAAAGGCAAGGATGACCCAATATGTTGTTGATTGTGAGGGTCCAGCTTATATCAATGGGGTGCACAATCCCACATCGCTTGGGAGAGTGAAAAGCGAATGGTTTATAAGTGGAGTTATCCTTCCTATCTAGTACAATGCATTTTGGGATAACCCAAAGAAAAAAAAAACCGTGCGTGCTTCGACCCATAGCTGACAATATTTTACTAGGAACACTAAGGGACACCATAATTCGAGTGAATCACAATTGGGGTTGGAAGAACTTGAACGCTGTTGGTCTCCTCAAAGGAAAGATTTTAAGACATTTCAAATGCTACACATTCTCGGCCACCTTAAGAAGGAATGTTGTTTCGAAGATTCCACAACCACTATGCAGTAGTGGTGAAGAAGATCACGACAAGATAAGGGAAAATGAAGATGCATGGTGTACATAATTTTCACCCATTTGATCTTGATGGCAAGCTTGGAAAAGAAATTAAAGAATCCGTGGATTTGAGGTCAAATCATTCTCAACCTTAGGAGGATGATGTGCCACGGACCCCACTCTAGCCCGTTATTTTATTTTTAATAATTTATTTTGAAACTTTGAATTATTTATTGATTTTTCCATTAAAGTTCCCTATTTAGTCTAGGGTTAAAATTTTGTTTAGGGAGTGGAGTTTGATTATTAAAATTAAAGAATTAGAGTTTTCTCTCTAGTGGGTTTTTGGGGGTTACCTCTCAGAATTGTTTACCTTATTATTCAAGAGTGTTGAGCTTGAATGTGGTGGTTTAGTGGAATCTTCATCTAACCTATTTTGGTTAGAACGAGAACGAGTTTTCATAACTCACATTTGTTCTTTATTTTTTACTCGTTAATTTGTGGATTCTTTTTGTTGGAATCGTTAGTTGCTCTTTTGGGATTGAAAGGAGTTCTAATCAATGTGAAGGAGTTCTCGTGAATTTTGGGGTCGAGAGCTTGGTTTGGGAGGTCCAAAATTCTTCAGAAAAGTTGAGAAACAGGGGTTTAGAATCGTTGATTGTCATGTTCCGGTCGACTGCTATTACTCATCTGGTTGATCGCAAATTTTCCAAAAGCCAACATTTTTTAAGTTGGGCATCTTCAGTTGTCTGCTATTAAATTTTTGTCGATGACATCTAATCCAGAAGCGGCTTAATTTGAAGTTGTGTTTTCAGTCGATCACAATTTTGATATCGGTCGTCCGCTCACTTCCAAAAGTCACCCAAAGTGCATCATTTGGTATTAGAGCTTCCATTTTGCATTATTTGGTATCAAAGCATCTCAGAGCTTACGTTGGCACATCAGTGGATGAATCTCGTATTGTTTTTTTATTTTATTTTATTGTTTTAAGGTTCAAACAACATGAAGTTATCCATGTACGCATTCTATTGTGTGAAGGTGTTTTGTTTTTACGACACAATTGGGTAATAGGACGGTGATAACATGGTCCTTGGATTCGAATCCCTAAATCTAGCTGGGGTGTTTGTTTATATGATCATTTTACATTTGATTGGTTTTTTGGACAATCTTTTCTTTTTTCCTCAATTGACTGACTAGATAGATCTTCGAATCGTCGTCATTCCTTACTTATCTTGTAGGCAATCGCCATGTCAAGGTTTGTAAGAGGTCTTCTTTTCACTAAGAATGTTTTCTACGGAAATGGTGGAAGTTTATTTTGATATAGTCGCCTATGCATGCATACATGTTTTCGATACCTGCCTCATCGGTGGCTCGTGGAGCAAATTTTTTTAAAACGAAATTTTTTTTAATAATGTAAATTCATATATGACATTTTTTCTGGCTCATGGGTTTGATATGAAATGATAAAATTAGTTTACTCATGTATTGCATATAGTATAAGTTTCTTAATGAGTTTATCACTCACTCCAAACAACTCCCTTTTTCCTATATAAGAATCAAGGCAGTCAAGAGCAGTGATTGGAGTGAAAGTCTTCCCATTTCTTTGTTTTCATTTTAGTGTTTTATTTATGTTCCGCGGTGAAAATTCTTCTTTTGGGCCTATAGAGATAAATTGAATGAAATTAGCATGTTTAGATTTTGCACAATATTTCTTTTTTATTTGTATTGCATTATTTTTCTTGTGATCAATGACAAATCAACCACTAACCTATTTTTGCTAACAAATTAACCACTAAACTATGAAAAAAAGTCCTTGCAAATATCGTTGTCACGTTTGCCGTTAAACGCATTGATTTTGATTCGTGGCGGATCTTGTACTGTTCCACTGCAGATCTTTATTTTTAAAAATAACATTATAATATTGATGGTTCGCCGTAGGATTAACGATGATCTGCGGTGGATTGATAATGATCTGTTGTGGATCATCGTGCCTTGTTATGCATTTTTGTGCACTAGTATATAAACCTCGACTGTTCCCTGCTGCGAGTTCACTGAGAACCAAAATATCCTCAACGAACATTCGTGCTCTCAAACTTTCGTTCCATACTATTTAACCAATACTAATGGATTCCCGCACAGCAAAGAAAATGCCGCTCAAGCGAAAGGGTGGGTCATCTCATGCTAAGGCTCGGCCACGGCTAGAAAGGACGTACTCAGGCCGTGAACGAAGTCGGATTGCAATCGAGCTCGTCGGTCAGTTATGCAGCAATGTACCTGCCACGGTGCAAGGTGTAGCATTCGCAGTTCAAGTTGAAGTAGTTGCGATTGATGTTAGAGGACCTATAGTTGTCCCTATTATAGAAGCCAAGGTTGAAGCACAACCTCAACATCAACCTCATCCTCAACAACGACTGGCAGTAGGTGCATTGGTCCATTTTCAACCCGTTACAACGAGGTTCCACTGTACACTCTTCAAGACAACCAATGAGAAGGAACGATATGAAGCTGATGTTAAACACCGTTCGATTATTATTTTTAGAAGAGTAGACTTCGAGTCATTGGCTAAATTAGAAATTGAAGAATTGTTTAAGGGGGTTGCCTTAGTCGGTTTGTGCCAATTGGGTGGAAGTTACTGTGAGCGAATTGTTAAATTGTTTTATGCAAATTTGGAATTGTCCACCCAACCATTAGAAGTCCGAACTTACATGTTTGGAAGGGAGTTGAGAATGACTCCTAGGGACATTAATGCGCTACTTGGATGTTCCGTGGAGGAACCAAGCGAGCACTACTACCATGTGTCTCGGGAGCCACCTTTCATAAGAAAAGGAGGAGGGTTGACAGTGCTTAGATTGTTGCGCCGTGATCCCGAGATTGCAACGTACAAGAAGCCAAAGTCCAATGACTTGAATGCCATAGCCCGAGTGATCCACATCATCATGATGCACACCATTTTGCCTTAGGATGAACATCGAGACCTTGTTAGCTACATGGATCTCTATTTGCTCGAGAAGGTGTTCAACAAGAAAAAAGTGGACATCGACTTTGTCATTTTGAGTCACATGTACGAGGTGCTCAACAACCCGGTGAAGAGTCTACCTTTTAATTAGCTCATTTAGAGAATTGTTGAGCATTACGGGGTACCGATATCGGTGGAGGAGCTGAGAATCGAAAAGAAGGCCACATATGTCCACAACAAATGGAAAGTGGACCAAAAGAAGCTCAGCAAAGTTGAAGGGGTATGGGTATGCAAGACTCCATCCAAGCCCACCCTGAAGAAGCGAGCTACAGTGTCCCAGCTACCAGCCGTCCCCTCAGTTGTATGCCCCCCCCCCC
>CM039480.1:18033010-18093161 GCA_022433065.1 Begonia loranthoides | reverse complement strand
CAGAGAGCAACTGGAGTGTTCCATTCCTCAGTTGTACGACTTCTGCCCCCATCAATGGCTCAGCCTCTAGCCCCCTCGGAGGAACAGCCTAGAGCCCCCTCAGATGAACAGCCTTCAACATCGCCTCTACACCACATGGAGGATGATGCGCCCAAGCCGACAACTCTGCCCCCTCCTCAGACATATCATTTTACTTTGATGTCTGAGGAGATGTCTGGCTGGATGCGCATGATGGAAGACCAACTTGTTTGGATGGAGGAGCTTCAGCAAATGAGGCAAAAAGGGAAAAGCAAGCATAGGCGCGCCATAATAAGATATTGGCAGCATTGCAGAGAGTGTTGGCAGTAGCCTCTCGAGCAGCCCCTCCAGTAGTTCCTCCAGCGGCCTCTCCATCATCCTCTTCCGCAACTGAAGCCACATATTGCTTGTAAGTTACTTAGTATTTACACAAACCATTATTTACTTTACTTTATTTGTATGCGACGTAATAACGTGGCTCAAATTTGCAGCAGCATTGCCCTCAGAGGCCAACCTTCTCCCATTCCTTCATCGACAAATGCGTCGGATGGATCGCAGCCTCCACCACTTAAATATGTGTGTGTGGTATGTCTTCGATTTGGTTATCTATGTGTCTACACTTATTCATGCCTTATTAGTCTGACGGTAACTTGTCTATGTTTTTTGCAGTCAGGTGAATTGATGGATTATTTCAAGAAGTATGTTGCTGCAAATACTAGGAAGAACTTGGAGACATGTGGAATTCTTTCAGGAAAGCTGGTAGGCCTTTTCTTTTTGGATTATTGAGTGTTTTGGACTGCTTACTTACGAGATTCCGCCTGTTGTTTTCATTTTTAGTTCCAGGATGAGTACAACATCATTGAGATCATCTTCCCGAAGCAAGAAGGGACGACAAACATGATGAGAATTACAGTCTGTTACATTTAGTAGTTCAGAAGATGTTATCATAGTACTCATCCTTGCTTTGCTTTCTTTGTATGCAGTACTTTGCGTTGAACGAAGAAGAATACTTGGAGGTCAACACCAAAAATCGCTAATGACAATATGGTGGATTCACGTAAGTAAATATCTCGCTTTTTCTGGTTTGTCGTTCATGTTTCACTAGTTCTAATGTGTACTTCCTTTGCATTTTAGTCCCACCCAATTCAATCGTGTTTTATGTCGTCCGTTGGCCTACAACCTCACTTCCCTTTCCAGCTGTTGGTGCCTAAAGCAATTGCGATCATCATAGTGCCAACGAACAAAGATGTTGGGCTTTGTGTGGGCCAGCATCCTGACTGGCAGTGGGCCGTTTGGAACGTGGCGTTGGCCGAGCTAGCTTAAGGGATAAGGAATGCGCCTCTGCTATCACCTTTTGCAGGAATGGTTAGCTTGTGGATCCTGACAAAAGAGTGGTATATCTTTTCTCTTGTGTAGATTCATATTATTTTCTATTTATGTGCTGATTTTTTCCTTTGCCTTTCAGCCCACAAGACATCTTTCGTTGTACGAGTGAAGGGTTAAGGGTGCTCCGAGATTGTAAGAAGACTGACTTCCACCATCACGATGATGTACCTATGGAGGGTTCGTTGTTCGCGAAAGTGTCCAACATATACGTGGACCCACATGTGTTATTTGGGATCACAGATTTGCAAAAGAGGACTTGCAAGAAGGCGGTTTAGGATAGTTGAGATGTGTAGAGATATTGACTTTGTTGTACATAGTATAAAAAATTCATTCTCTTTATTTGTTTACTTAGTGTACTTGGATAGTTGGTGTTTATGTTTTGTTTTGTTTACTTGGATAATATCTGTATGTTTGAAAAATATATGTTTGGATTTCTAGTTTTGATAATGTCACATGGAGGATAGACTAAAAAAAAAAGGAAACTCTTGCAGAATTTGCATTTTTTTGAAAGAGAAATTGACTCAAATCATTTCATTCATTATCAACAAACAACTAACATGTCGTTGAGGATATCGTGGTTCACAGTGAAATCATTGGACTACACAGTCGAGGTTTATATACGAGGGCACAAAAACGCAGAACGAGGCACAAAGATCCGCGGTGAATCTTTGTCAATTCGCCGCAGATCGTAGTCAATCCATGACAAATCATTATTAATCCATCCCGAATCGTCGTTAATTTGCTACGGATCATATTACGATCTACGACGGGCCTTTAATATTATAAGTTATTTTTAAAGATAATGATTCGTGGCGGAATAGTACACGATCCGTCACAAATTGAAATTAATGTATTTAATGACAAATATGATAATGATATTTGTGAGAATTTTTTTTATATAGTTAATTGATTATTTTATTAACAAAAATAAGTTAGTTATTATCTTAACATTAATCACAAGGTAATATGTTGATTTGCCATTTTCTCTTATTTTTTTTTTTAAGGATAATTAAGTCTGCCAGCTATTATGAACAAATGAGCTTCATTTAAGGAGACACTATGACCAATTAACAAGTTTCCTTATTGATGATTGTACTTAAGTATGGTTCCAAGTAAGTGCTTTAAAGATAATTACATTTTAATAATTTTTCTATGATAGTGGGAAAATCATGCACCCATTTGAGTAAAATAAGAAAGCATTGACACACCACGACTCTCCACCTTTATGGTAATAGCTTTCTCTTTGAAGAACTTTTACAAATTATATAAATCAAGCATTCACTATTCCAAGATGCTGACTGATTTGGCCTTGACAAGATCGAGAAGTTGATCAAACCAGCTTATTCTTCACAAAAGTCAGGCTGCATTATGAGCATGAAACTTCCTAGAGAGAGAGAGAGAGAGAGTCCTTGATTCCACATGAAACTTTCTTGAGCTTTCTCTCTCATTTTGGATGCATTATTGCTCAAACAAACAACACAATAGCATCAAACCATGCCTGTTTTAAAAGAGGAACCAGAATCCAAAATAATGGAACCAAAGTAAATAAAAGAGTAAGGAGAGAGAAGAAAAAGGGGTAAGATGGTGGAATGGGTCACAACCCATATCCCCAAATGTGTATGATTTTCATTACTTTTTAGTGGGGGGAAAAAGAGAAGAGATATGTAGCAGAATGGACGGCTGTGATTGGCCTTTGTTCATTGATTAGGGTATTGAATTAGGAGGATGATTTTTTGGTTAGAGGAAGAAAAAGGTGATGGGAGATGCATAAATATTTGATGTGGGAATCATGTGTGTTTGTGCTTCCACCCCCCACCTTTTACGGCCAATTTCTTTGTACCTTTGACCTATTGACGTTGCTTCCTTCTTTATCTTTTCTTCCATTTTTATGTAGTTTCAACCTAAAGTTTTGCCTGCATTCCACATGTGATCTTCATCAAAATATTCCCTTTATACTTTTACTTGAAAAAAGGAAACCAAGCTATTACCACTATAATTTTTTCTAAACTTGATTACGATAGATTACTTATTGATTGATCAAATCTAAACGCATAAACTAGAATGTAAATTTATAAGTTTTCACACTTGGAAATGTCATTCATTATCCATGATTCTATATAGTTTTTTTAACTAAATATTTGAGTTTAGTAATTCGAATTCATTCGGTATCAGATTAAAAAGCATGTGTAATGGATATCTTTTATAAAATACGTGTCAATGTGAAAATTGTCCGACTTCAATTACTTGAATTCTATTTGTACAGGACTAATAAACCAACATTATGTATTTCTATTTTACCTTATCAATATGTGCTTGGTACCTTGAGTTTAGTGAATTTTCTTCGACATATGTGGTTTTCGCCAATTAGAGTTGTATTTCTTTTAATTTGGTGTTTGTTTTTTAATAACATTAGGCATAGTCCGAAGCTTATTAGTTAATAAACTAATTCTTTTCGGGGCGAGAGCGTGAATTTTTAAAAACTCTCTCTCGTGGTAAAGTCGTCCAAATAAATGAGTTCTTACCTTTGTTGGGGTTTTATTAAAGAATTGAGTTTGCTGAGTTGATCTACTACGACCTCCACGAAGTTAGAGGCACAAACAGCGAGGCAAAAAACTAAAGAGAGCTCTTTAGTAGTTGTTTTCTTTTGCTTAAGAATTTCAAAGCAGTGAAGTTGGAGGATGGGTGTGTAGTTGAGCCATCATTATATCTTGCATTGGAAACATACCATACCTTGCTTCTTAGTTCTCATCACGATGCTTGTAAAGGGGTTAGCTTTATCCCTTAGGTCTGCCAAGCCAATCTATATCATTGACACCATATTTCATCCATTAAATTATGGGTCTTTTTTCTTTTTTATTAGGGTCCCCCACTTGAGAGAAAAGGAAAAGCAAAGGGTACGTGATTCTCTCTCTTACCCATCTGCCTTCAATTATGGCACTAAAATCTTCTTTCTTCCTCTTCGCCACTTAGCGTTGGACATATCACCATCGCTAGTACTGCATTGTATTCCCATCTTGAAATGAGTAGAACCCACCAGAATTGAATTTACAGGGGAAGCCATGGGAGTGGAGAAGTGGGGAAGATGGGGTTGGTGATATGCAGAGAGGTTATCGGAAAAACCAATCTATTCTCTCTGCTCATCTATGTGCTACCCCAGACCCCACCTTTTCCAATGCATCTGATTCTCTCTCTTTGGCGTATGATATTAATTTTTAGAAAAATGACAAGTTAACCCTCGCTATTTTGTGATCAATTATAAATCAAAGACTAAATTATTTTTGCTAACAAAATAAATACTGAACTACTAAAAAAAGTTTCTGCAAACATTATTATTACGTTTTCTGTTAAATGCATTGACTTTAGTCGGCGGGGATCATTTACTGTTCCGCCGCGGATCGTTATTTTTTAAAATAACGTTATTATATTAATGGTCTGCCGCAAATTATCATACAATCCGCTCAGATTGACTACGATTTGGGGTGAATCGTCCTACAGTTCTTATGATTTTCTCAGTGATTTTGTCAGCAATTAGCAAACCTTAGAGATTTCGGAGAGCTGAATTGTACTGCATTTTGGCAAAGTTGAAACATTTATTGAACACCAAATGGCGTCATAGAGTGTTGAGGAATCTGTTATTAATCGCCAAGTTGAAGTGGGGGCCACATCAACAATTTTGCCAAATGAGGCACGTGCAATTGGAGACGAAACTGCTATAGTGTTGCATTCTGTCTCGGTTATTGTAGATGAGGAGGAGTTCTATTCATTATGTGAATCCAGTAATGACGAAGACATGGACATGGCCGAGAGTAGGCCTAGATGCCCACCACAAGTAGAATGCATGTTCGCTGGTATGAGTCTTGACAAGAAGTATAGTTCACTAGATAAAATTAGAAAAAAAATTGTTGATCATGCGTTGAAGAATGAGTACAAGATAAAATTTGTAATATCTGTAAAAAAATAATTAATAATAATAAAATTGAATTACAGGAAGAAATGATTTCTTCTTTGGAAACTTGACGCACTAGCAGAAAAGGATTAGAATATAACTTGAAAATAGGATGTTGAAGTGTTGAAGTATTGGAATATATTGATCTTCCTAAGGTGGCTATATTCTGAACTGGCGGTCGAAGGGCAGTTGAGGCTGCGGTCGATGACAGCGTCCAAAAAACAACACATATTCGACCTTTTTGTGGTGGTCGATGAGTGGATGATCGGGCAGACGATCTACGAGACTGGTGCTCTACTTTCCTTATTTTGGCCGAGATTCACTTTTGAAAAGTGGACTTTTGAGGATTGTAAGTTCTTCGTTTTAGAAGCTTTTGAGCTGAAATTTGGACCATGTCTTCTTGAATAACATAATAAAAGAACTCTTTAAGAACTTTGGAAATATCCCTCAAGAATTAGGAAATATGCTAAAAACATTCAAGGTGGTCAAATTTAACAAATATGGAAACTTTGAACCTTCGAATGGATGCTTTGCTGATGCTGACGCCTCTTGATGGTTGGACACCACTTCTCACAACCTTTCTTCAATGAGTAGGGCTGCGGATGCCAATAAGAGAACTCACTCAACTCTAAGTGAACTCAATCTTATGATATTACTTTTACAAGGATACTTTGGATGTAACTCACCAAAGTGTTTGAAAAAAGAATCTCCCCAATTTTGAAATAAGCAAAAACTTTTTGTATTCAAATTCAAGTGTCTAAAATATAAGTATTAGGTGACTTTATATAGCCAAATGCAAAATATAATATAAGAAACAATAAAATAGGAAACACACTAAATATTTGATCATAATTGGTCTATTAGTAAACTATAGTTTTAGTGACTTTATAAAGCTAATATTTTTGTAACTCTTTGCTAGCTTGAGGGCCACAAAATAGAGGCTAGGTTGGCAGCTACTTTCATTCAAAATTCACCACTTGGATGATTGTCAAATCGGTTGAACTTTGGCCACTTGCTTGGTTTATTTTAGTAGGGTTTTTTATCTCTTTTTTCATTTGTCTTTCTTGTCCTTCAAGTGAGTCTTCTTGGGCCTCTTTCTATTGTAATAAATGTGTGGGCTTTCCTTTGTCTTCATGGGTTGGAATGTAATATCCCGACTTTTTAAGTGGGTTGACTATCGGGGTATTACCAAGAACGTACTCGTTAGATTATATATTATGGAAATTAACGGAAAATTAACATAATAAAAAATAAAATAAATATTAATTTAATGAAATTAAAATATATAACATTGAGATTAAAAATGTATAGGAGTTGAATTAATAAAAACGAAGGGGATTTAATAAATTAATTGATTTGGGGATTAAATTAATGAATTAGATTGATTAAAGGGGATTTAAAAATGGGAGGAGAAATGGGTTGAGGAGTGATGAACCGGTTCACTGAGTGAACCGTTTCAACCCATTGAAGTGAATGGGCTTCGGCCATTAGTTGGAGAGGGCGAAATCGCGAACACAGAGAGAGACGGGAAAGAGGGAGAGAGGAGAGCCCGACGAAAAAGGGAGAGACGAAGAGGGATGGGGAGCGACGAACGCCGGTGAGCGGTGAGGGGACGACGACGGTCAGGCAAGCTCCAGCGTGCGGCGATGATTGAAGCTCGGGATTCGCGAGCGAGGCGGCGATAGAAGTGGAGATGCTCTGTCATTCCCGGTGATGCTCGGCGATGGGAAAGCGACAGTAGTGCATTGGCGACGGAATGATTGACGGTGACGACAATGCTCTGCAAAGCCTGTGGCTGCCGGTGATGCCTCTGGTAGTGGGGCGAACTGGTGGTTCAAGCTGGACCGGCTGAAGGCCATAGTCCAGCTTGTGGTTTGGTTTTCTTCTGGTCCAGCTTGCCGGTTTATGCAGACGATTTCTCCTCTTCTGGTGCGTGCTTTACAAGCCGACAAGGAGACAAATTGGACTTCATAGCTATGGATAGCAGGGGGGTAGGGTGATGGGTACCCTCTGGGAGACGTTGAAATATGGTGGAGGAGGGGTGATTAGAATGAGACAGTGGGCAGAAGTCTAATTGGAGGTTCTGTCTCCTCCTTGCTGGTTGAAGCCGAGTGCAGGGGAGATGAGAATTGCTCTCTGGAGAGCTGCTCTGGAGATCTGAACCGCGAGCAGCATGAGAAAGATGGAGACAGAAGGAGGCTCTCAGGTGTTCTTCTAGGTGAGGGTGCTCCCTGATTTTCCTCCTTTTCTGCCTTGTTGTTGTTTGATTTGGTGTTCTGCAATTTAGTCACGGGTTATGGGATGATAATGAATGGTTATCCTGTTAAATTATTGTTTTGTTGTTTAGTTAAGAATTTCTGAATAAGTTATTAGACCTGTTAATGTTGGAAATGTTCTTGGTTATTTTTATGGATAATTTTGAGAATCTCTATTAATTAGTTTACTGTTGGGTTGTTTCTGCCGATTTGGATGGTGATTTCCCTTCTCTATTTTGTTGAGAATACAACCCTATTGATTGGTTGGTTTAATAACTTGTTGAGTTATGCTTTGATTATGTGAATTAGTTGCTGTTGGAAATGTTGGTTGGTTAATAATCTGTTGGAAATGTTGGTTAGTTAAGAATATGTTGAGTGTATGCTTAGTGATCTGTTAGTATGAGTTTTCCAAGTTGTGATGTTGATTATGCACTCTATTGGTTGGAAGTTTAAAAAGGATAATTGTGTGTGACGTTGGGTTTTATACTCTGTGTGTTGTTGTGTGTATTACGTTTAATTTATTATGGATTTCAAATATGTTAGATAGGAACTTTGAATATTGAAATATGTAAATGCTATGTTGTTTGGGTTGTGTTATGTGAATTTCATGTGATGAATGGATTTAGAAATATGGGTACGATACACTATTGAGGTGATTGGTTATGTCTGGATGTTGTTGTCAAGAAATTGTGTTATGCATTTTGATTATTATTGGTTGGATATTCCTGGGCGTTATGCTTGGATGTGGTTTGTGTTCTCTGTTGGATAAATGCCTTGTCTTTAGATAGTGTTGAATGGAAGAATTCTGTTATGTTGGAATATCTTAATTGGATTGAATGTTATCGTGGATTGAATGTTACTGCTCTGTTGACTTTATTGGAAGCAATGATCGTTGGTTGTTTTCATATTTGATGTTGTTTCTATCAATTGGAATAAACTGTTGAGATAGAAATATGCTCTATTGATTATAGTTACGTGGTGTTGGTTACGTGTTGTGATTGCTACAAACTAAAATGGGTTGAGACTTTTAATGTGTTATTGAATTTGGACTCGCTATTTGGACTCACTGTATGACTGACTATATTGAGATATAAGGAAATTGCTATGTGAAGTTTATGCGTGAATTATCAAATATTATGGATTTGCAATTTAGTTATAGCTTAATGTTCGTCGTATTGTTACAATGGAACATTGAAATGCTGAAATTGGTTAGTTATTCGGTTACGTTGGTTGATTTGTTGGTCTAATGTTTATGCTGGTTAATATCAAATATAATGTATTGTGGGTATGCTGTGAGAATTAAGTGAGTATTATGCACGTTGATAAGTGCTTTAAATTTTTGGGCGATTCAACTGTTGTTTCGTTAAGATGAAATATAATGAAATGTGTTGGTTGTTGTTGTTGACTGCTACGGTTGTCTTGATTTGGGTTATGGATAATGTTCTTTGTTTGACAATACAATATTATTGGGTTGGATTAATATATTCTGAATATAAAAAATTGAGTCGTACATTGGTTGACAGTTGATGTCGTTGATTTCTTACCCTTCTTGAATATTAGTATAGGTTGTTGACTTTGTTCGGGTACTTATTGTAATACCTCGATCCTATTCTCCTCGTGTACGCAATATCAGATTTTAGAGAAAATTATATATGACATTTACGTTTTAATAATTGTTATATGATAAATAAAATAAAATAATAATAATAATAATAATAATAAAATAAAAAAAAAAAAGAAAAAGAAAAAGGGAATGCCCAGCCATTCCTTCGCATCTGAAGGAGGGGAAAAATAGAGAGGGGGGATCGGAGGGGGAAAAGAGACGACGACGACGGCGAGGCGCGAGACGAGAGCGAACGGCGAACGACGACCGGCGAGCTCGGACGGCAACTGTGATGCTGTCCAGGCGAAAGGCTACGAGCAAAGAGCGGCGACGACGTAGCGGCTAGGGGTCGCGTCGGGCTCCGTCCGGCAACGCCTTCCGGCGACGGGATTGAGGTAAACCTAACCGATTCTCTCCTCCTTTACGTCCTAGAAATCGGGCTCTGGTTGGAGACCCGATTCGTCTCACGAATTGGAGATTCCTCGCGGTTGGCAGGTGCAGGTTTAATCGGGCGAGATAACGACTCGCGAATCGCGAACTGCGAACCACGAACCAGTGATGTCCAAACTAGGTCTTGCCAGTTCGGACCGAAACATTGTTGGCAATGCAGACATTTGCCGACAATCACCCATTCTTCCTGACTCTGCATTAAAATTTAAATTTTGAGTGAAGATCACGCGATAAGGTTGGCAGGGATTTATGAAATGTTCTTGGTGGCTAGAAATTAAGGCATTAACTGAAGCTGTCGATTTAGAGGGTGGAATTGTGTTTTTAAACTCAAGTGCAGAGAGGGATTCCTTCGGTTGTGGAGAAAACAGAAAAGAAGGAGATTGAGAGTGTGCGTGAGAGGAACAGAGAGGGAAGAGGCTGAGAGCTGTGGTCTAGAAAATTGGTGCACGAGTCTTCTCTGAAATTGGGTAAGGAAATGGTAGTCTTGGCCGTCAAAGCCCTACCCACAAGTTGAATTTTGTGTGTGTGAGTGAAGTTTATGCTTGTGATTAATCCTTGTAAATTCTCCTTTTATGCATAATTGTTAGATGGTTGTCAACTATGGAAGTTAAAACTGATTATTACTAGAATAATGATCTTCTAAGTTGTATGGAATGATGATCTTCTAAGTTGTATGGAAGGATGAACCAAAGCATGAACAACGCAAGAACAAATGGACAAATGACTTATGTGCTTGATTTCCTTAATTTCTATCATCCGTTCTTCAAACTGTTTTGATGGTATTCTTTGCTATCCAGCTGTCAAAATAGACTCTGTAATAGATTGTCTTGCCATTATACATGTTTGAATATCTTTTGCTAGTTTAAATTTATTTAAATTCATTAAAGCATGTGTAGTATTTAGATTAAATTCTGTATGAGCTGTAAGTGTGAAGTTAAGCCTTGAATCTACATGCTCTGGTGTATTTGCTGTCATTTCTCTTTACTGTCATGATTCTAATTGATGAACTCAATATTCTTTGAAATGGATTATGAATAATGAAAAGCTATGATATGAGTTGTTGACTGAACAAATGAATGGAAAGCCTAAGTACATAGTCAATGTCGGATTTTGACTTGTTCTATTTTGGATGTTGATTTTGTATTAATTGTTGGATAATAGACTTAGCTTGCAAATGTTAAATTCTTGGTTCTGGTTAGAAACCTTCTGGTTTTAGTTCATGTCATTTTATTTAGCAAATTTCCTGCTGTATCGAATTATCAAGCACGTTTTCGTTGACTATTTGTTAAGCATATCTCCATGAAACGTTGTATTTAATTTCGCTCTCGTTACTAACTCGTTTGTATGCTCATTAGTTATATTTCGTTGTTAATTTTCGAAGTATGTTTGTAGGAGTTATTTCCGTTTAGCTCACTGTTCATTGTTATATTGCCATTATATTTCGTCGTTAATTTTTGAAGAATGTTCGTAGGATTTATTTTCACGTGTAGTTCACTTTTATTTTCTGTTAGTTCACTATTATATTACCATTAATTTTCGAAGCATGTTCGTAGGATCTAATTGTTGTTAGTTCGCTGTTACATTATTCGTCAATTTTAAAGCATGTTCGTATGATTGAATTGTTGTTTAGTTGTTGTTGTATTTTCGGCAATTCCGAAACATGTTCGTATGTCATATTTGAGGTTACCTTTGTTGTAATGTACTGTTAATCTCTAGAAATTTGAACTATTGTTTTCTTGTCTAATCTAGAATGTTGAACATGCCTAAGTTAATGAGTACATTGTGCAAGTTACTTGTAGAATGATATATAGAACTATCTTGATTAGGATTAGTTCTTGTGACCATATATCAGTACTTCCATTAACATGTTTCATTAATGTGATATATTCTTATCTAATTGAGAACGTTAAGCGTGTTTAATGCCTTTCTTAAATCTTTGTTGTTGTTTATTATCGTTCGAAACATGCTTCGGTGCTTTATTTGTTGATCGTACGCTGCTATGTGTTCATTTATTTTGCCTCATATTGCTTTGTTACTGGCGATGTTGTGATACATGTTTTTAAGTTTTGCTTCTTTTATTATCGATTGTCAATTCCTTAAATTATTATCAATTACTTTCTATATAGGTGCTAGTGTCTTCATGCATTCACGATAATAGAAACAAAGTAGGGAGTGCCCCCTCGAGGTGGTACTCACATGCATTGAAGAGGAAAAATAATAAGATAAGAAAGAAAAGAAAAGAAAAGGGAGTTGGGGGCTGGTGGGTAGTCCGGTCTAGTCTGGCAGCTAGGCATAGCCCCTACCTTGACGGGAACAGGACCTAGTATGCACCCAGGAGGTTAGCCCGGTCAACTATACCACCCCATAGGGTCCTCCAATCTCCAACTCGAAGTACGAGTAAAGAACGAATGAATGAAATGAAAGAAATAAAAAGATTGGTTTGGGTGGCCCCCATTCCACAATGAACTAAAGAGAGGTATAACATAAGTATAACCCTATTTCCTTACTGGGCCATTGGCTCACGTCCTTACTTGTGGTGTAGGAAATGAAATAATAATACCAGGAGCAGAGGAGGAGGCTTTTCCCGTGGAGCCTGAGGCGTATCCGACTGAAACGCGACTGAGTAGAGTGTGGCTGAAGAAAGAAAGAAATGTATGTTTGTATGAGTTTGAGAGTAAAACCTGGTTTGTAAAAGACCAAGTATTTTCCTTAATTCTATTTTAGTGTTTGACATTTTAAACCTTGAACTTTTATTTATAAGTGTTTTCATTTTTACGTTTCTGCTACATCTTTACTATTTGATTTAATGGTTTTAGTTTTGACTATTTAAATAAAATAATATTTTATAAAATGTCGTGACGATCGAGATTTTAAAGGGCACTCTGATATCATTTTCAACGGGATTTTAATCTTTTGAAAAGTTTTGAAATTTATCGCGTTTTTCTTTTCAAGAAAAGGGAAAGAAAAATCTGGGTCGTTACACTTATTATGTTGGTGATGTCAGGTACAAAGAAGAAGAGAAGAATAATAACAACTAATTGCTATTGCGTATCACTTCGAGGTAAGGAAAATGGGTGAGTATTGGCCATTTGGAGGCCCTACCCACAAGTAGAGTGCGTGAGTTAAGTTTATTCTTAGGTGATTGTACTGTCGTTAGTTTTCCTTAGTTTCCTGTAGGTTATTTATTGCTGTTAGCTTAGTTCTCGTAATTTATTTGCTGTAATTATAGGAATGAAAATGTTTGGCGAATGCTTAGATAGTAAATGGTGA
Source organism: Begonia loranthoides (assembly GCA_022433065.1). Classification (NCBI taxonomy): domain Eukaryota; kingdom Viridiplantae; phylum Streptophyta; class Magnoliopsida; order Cucurbitales; family Begoniaceae; genus Begonia; species Begonia loranthoides. The sequence goes on along the minus strand of CM039480.1, from coordinate 18,080,233 downwards.
ATGAGAAATGAAGAACGATGTGATAGTAAATGGTGAATGAGAAATGAAGAACGATGTGATAAATATGAATGAACTATTAATTTCATTGATGATGCCTCTGCCCTGTTACTAACACGTTATAGCGATTACTCGCTGTTAATTAACCTAGCATATTTAATTAACTTGCCCATGTAATTGATTAGAATAAAATAAGCATGTTTAAACCGTCTAGGATAAAAGTATATAATTCACCTTAAGCATGAAATTAATTAGGATAGTCAACCAGATCATTAATTAAAGGGTAGTCAATTAGATTATTAATTAAAGCATGTTAATTAACCAGCGTAATTAACTAACGCAATTAACTCAGCATGTTAATTCAATAGAACAATGAACTGAAGTAATCAACTGGAGCATGTAAATCACCTAGGGCAACTAAGTAGAATAATTACCTAGAATGACAAATGTAGGAAGCATGTAAACAGACTAGGAAGATAATAATTGTAATTAATCTTTGAACATGTGATGTGCCCCAGGGCCTAATCACTCGGGCTCGAGCCAAGAAGCTTATCTCTTTCCTAACTCGTTTTTATTTTGCGTGTAATATCAAAGTTTAGGATTCTTTAGAGGAAACATCTCACGAAGACAGGGGAGTTCCTTTTCACGCTATCACATGAGTGCATTCACCACCGAACGGATAACTCGTTATTTTTGCCTCGAAAGCTCCATGGAGTGTTGAAGGTTCAAAGTGCATTATTAACATTTGGTTACCATCTTTGTTGATTTAGAAATAGGCTTGTTTCTGGAGATTTTAATTGGTTTTTTTATGTTGTTTTTTGTCTTTTGTTAAGTGTTTGAGAGGTGCGCGGTTTGCATGCAAACCATGCTCTCATGCCGAAATTTTCACGTTAAGGTTATTTTGGTCTTTCGGCATTATTTTTGTAAACACTAAGGGTCCAATAAAAGTCATACATTGAGCTGGGACATTGGAAGTGAATTTTCACTCAGGAGACAGGCTGTCGCATCCCAAAGGGGAAGGGTTTAATCTCGAGTCTCTCGGTTAGAGTTTGAACGAGGAGAATAGTTTTTGACCGGAAACTAACTCTTAGGAGACAGGCTCTTGCATCCCGACGAGGGAAGGGTTTAATCTCGAGTCTCCCTATTAGAGTCCGAATTACCTCCCCAACCCCCAATTCCCATACATATATTAAGTTCGGTCTCTCTCATGAAATGTCTCTCCCATGCAATGTGAATACCAATCTAAGTATAGCATCACCCTTATGTCTATTATCATGATGCATGTTCATACAATGCTTATAAATGCTATAATAACATGAATCACTGGAATCACAATCAACATAGAGTAATAACACATGTATCACAATATAGTGGATGACAATACGTACGATATTAACAGGAATCACAATCAACAGAGAGTAATACATGCGATAATAATAGAGATCATAATATAAGAAAATAGTATGTGCGATAACAACATCGATCACCAAATGAATCTATCAACTTATCACCACAAAATTCAGATTACGTAAATTAAACACAACAATCCCTATCTCATGATGTAGGCCTCCATTGGCCAATCCCATGCACTATTTCTTACCTGGCGTCCGTAATGAGTTTCTGCACTTTATCGTTATCCTTCTTCTCCTTTTTCAATACCTTCAATACCTTCACAAATCCATAACATTTTATCATTAATAATCACTGATTGTTAATCTCATTTTTATAGCTCACTATCTTCAACAACATTGACATCATTAATCCAAACCTAACCGTCTAACAGTTTCCATTAACTTATTTTCATCAATGCTATACCCAACAAAAGAGTAACCCAATAATAATCCTACAACATGCTTAACTCTCCCCAAGAATTGTCCAACACCTCAGCAGAGCAGCCCCATCAACATTCTCAGCATTTAACCAATATAGAAATGTAAACCAAACACTTCAGCAACACTTCAATATCTCCATCAATTTTCAAATATAAAACCAAGAGGTTGTGAACTAAAGCAGAGAATAACATCCAACAACACTCTATATTTTTCACAACCACAACCAAAATACGCACATACAGTTTATAGGGCATGCATTCGACAATGGCTACCACTTAACAACAAATACCCATGGCAGTTAGCTCAAACAAGTAAGGCATTCAAGTAGCATGTCTTTAACAAGACAGTTTCAACCAAAACAGGGCAGACAATATATTTCATATTTCAACATTCCTCTTAATGTTAGTATTCCAACCAGTTAACATAGAAATGGCCTAACACCAATGCACAGAGAGTAAATCCCAGCATATCAACCCAAACATTCAATGACAATACTAAATTGAAAGCTTCTATTTTGTTGTTCCTTCGCGAAACGTTATACTTTCCTTCGCAAAAAGTATGACATTTCATGGCAGAATGTCAAATTTTCTCCTCGTAACATCATTACTAATAAACATTTCTCCGTGTCTGTTGTTCCTCTGAGTAGAATGATGTCATTCCACATAGGAAAGTATATGTTCTGCCATGGAACATCATACTTTCTCCAGCGAAATGACATCGTTCCTAGGTGGAAAGTCAGAGTTCCTCTACCTTATATAAATTCACACTACTCTCAGAACGATTTTCTCAGTGATTTTTTTAGAGATTATCGAACCCTATAGTTTTTCAAGAGCTTAAGTGTACCGCATCCAGGCGAAGTTGAAGCGTTAGCAATTGTTGCTCACCAATGGCATCTGTGAGTGATTTGGAATCCGTTAACTACCCATTGGAAGTGGACCCAATGTCGATAGTCATGGTACATGATGTTTGTGCATTTGAAGACAAAGTTGGCATAGTGGTGCATTCCATCTCGACAACTCTAGACAAGGAGGAGCTCCATTATTTGTGCATATCTTGTGATGAAAACATGGGGGATAGTAGGCCTTAATGACCACCATAAGCAAAATGTTCTTTTGCAGGTATGTGTCTGGGCAAGAAGTATAGTTCTTTGAACCAAATTAGAGAAGAAATCGTGGATCATGCGTTCGAGAATGAGTACAAGATAAAATTCATGCATAGTAACTCTCATCGGTTGAGGGTCACTTGCTAGGAAGGATGCACTTGGTGGATGTATGCTTAAAAAATGCAAGGTGAACTTATGTTTCAAATAATGAGCTATAATGATATTTACACTTGCTCAAGAAAGATAGAAAGCTGCCATGCCTTTGCCAAATGGGTGGTAATGCATTACTAGGATAGATTCAAAAGTCAGGCCGACTGAGACCTTCTTTCTATAATTGAGATAGTCAGAAGGATTTTAATATGTACACTACACTCAGCCTTGCCAAAAGGACAAGAAATGTAGCCTAAAAACTTAATGAAAGGGGTGACAATGAGCAATACAAGCTCATATGGTTGTATGGCGAGAAGATTCAGAGGTTTAATCCAGAAGCTTGCTGCATGTTTAGCTAAAGTGGATTGATCTTTCACACATTCCAACATTTAAAAGGATGTATATGTGTTTGGCTGCATGTAGGATAGAGCTGTTAAATTATGGTAGACCTGTAATTTGCTTGGATGGTTGCCACTTGAAGGGATCATGTTCAGGCCAATTGCTCACTACTGTCAGTTTTGATAGGAATAATGAAATTTATTCGATCGTTGTAGTAGTGGTTGAAGCAGAATATAGGGATTCTTGGAGTTGGATTGTGGAATTGTTGCTTGCAGATTTAAACACTCCGTCTGACAATGGGTAGACAATCATTTCCGACTGATAAAAGGTTCAATTGATTGCTTTTGCAATATATATTTATGTTATGCATTGTGTATGAATGTTTGACTCAGACTATTAATTTTTCTAGGGGTTGGTGCCAACTGTTAGAGAGTTGGCAGGGTCAGCGAAGCATTGTTTTTTCCTCCGAAACCTGTATGCAAACTTCCAAAAATAATTTAGAGGCAAGTTGTTCAAGGATGCAATGTGGGGCGCTTGTAGAGCCACAATATCACCGCACTTTGAGAGAGATGAAGAAGCTATTTTTGCTTGACTAGTCAGTACACATATATCTATGAGAAATAGGTGCAAGATTTCGGTCGAAACATGCATTCAGCACGATCCTAGAGTGCAACATAAGCCTAGACAACTTGAGTGAGTCCTTCAATGTCTGCATCCTATGAGGCCGTGATGTAATACCCCAAATTTCATCATCTTAATGTTCTTGGAATGTGTTAATGGTATATTTTTTGTGATTATTGCAATTATATTGAATGGATTGTGATTTATTGTAATATCCCAAATTTTCGTTGAGCTGAACACATAGCTTAAATGATAATTTTGGGGATGATAGGAACTGAGTTGGACAAGTAAAGATATTAGTCGAGAGAAATGCTTTGGAATAAGTGAATTAGCATACCCCATTATGTTATGTTCATGGGAAGAATTGAAGCCAATTGGAGAATTATTTTGTGATAGTTGAAGTTAGATTGGACGATATCAAATTAGATTGATAATGAGTGGAAATTGTAAGAGAAAAAATATTTGGACGTATTTGGGTATTATAGTTATTGTAAGGATTGAGAGCTAATGAATAAGGTTGAAGGTATATGATTTATAATATTTTAGGACATATTGGATTTAGTGAAAAATAATGTGAAGAAGGAATGGTGAAACATTTAGTATAGGTTGTGGATTGGATATTTGGAAAAGTGAATTATAGATGATTAAAGATAATCATATATATATATATATGGGGTGTATGCATAGATAGGTGTCACGCTAGAAGTAATCTGGAGAATTTATTGAATGCAAGTTGTTGGAGACAGTGGTCAATTAGGGAGGTCAATCGGCGAAATGTGATCGACCGACATGTTAAATGGCAGTTTTCTGATGAAAAACTGTGGTCAATCGTCTGACTGGTGGTCGATTGGCTTGAAGAAAAAATCAAACGACCGCCAATTTATGTGGTGTAATCTGAAGAGTTTTAGCTGATGCTGAAGATGAAACGAACCATCCTCCATTGTCTAAACGTCTGAAAATCAAAAGGGAACAACGTTATACACGTTTTGACAATGAAAAGTTGCTGGTCATTGATGGATTATCATCTTTTGGCCTTCTGTCTTCTGATAGGCATTGATGAGGCATTGGAAAAAGTTGTCTATAAGTAGAGGTGAGGGCAGCGAGGTTTTAAAGGAAGAAAAGCATGCAGAAGCTCTATCAAATTGTTGTGAAGAGTTCTTGCTTCTAGATGAGAAATTAGTGAGTGCCAAGAGTTGTGTGTGAAGCAATGAAGGATTTATTGAGAGAAGGGATTTAGGTGTAAGTGAGTGACAAGCAGGAAGGTTTTTTGAAAGAAAGTCTCCGGAGATGGGTGAACTGTAAAGGTTCCATTTGTGAAGGAAAGCAAGGAAAGTGAGATGCAGAGTGTAAGGAGAGTTTAGGTTCTCAAGTATCAAATTATTCAGGTAATTCTATCTTCACCCACGTTTTGTTAGAGATTATTATGTGTGGTGGTTGCTGTCTATAATTATTGTTAAGATGGATTTTGATTATGATGATAGTATGTTATTGGTAGATTATTATTGGAAAAAGTATTGATGGATTAAGGTATTATTCATGAAGTTGGAATACACTGTTAAATTGGAATTGTAACTTTGGTAATTTGGAGAAGGTAATTATTGGAGTAAGGATTTGTCATTATTGGACATATTGTAAGCTATACCTTATTGGAGTAGATTGTTAAGTTGAATTAAGGAGATATGCTAGGCAATGAACTGCTAGTAGTTAGGGTTGTTATTGGGGAATCTTTGTCGATTATCTCATGTTGTTAATAACTAGGTTTTTGTGAAGAATCTTAAAGTGTTAAACCATTAAAGCTAAAGACTTCAGGTACGTGGTACTGCATGTGTTTTGTCCAAAAGGGCCTACATCATGGGAATTAGGGGGTGTTTATTATTTGTTTAATTGATTATTATGATTTGTATGATTATTATATTTAAGTTCAGTCCCTTAGTTAGGACGGATCACGTTTTAAGGATACAATTAAGGAACACGTTAATAGGATTATATGTGCACAACAACGTTAAGACTTGAAGTACTAAAAGTACACAAAAATGGAATATACGTAAATAGTTGTGGTCTGATTTGTTATGCCCAGCATAGAAATCAAAGTATACGAAATTGATATGAATGTAAATAGTCCTTTTTTGTGGACCGGTTTGTTACGCCCAACACAGAAACCAAAGATAAGTAAACAACTGTGGACCGATTTGTTACGCTTGGCACAAAAACCAAAGATAAGTAAACCAACTATGGTCCAGTTAGTTACGCCGACACAGATGTTTGTATGGTCTGATTTGATACGCCCAACATATAAACAGTAAAAGACAGAAACAATAAACGGATGTTTGTGTGGACCAGTTTGATATGCCCGACACATAAGTAGATGGAATAATAGTAAAAGAAAGAAATAGTAAACCGATGTTTGTGTGGTCTGGTTGGATACGCCCGACACATAAACAAATGAAATAACAATAAAGATATGAACAGTAACAGAGAAAGAAAACAACAAATAGTATACGATGTTATAGAAATTGTATGTAAATTTTATGTCTTCCGTTTATACCACGTACTGAGCATTAGACTTATAGTTAGGTCTCGTTGATGTAAGTAACGAGCAGATGAATGGATAAAACTATTAAAGGACGTAGCTGATGGAGTATTGCTGTGTGGGCGTTTGTACAGTTGGCGACATTGACCTTGGGTTATGGCTCATAGAAGATGAAATAAATGTATTTAAATGTTTTAAAAAGCTTTTAAGTGTTTTATGACTTCAAATAAATGTTTTAAGTTAATGTGTTTATGTAAACACTGAGTTTGTGGTATTAAATTGTAAAAGACTTCCGTTGTATGTTTTATATGATTAAGACTTCCGCTGTATATTACTCTAGTGTTCTATTTTGTAATAGTTTTAAAAGAAAAGAAAATTTTTATACGGAAAAAGTTACGGGATGGTACATTTATGGCCTTTGGAGGAATGGAATTTTCAAAGTTATTGAAGCTGGTAGGTCTACTAGCTTGGCTAGTTTGATTGACCAGAAGACCTATAGTGTGAAAAATGGGGGGTTCTTGGGTTGTTTTACGGTCGACCAAAATGAGGGTGGTCGACCAGGTTTTGAACAGATTGAATTATGTCACTCTCGGGTAGAATTGCAGTCGACCGTATATGGACTTGTGGTCGACCAAAAATGTGTAGAATATAAGAATTTAGCTTCGGGAAGGTTTGCGGTTAACTAGAAGGAAAAAGGTGGTTGACCGATAATACGAAGGGTTGCCTAAGTTGAGATTTCGTGTCATGTTTTATTGGATTGGAGAAGTGATTACTCATCACTTCATTGCTGATGTTTTGCCACTTTTTGCTTGGGATGGCTAAGAAGGGAGGTTAAAGCTAATTTAAGAGGGAAGCTTGAAGTAAAAAAGGGGAGAAGTGAGCCGTGGAAAGGGGGGAGTGAGAAAGGAAGAGAGGGATTGTGAGAAAGAGAAAGAGGAGAATAGAAAGAAGAAAGCTTAAAGGAGAAGCATTTGAAGTAGAAGAAAACCATAGAAAGTTTGTATCTTCTCACTTCTTCAAGGAAATTTAGAGGTAAAAGATGATTGTTTGAGTTTGCCTCTTTGGCTACATCACAAGAGTGAGGATTTTATTATTGTTGTTGAGAATTTGATGGTTGTGCTGGATAGATATTAAGTTCTATTGATCATATGGTTGCTTGAGAATATGTTGATATGTGTTTTATAGATATTAAGTTGAATTGATCATATTGTTGTTGGAGAATATGATGTTTATTTTTTGTATGTTATAGGTGTTAAATTAAATTGAATAAGTTGATGTTTGATGATATTCTAGGTGATGAGATAATCTATGAAATTGTATGCATTCATTTATGTTCATGCATCATGGTTTTGGTGAAAATGCACGTAAATGGTTAATCATGCATGTGGTTTTTCAAGTAAGGAAAGATAAAGAAGATTAAGAACCTAATGATTGAGGCTTTAGTAGACAAGTCCCCATTGATAGAGGCTTTGGATACTTAACTAATTGAAAGAGGCTAGGGTTGTAATATCCTGAACTTTTGTAGTACTAGGCATAAGGTCTAAGTGGTGATTATTGAGGATTTATGGGGTAATTTTAGGATAGAGATGTGAATTGTAGTGAGTGGTATTAGAAATGTAATTTATCTAAGTAATTGAAGGGAATTGAAGTGTTGTGGTCGATCATCAATAGAGGCGGTCAATCACTGTTGGAGTGAAATATTACAGAAGTAAGCTATATTTGGAGCGGTCGATCAACTAAAGAGGGTTGATTGACTGGCTCAAAAGAGAATTTATTCTAGAAAGCAGCGATTTTGGATCTGGTTGATCATCCACAAGAGGGTGATCGACTGGGATGAAGCAGTTTTGTGAAAATATTGATTTGCGGTCAATCGCCTTCTAAGGCGATGATCGAGCAGTAATTTTGGAGAAAATGAATTTGCAGCTAATCATAAGTGAACAACGGTCGATCGTGGCTGTGACTATAGGAATTTCTAGTCGATCATGTGAAGAAGGTGATCGACAGGGAAGAATGAAAAGTTGCCTGAAATGGTAAGGACACGTACTCTAAGTGGAGGAAATCGTCGATTGACGCTTCATGGATGCTCAAGCATCCCTCCTATGGCCTTTCACCTTCAGATGGACACTAAAGAGGTGTAAGATGTGGAGTATAAATAAGAGACAGAGGGAGTGTTGTAGTATTTAGACAAAAAGAGAGCCGAGAGGAATACTATGAGAAACTTGAGAGAAAGTTGAGAGAAGGTCTGAGGAGAAAGTGAGAAAGTCTGTGAGAAAGAAGGGATAAGTGGGGTGGCGAGTTTAAAAAGGACGAAGTATTGTGCTGTGAGGAATTCTGGGATGGGGAACCATGAGGAAGGAGTTGTCTAAAGTAAGTTGTTTTCTGCTTCTTGGATCCTTCAGGTAACAAAACTTCTTTCGTGTTTCTTTACGACTTTTATGTGAAAGAAGTATATGAAAGATGAAGACTCTTTGTTTGTTATTTCTTGATAAAATGGTTAAGATTAGTGCTCTAATGTTTTCTAAATTGTTATCTGATGTTATTGACTGTGGAAATGAATTGTTCTCTATCAATTACTGCTTCGATAGATATGCTTTGTCGGTTGTTATGGTTTCTGCCGAGAGATGATTTTGAGGAATATTATTGGATGTGTATGTTCTGGATTTTAGGTTTAGACTCTGTCAATTTTTGCTTGTGGAAGTATTGAGAATGTTAGTTGAAGTTAAGATTATGTTGGTTTAACGATCTATCTATACTGTTGTGTTTTAATGAGAAAGTGTTGAATGCTTTTGTTAAATTCTAGAAGGGCTCTTTGGCATGGTTGAGGTGTTGTTACTTTGTAGATAGATGATAAGTTTTGGAAATAATTATATTGTCCTGCATATTGGTTAGAGATTATAATTGTTGGTTGGAGAATTGTTATTAATGGGTAAATATTATTTGATTTTGAAGGTATTAAGAAGGACAATTAAAGTGCTAACTCTCTAAGGACTCCAGGTAAGTGATATTGCATGTGTTTTGCCTAAAAAGCCCTACATAAGAAGAAGTTAGGGTTTGTTTGATGATTGCATTTACTAGATAATTAGGTTATTGACAATGCTATATTCGAGGATGTATTGTTGATTGCTTGATATTAATATTAAGTTTATTAGAATTAAGTTTAGTTTCTTTAGATTAAGGATTGATCATGCTTTGAAGATATGTTAAATAGACTTATATGGTAGACTTACATATGTTTATATACGTTCATGCATCATTGATTTTATAAATTGTACAAAAATAGTTTCCATGCATTTTTTTGAAAACGTAAACGGAATAAATTAAATAAACGTAAATAGGTGTGAAGAGATGTGGGTTTTGAGTAGCTGCCCCATGTGGGTCATTAGTTGCTACTTCACCTTGTCAAGTTGACAACTCTAACATTTGGATGGGTAACTGGAACTAAAAAATAGAATGCGTTAATAAAATGTAAATAGATGTTGTGAGGTGTGGTGTAACGACCTAGTTTTTCTTACTTTTAAAAACGTGTAAAATTAAAATTTTTTTGGGTAAATGACAAATCAACCATCGTGGTTTGTGGTCAATGACAAGTCAATCACTAAGGTATTTTTTTTAACAAATTAACCACTAACGTATGGGAAAATAACAAAGCAAACATCGCAGTTATGTTTTTCGTTCTCTGTTAACAAGTTAAAAACGCGGTGTGTGGTCAAGACACCGTGTAAAATGCGGTGTCACCGCGTTTGTATGCGAGGCACCGCGTAAAAACACGGTGTGCCTTTAAATTGCATCTACACAGATCGAGCAGATCCAAATCTGGATCTGGCGATCTGCGAGACCCGTGACGACGAGAGTACGAAGCTGCGACGTGACGACGAGAGTTCGAAGCTGCAATGCGATGGGTTGGCGACTGCGACGCGACGGGTTGGCGACGATGAGTTGGTGAGTGCGATTTCTCAACTGATTCCAGTATACTTTCATTGCTTTGCTCCCCTGTTCCGATTTCCGAGTGTGGTACAAATAGTTTCATTAGTTTCAATTTCTGATTGTGGTACAGATAGTTTCATTAGTTTCGTTGCTTTGCATTACAGATTTGCATTACAGAGATTGTGGTACCGATAGTTTCATTACAGATAGTTTCATTGATTTGCATTACAGATTTGCTCCCCTGTTCCGATTTGCATTACAGATAGTTTCATTGCTTTGATTAACTTAAGTTGGGATACCCAGCAATGTCGATGAAATATTTTTGGTTGCAGAGCAATCTGTAATGCAATTTACAGATTGCAATCTGTAATGCAATTGCAATTTACAGATTGCAATCTGTAAATTGCAATTCACAGATTGATTTACAAATTGCAATATGGAATGTAATTGAAATCTGTAATGCAATTTACAGATTGCAATTTGTAATGCAATTGCAATCTGTAATGCAATTTACAGATTGCAATTTGTTTTACAGATTGCAATCTGTAATGCAATTGCAATTTACTGATTGCAATCTGTATTCTAGATTGCAATCTGGAAATTGCAATTTACAGATTGATTTACAGATTGCAATATGGAATGCAATTGCAATCTGTAATGTAATTTATAGATTGCATTCTAGATTGCAATCTGGAATGCAATGTATAGATTTGTGTTGCTTTTGTTGATTGTGTTATCTTTGAAGACTTATTAAAGAGTATATATACTGAATTGAAGAAAGAATCTCTTCTCTAGTTTTGTTTTTTTTCTTGGCAATCAAGTTGTTGACTTTGATTGATTTATAAACGATAGACTATTTGCATAAATACTATTATACTGACTTATGACATTTTGTTGGGTTATTATAGTGCAGGTTGGCGAATTACTCAGGGAGCACAATGGACCGAGGTAGGAAATTCATGCAGAAGCGTGGGAGGAGAAGGGGGGAGGCTAGTGAAAGACGAGCAACCGAGGCGGTGGAAGCCACGTGGGGTGAATATGTTCAACCCGAGGCGGTTGAAGAAGTTGAACAAGCAACGATGGTGGAAGACGAAGACACCGCCGAGCCTGAACAAGGAGAAAGAAAGTTATTATTCTGGACAGACGATGCCAGAAGATGGTATGAAGAAGATGTTGAACACCGTGGCATTATTGTTTCCAAAGTAGTCGATTTTGACTCTTTCACGGAAATGGGCATTCAACATATGCTGGAAAATTTTGGATTACTCGGGTTGTGTCGGATGGGAGGCACTTATTGCGAGAGAGTCATTAAGATGTTTTACGCAAATTTCCAACTTCCCAAGGAGCCAGTTGAGGTGCAAACGTATATTTTTGGACGGGAGTTGAGATTCACTCCCGACGATATCAATACAATACTTGAATGGTATGGGGCAAGTGAGGAATATTATGGCATAGCTAAGACGAAGCCACCATTTATCAAGGAAGGAGATGGGCTAGCCGTTCTTAGATTGTTGCACCAGGATCTTGAGATTGCCCATTACAAGAGGCCAAAGGCTAATGAGTTGAATGTAATGGCCCGAGTGAGCCACATGATATTGACGTACACAATTTTGCCTAGGATTGGGCATCGAGCCCATGTTACAAGCATGGATCTGTATATTTTAGAGAAGGTGTTCAGGGAAAAAAAAGTGAACGTTTGATATATCATAGCGAAGCACATGGAAGAGGTCGTCAACAACCCATCAATGAGCCTACCATACAATTGGCTTATCTAGACTATAGTTGAGCAGTTTGGGGTTCCCATCTCTGCTAATGAGCCAAGAAGTGAAGCGACGACCATTGACACCTACAAAAGAGCCAACTTGGATCGATTGGGCATAACCCAAGTTGAAGGCGGATGGTTCCGCAAGTCCAAACAGAAGGCAGCATCTCCACTCGTTACAGAGCCTCAGTATGCAGGAACCTCTTATGATATGCCGCATCCTCCCCACTCAGAGCCTAAGTATGTGTATCCGGCCCCCTCATATGAAATGCCACCTCCTCCACAATCATCACACTTTAGTGTGATGCCTGAGGAGTTGTCTGCCTGGATGAGCAGAATGGAGGAGCTCCATCATGCGTCGATGAGCAGAATGCAAATGATGGAGGAGCACGTGAAAAGGCAGCAAATCGAGCTACAAAGAGCTAACGAGCTCGCAACAGAGAGGTGGGCCATTGCCCAACAGTGGCAGGTGGAAGCATCAGAGAGCAGACGCACCGTAGAGCAGTGGCGTATGCAAGAGGCGGAGCTCGCTGAAGCAAGGCGTAGAGAAGCTGAACAGTGGCATCTTCAAGAGGCGGACCTCGCAGCAGAGAGGTATCGTCAATCCGAATAGTGGCATGTTTGAGAAGAGGAGTGACATGTTCGAGAAGAGGAGCGACACCGTGAGGTGTTGGCCCCACTCAAGAGACGTGGGAGGCGATTAGCCCGATCATCATCCTTGTCGTCGCCCAATGACGCACCTGATGCCACATTCCGCCTGTAAGTTATTTATGTTTTACGCAAAGTCCAGGTTTTTATTTTATTTTTGTTTCACGTGATGATGTGTTGTTGATTTGCAGTGACCCTGTCAGGCTCCGCCAAGGAGCACCTGGAGCTGGGGCACTCCAACCTCTGCCCAGAAGAGTTGTGCGCGTGGTATGTCTTTCATTTCGTTATATGTGTGTTCAATCATGTTCATGCAAATGTTAGGATCTTGGCGTTGTTTGCAGCCTGTGTCGGTCATGTCCTCGTTCAAGATATATGTCTAGACAAATACCCGTAACAACAAGGAGACGTGCGCAATTCTTGGGGGAAAGTTGGAGGGCGAGCATTACGTTGTCTCACATCTCATCTTTCTGGAACAAGAAGGGACGCCAAATACAGTGCGAACCCATCTTTGTATGTTAGTGTATAATCTATTATCTTACTGCTCATCCGAACTTATATGCAGTGTATTGCGAGCAATGAAGAAGCCATATTGGCGTTTCATCAGTCAAAGAATCTATTGCAATTAGGGTGGATTCACGTAAGTCACCATCTCATTTCTCTGAGTTATCGTGCATGTTCTCTTGAGATGATCTTATGACTTGTTTACATTGCAGACACACCCAAAGCAAGGGTTGTTTATGTCCTCCGTTGACTTGCACACCCAATATGGGTACCAGGGATTGTTGTGGGAGTCCATCTATATCATTGTAACTCCATCAGACAAAAAGACGTATGTACTGTCTCTTGTGTAAATTCTTAATCTTGCTTTCCACGTCACTGACAAACAATTATTACCATTGCATTGCAGGCCGTATGGCATCTTCCGGCTTACGGAAGAAGGGATGTTGGTGCTGTTCAGCTGCAAAATTAAAGAACACTTCCACGAGCACGACCGTGCAATCTTTAAGTATAAGGGTGAGTTGTACGGTGCTGCAGACGGGGTTCTATTGGACCCGAACGGAAGTTGTCTTTTAGAGGATTTGCGCCCGCCCCAGCCATGGCCACCGCCACGGTCCAGAAAGAAGGCGCCATAATTTAGTTCATTCAGTACTGTTGGAGTTTATGTTTAGTTTAATTTGTGTACATTTTCGTTTTCGTTGTAAATTATGTGTAGTTTAAGGATTTCTGTGGTTGATTATGTTTGCTTTAATGTTTGTACATTTGCGTGCATTCTGCCTGATGTGTAGTTCAATGATTTTTGTTGTAGTTTATATACTGGATAAATAATGTCTGAGATGATACTGGAATTGCTGTTGAGTTTTTTGCAGGATGTATGAAAATGGCGTTGTGGGAGTAAAGTAATAGAGGAGGTTCTGGCAAAAATTTTATCGGACACCTTGCATATAAACACTCATGACACAGAAATAACTTCATGCAATAAACTCTCTCGTTACAGAAATAACGTCACAAAATTCACCCTCGCTCGCAAGAGGCCGCGCAAAAATGCGATCTGTTTGCAAGACACCGCTAAGAACGCGGTGTCTCGCGTTCGAGACACCGCTAAGAATGCGGTGTGTCGAACGTGAGACACAGCTAAGAACGTGGTGTCTTCTCTGAAGACACCTACTCTACTCTGTTTAACTCTATCTTCTCAAGACAAATTGGCATATTCGAACGCATTACGCAGTCTATTAAGTAACCCTAAAAATTCTTGAGAGCTTTAGAGAGCGATTAGCGAAGATGAAGAATTTGTTCAGAAGCAAATGGCGAGTGAAGAATTTGTTATCAACCGTCAACTTGAAGTGGGACCCACAAGCACTTGTGTGCTCAATGAAAATGAGGTACGTCAAATTGTAAATGAAGCTGCGATTGTTTTGCATTCCGTATCAGTAACTCTACATGAGGAGGACAATGACGATCTCCGTTCTTTATGTGAATCAACTAGTGATGAGGACATGGACATGGCCGAGAGTAGGCCTAGATGTCCAACACAAGTAGAAGACAGATTCCCTGGATTAGTCCTAGGTAAAAAGTACAGTTCATTGAAGAAGATTAGAGAAGAAATTGTTGAGCATGCATTGACGAACGGGTATGGAATAAAATTCCCCCATAGTGACGCGCATCGATTGAGGGCTGCTTGCCAAGAAGGCTGCCTGTGGCGGTTGCACGCCTCACAAATAAAAGATGAAATGACCTTTCAAATAAAATTTTACAATGACATTCACACATGCTCCAGAAAGATGGAAAGTCGTCTTGCTACTGCCAAATGGGTTGCAACTCATTACTTAGACAGATTTAAAAGTCAGGCAGATTGGAACCTTCCGAACATAATTGAGACAGTGAGGAAGGACTTTAATGTCAATATCTCACCCAGTCTTACTAGAAGGGCAAGAAATACAGCCAAAAAAATTAACAAAGGCGATGCAAATGAGCAATATAAACTCATATGGTCGTATGTAGAGGAGATTTGGAGGTCTAATCCTAGAAGCTCCATGCGTATGGACCTCAATATGAGTGTATTTAAAAGAATGTACATGTGTTTGGCTGCATGCAAGATGGCTGCGCTAACTTGTGGTAGACGACTTATTTGTTTGGATGGTTGCCATTTGAAGGGAGCCACTTCAGGCTAGTTGCTCACTGCTGTGACCATCGACGGGAACGATGACATGTATCCAATTGCTGTAGCAGTGGTTGAAGCAGAAAATAGGAATTCATGGAGCTGGTTTCTAGAATTGTTGCTTGATGATCTAAACATTCCATCTGGCAATGGATGGACAATCATTTCCGACCGTCAAAAGGTGCGGTTCATTGCTTTTGCCTTATGTGTAAAAGTTATGCATTTTGTAGGAATATGACTAATATTATGAATGTTTATAAGGTCTAGTGCCAGCTGTGAGCGCGGTGGCAGGGCAAGCTGACCATCGATTTTGCATCCGACACCTGTATGCCAATTTCCAAAAACAATTTAAAGGCAGGTTGTTAAAGGATGCAATGTGGGCCGCATCTCGAGCGACTACTGTGAGACAATTTGAGAGAGAGATGGGTAAGTTATTTATGCTTGACAAGGCGGCCCATGACTACTTACGTTGAATAGTTGTGACATCCTGGGCCAAACATGTCTTCTGCTCCATCGCAAAGTGCGACATAAGCCTTAACAATCTGAGTGAGTCATTCAACGCCTGCCTCTTACCAGCCCGGGACAAACCAATTCTTAGTATGTTCGAGATCATTTGGAAGGGCATCATGGGGAGGATTGTGAAAAAAAATGAAAAGATGGCTCGCTCGACGGACCTTTTGTGTCCAAAGATCAGCACTCGGCTCGCCAAACTACAACCTGCCGGGTGAAATTGGAGCCCCAAATTTGCATGAGCTGCCCAGTTTGAGGTTAGCAATGGTAACGAACAGTACTCTGTCGATTTGGACAGGTGTACTTGTACATGTTACCGGTGGGAGTTGACCGGCATCCCATGTGTCCATGCAGTCCCGTGCATTCACTTCATGAGGAGATCCCTTGAGGAGTTTGTGCATGCGTGCTATCATTGGGAAACGTAAATGGCAATGTACTCCCACTTTATTCGGCCCATCAATGGATCGATTGAGTGGCATCCGGTGATGAATCTTGATCCTATTATCCCACCGCCATTTAAAAGGCTTCCAGGAAGACCGTGCAAACGTAGAATACGGGATATGGACGAGGCTCCAAGCCGGACAGTGCTGAGCAGAAGAAATGTGAACGTCACTTGTGGTCGGTGTGGGCATGTTGGGCACAATTCTCGCACATGCGATGGTGGAGGTGAGTCAAGTGCCGGGGCTTGCAGAGGTTGAGGCAGAGGTAGGTAAGAGGGAACATTTATGGGGTTCATAGTTCCTGAGACAGCCCCAGAGACAATTCCTGACCTAGTTCCTGAGACAGCTCCAGACAGAGTTCCTGACACGCAGGTGAGCCCTTTATCACATTTTCGTTTTCAATTGATGTTTGAAATATGCTAATTTCATTTGCATTGTGTTGTGCAGGAGTTTGATGCGCAAGGTCCACACACACAATCGTACACAAACGTGGACCTTAACCTTCCGTGACACAGAGGGAACACAATTGTTTTACAATTTCAGTTGATGGATAGTTCTATGTTATTTAATACTTGTCTACTTGTAATGATATTACGGTGAATAATAATGCACTGATGTTGATTGGGTTGAGTTTAAGGTGATTGGTAAGTTTTATGTTATGTAATTTCTCTGTGTGCTGCTTGTAAACATTAAGCATTAAGAATGGAAAAGTACACAATTTCTACAAAATTTTAGGCAGAATCTCCTCTGTTACTTTACTCCCCCAACGCAATTCTCATACATCCAGTATCTTCACAAACATTTTTTATCAAGTATAAACTACACCGGACATCATTGAACTATAGATCAATTACAACGCAAATGTACAGATATTAAATTACAACGGAAACTACACCGAATAACAAAGCAAATGTAGACAACTTAAACTAAACTAAACATAAACGACAACAGAACTATTTCAACTTAATCACGGCGCCTTCTTCTTAGACCATGGCCGTGGAGGAGACGGGGGCTGGTGAAAAACCTTGAGCTCAAAACGTCCCTTCGGTTCGTCACGGGTGTGTTTTTTTACGCGGGGTCTGTTCGTCGAGTCGCGGGATCTGTTCGTCGCGGGTTCCTCGAATTTCAAGTTTTTTGGTCTTTTGCAAAAAATACAGTCTGGCCAAGACACCACGTAAAAACGCTGTGCCTCGCGTAAAAACGCGGTGACACCATGTAAAAACGCGGTGCCTCACGTAAAAATGCTGTGACACCGCGTTCGCGGTGACACCGCGTAAAAATGCAGTGCCTAGCGTAAAAATGCGGTGCCTCCGCGTAAAAACGGGGTGCCTCGCGTAACTGGGATGTTTGCTTTGTTATTTTCCCATACGTCAGTGGTTAATTTGTTAAAAAAAATACCCTAGTGGTTGACTTGTCATTGACCACAAACCACGATGGTTGATTTGTCATTTACCCAATTTTTTTTTATAAAAACTCTAGCAGAAGACTTACATTTTAATGAAAACAGCGGAAGACTTTACATTATAGAACAAAACAGTTGAAAAGACAATAATTGAAATCATTTTCTTAAAACCTTTACAACTTGTAAAACTTCTTTTATAAAGCACAGTGGAAGACTTTTAGAAATAAAACATTTAATAAATACATTTCTTCTCTTTTACAATTTATACTTTACAAAACTCCTTACAAACTGTTTTTCCTTTAAATGTCTTTAGCCTAGCCAGCCACAAGATCCGTGTGTGTAAATCCTTCATCAACTGCTTCTTAACCTGTTCTCCTAATCTCGTACATACCTACATGACAAGACTTAACAAATGAGCATAACTCTTAGTAATTGATATAAAATAAACTATACAAAGCATGTGTCATGCAACTTTTGAAATCCATATGCAATTTCTATTTTCGTTTTCTATTTTCATTTTACTATTTCTGTATCTTTGGGAATTCGAGTCACATAGAGCACTCTGACCCATATATATACATACTGTGCACATCAATGCGCCTGATTCTGAAATCAATCGGCAACCTAATAACTATGCACATCAATGCACCTGGTCACGACATCAATCGGCAACCCAATAACCGTGCACATCAATGCACCCGATCCTGACATCAATCGGCGACCCGTTATGTGATAAAGGCTCGACATCGACCAAATTGCTTAATAGCTACTGTGTACATCAATACACAGCAACCCCACACATCTAGTGTAGAAGCTACGACATCGACCTAAAGCTCTACTAGCGATTGTACACATCAACACACAACAATCGGCTCCGACATCAATCGTAGCGCACTAGCGGCCGTGCACATCAATGCTTAAACGGCCTCACATACACCGTTGCGTCAGCCAGCCTCGACATCAATCAAGAACCAACTAACAGTTCACATCTCATATCACCCATCACATCTTTGGGATGCCGGGCCACACATGCCACTTCGACCCATAAGACTATATTACCATTTGAATATGTTTATTCAATTACTTTAAACTTTCTCATACTATACATTTCTATTTCAAAACCATGCATGAAAGTAATTTTCATATCGTTTTAAAACCATGATGAATGATGCTCGTGAATGCATGCAATTCTATACCCTCAGTAAAATCCTCGAAACATGATCATTATAAACATTCTATAATCCTCAAGCATGATAATTATCTTTATCATTAAATCTAATAAACATATCATTAAAAGAACTTAATTCTAATAAACGTACAGCAAGCATCAATGCATCCTCAAAACATGATCATTACCTATATCCTAAACTTAAAAAGCATAAAGAACCTAAATCTAATAAACAGTCAGCATACAATTTCCTAATTCTTGCAATGTTGGGTTTGAAGACCAAAACACATACAACATACACTTACCTGTCGTCTTTAAAGCATCTCTGCACTTAATACTCTCCTCCCTTTAATACCTTCAAAATACATAACATTCAATCATTAATAACCTCAACCTTATCTATACCCTTATTCCTCATGCATTTACTTAATAGAATTTCATAATCTAATACAACTAATCACTTAACAGTTCTCATAATCCTCCCTTCAACCTCACAGTTTCCTCAAACAATAAAATATAGAGAATACCTCCTCAACCTTATTCATTATTACCAATTGAACCAAGTAAACACATCTATCATTATCCATTAAGCATAAATATTACAGAGAGTAATCAAATCCCCAAAGCAGTGAACCAATTTTCATTAACCGATTACTATCCAAAAACAGAGACCATTCAACCAACAGAGCTTAACAACCATAATCAACTGTAGATAACAACCATCACTATTCCAATTCAAACAATAGAGCACTGACCTAACATGTAGGACCGAACCTCACAACATATCAACATTTCACCAACATCGTCTAACAACGCAGAGAGCATAACATCTCATAATCCATTATCCTTTACAATTATCCCATTAAAATCTATAAACAGAGAACTATAAACCCACAAAATCCCTAAAACCATGAAGGAAACAAGACATTACTTGAAGACAGAAGTCACCCGAGGAGCTTCCCTTCCTTTTTTTCTTCTTCTCCTTGTCTGTTACTTCACAGGGAGCTCTCCCTCACTTTCCACTCTTGCAGTAGGTCTCTCCCTCTGGCATTCCTTTGCCATTGCTTCCCACAGTGATCCCATGTTTTCTCACAACTTTCTCACAGTCTCTTTCTCTTTGTAAAAACTCGAAAGACTCCTCATTTCCTCACATTTTTTGCTCTCTGTAAATCCTATTTGCCTTCGTCTCTCTAACAGCAGCACTCTCTCTCTCAACCTGTATTTATACATAGAAGACTAGGGTAGTCACGTGTAAACATCCGTTTAAATTTTACAGTTGTTATCCAAGTTTCCAATATATCTAGGCGATGGTTAAGTAATTTTTTGAGCGATATTTTGACGTTCCCAACAAAGACTCTCGCTATACAGGACGTTCATTTTCCTCAGGAGGGACGTCTGTCATAACGGAAATGACACTGTATTCTTTTAATTTCTCTATGCCAAAACATCCATTTTCCATTAGGAATGTCCTTCGCATCAAAACAATGCCATTTTCTACTTACTCTTAACAAACCACGATGTCCGTTTTCCATCTTCGCTATGAGGGATGTCTGTTCCTTAACAAGGGGCGTCCGTTGCCTTCACATTTTAGACGTCCGTCATTTCTAAGAGATGTTTGTCACTTTCTTTTCCATGAGGGATGTCTGTTCCTTTATTAGGGACGTCTGTTTTCTCCCCAAACGATGCCATTCACATTATTACATTAAAGATTCGTCTTCAACAAGAGACGTCTGTTTCCCTTCCAAACGACGCCGTTTACATTATTACGCTAAACACTCACCTTCAACAAGGGTCGTCCATCCTTCTTTAAAGGATGTCCATCATAGCTTCAAATGATGCCGCTTCCTTTTCATCCCCAGCATTTGTTCCTACAAGCCATAAAGGACATACGTCTCGCCCAAGAGACGCCCGCCTTCCCTATTTTCTTTCTTTATTTATTCCTTCATTTCCTTATCTCCACAATTTATTAATTCCTTCAATATATGTATATATATACTACTATGATCCCACTTATCATTAAACATCCACAACTTCATCATTCTCAATGACAGAAACAAATTTCACTGTGATCAACACCTTAATCATCCAATAATCACCACTTAGACCTTACCGTATTATGAAAATCTAGGTATTACATTCCACCTTCCTTATATAAATTTTGTCATCAAAATTTGCTCAACGTAAGCACTTCTTTAGCTTAACACCCAAAATTTCTCCCTCTTCATCCGATCGCATGACAAATCTCTGCAATGTGACCAACTTAACTGCATCAAAAACATCATTACGCACTAAAAATACCGATCTTACTCACCAAACTCCATCCTCATTTGCATCCTTCATGATAGAAAACACCTTCGGTGTAACCATTTTCTGTTTCTCAAGCCAAAAGAACATCGTTGGCTAAATGGTGACTCACATACATTAAAAATACAGTTTCAAATCAGCAAGATACGCCTTCGACACTGCTTTACTCTCGAAGTTGTAGTATTTTCTCTTTGAAATGGTGTGTCTCCTCAGGTATATCTCTCATTTCCATGTGACTCACCCTCAAGGAAAGGTCACCTTGATCTTTTTTATATTTGGTTGACTCTTTATTAGCTTTTGGGATTGTATTTTCTTTACTACTTCCCTATTACTCTTCCTAAACTTCGCAACTTAGGCAACCCTGCCTCATTGCCTACTTAACTTGGTTCATGTAGGATTTGCTTTTCATCTATCTTCTCTCCAATTTATAAAAATTTGGGTAGAGTTTTCCCTATTTGTTACTCTCCCAAAGCTAATTCCATACACCTTGCACCAAAATCCCATGTAGTTCTAGTATTATTTATCATTTATCACATCCATCATTTAACTTTATCAAAGGAGATACATTTGTTCACATCAGATGCAGTCATCCAAACACAATGCTATTTAATTTACATTACTTTTCCACATTCATTACCAGCAAAACAAGTACACTACAACTCCACACTATTTTTAACATACTTACACATATAGCCTAATTGGAATACATCCCAACCATTTTTTCCAAAATACAATACTCTTTCATATCTTATGTCCCTGGACATCTTCTGGCAAAATGACCCACCTTTCCACATTTAAAGCATTGATGGGATCCAACAAGACATTCTCCCTCATGACTATTTTTACACTTTAAGCATTAGTCATCTTGCCGACCACCCTTTTCAAAGGACCACTTTACACCTCTTGACGTGCCCCTTTCTTCCCAAGAGCGTGACTGAAATCTTATAGCAGAATTGTTTTGCTTCGCGAATTGGTTTTCTACATCTTCAATGTCAAGAGCCTTTGCCACAATCTCTGAGTATATGGCACATCCCAAGTTCCTGATATCCTAACACCCCTATAAATTTCTATCTTAAGTCCTAGCACAAAGTGGTGTATTTTATGCTTATTATTGCTCACTAGATATGAGGCAAATCGTGACAACGCTTCAAACTTAGGAATGTACTCTGTAATCATGCATTCCTAATGAAGCTCAATAAACTCTGTTAACTTCCTTGTCCATATCGTGTGGTTAAAATACTTGTCATAAAAGATCTTCTGGAACACGATCCATGTTACTGCAGTCATATCTCTAGTTAACTTTCTCACAGTTTCTAAATTTTTCATGCGATATATAAATTCTCTAAAACTCAAAGTGATTTATCGAATAAAATTAAATAGATAATGCATAAATATAAAGAATTAAGGGTTAGAGAGTGCACAAGATTTGTTTGCGTGGTTTGGCAAATCCGCCTATGTCTGCGCTCCAAGATTTCACTTGGAGATCCACTAACTAATTGAATTACGGGTGTTAATTAAACCGTTTACAAAGACTAATTCTAAAGGCGTCACCCTTTGACTATTACGGGGCGTCACCCTAAATTTGACTATTGCGGGGAGTCCCCCATTGATTGAACTTTCGAGCGTTCAATCAAGCCTATGACTGTTGCTGGGCGTCACCTTTGTGTGATGAATTCTTAGGGAATCACTCTTTACAATTTAGCACAATTATAAAATTGGAAAAATAAAGCTTAAACACTACTTCGAATTCTCCCAATAATAACTCGTAAGTTTATGGGTGACGAGAATTGGATTTACAATGCTCACAGTGATTTAGAATCGAGTAGTAAATTTGGCAAGGCTTCGCCTCAATTCTTTGTTCGTTGTTGTGAGCTTGGAGTGCCTCTCCTAGAGCCTTTAACATAGTCATTGGAGTGAAAATGCTATAGCGGACGTTCGCAGTCATGATGAGGGACGTCCGAAATCCATCAGATAACTCGCCTAATATTACAGATTTCAATGCTCTTCGACCGGGCTCGTCTGCGCTTCGTTCGAAATAAATCTAGAAATAATTTGTGAAGTTTGCTTCACTATCGGATGTCCGTTTCATCATGAGGGACGTCCGTTCCTCAAATTCTTCAGACTCGGCAACGATGCTTCTGCTTTGGTTTTATATTTCAGACGTCCGTTCTAGCATAAGGGACGTCCGTTTCTCCATAGCGTCGCCACAGATCTATGACGGACATCCATTTCTACATAAGGGACATCCATAACTCCAAACGCGACGTCATTTTCCTTAGCACGAGACATCTGTTGCTTCACAGCTTCGCCTACTCTTCACAAATCTCCGCTGACTCTATGACACATGTCCTTTACTCGATGAGGGATGTCCGTTCCTCATTTCCTACGCTAGCGGGACGTCTATACTTCACTCAACTTCTCCTAGCCTCACGTAGCAATATGAGGGACGTCTGAAGCTCCAAAATCTTCACTGTCTTCTTTTCCTTCTTCGAGCGACTTCCACTGCTTCAATATTTTTTATATTTCTAAGTCCCAAATTAATATATATTCACTGCATGGACTTAGATAAACATGTTAGCATACTTTAATACCCTCAATACGAGTATTTTCAATAAACACGGATATAAATATTATGATAAAAACAATAAGATTAATATATGAATAATACAAAACACAACTTATTGGTTTTATTAAATAAGACAATATTTTAGTCATCATCAAAGTAAAACTTAACCTAACAAAAAGACTAACAATCTCCCCCTTTTTGATGATGACAAAATCTAATAAGTTGGATACCCTAAAAACTAAGCATGTGCATTTAGTATTGCATAATTGATCTCTCCCCTATAAGTTATGCAATATATCTACATTTAATTTCATGCATACATGCTACACCAATTATTATTTCATAAGAATTGTCAGTCCTTCATAATCAACTTATATATATCTCTCCCCCTTTTTGTCATAATCAAAAGAAATTTCCAAGGGGAGGGGAGTCCAAAACAATCAAAGATTATCAAAATAAAAGCATCCAAAAAAATATATTTCTAAAAATTCTCTCCTTTATTTAAAGAATCTATCCACAAATCAAACGATGAAGATAAAATATGCACTTTCAATGTGTGGTTAACAATAAGATACCAAAGTAATACACTACAATCAAAGTAAGTTCAATAAAAAACTATTGTCCCCCTTTTTGACATAAGCATACAAATTCATTGGAGAGATTAAACATTAGAGTTCAATAAATAGATACCAACTGAAAAAAAATAGATACCAAAATGAGATCCAAGAAATAGATACCTATTTAAGATTGAGACCCAATTTGATAAACCAATTTTCATTTTCTTAAAAATGATACAAAATGAAGACATAAGAAATTTAACAAGGGATTCCATTAGAAGATTCACAATTAAAAACAAAAACATTTTTCAACCATTGATACCAATTGTAAATCCCAAGTGAAATCCAAAATTTAAGTGTATAAAAGATACCAAATTTTTTGCACCAAAATCAAGTCACTTATCTCTCCCCCTAGGTTAATTACAAACAAACGATTGGGGATATAATCTAATTTTAAAACTTTGCTCTCCCTCTTGAAGCAACAATAAAACAACTTAATTTTTTCTCCCCCTTTAAAATTGTCACCAAGTAAATAAGAGGGAATACAACCAAAAAATATGAAACATCTAAGTTTAAACAAAATATATACCAATTGAAAAAAAATCCATGGATCAATTCAAATTTTGAAAACAAATTTTCTCCCCATATCATCAATAATATTTTCTTCTTACAATTCTATTTTCTCCCCTTTTATCCATATGAAAAGTTAATTCAAAGGAGAAACCAAATCAACAAAATTAAACATCCAACAATCTTTCAAAGATATGCAATTTAGAATCCAATTGTTGGAATCAATAATCAAAATGCTAATTGAATGAATAAAGAATATTTCAACATATATATACCAAAAGATCAAAACTAACAATTAATCCAAGAAAATATTCAACTAATCAAAGTCAAACAATTTAATCCACTCAAAATTAACAAACAAGTCCAAATGACAAAAGTGTGTACCTCCATGAGTTTTAATTCCATTTTTAATGCATTGGAGGCAAACTTTGAAGCTTCTCCCCTTTTATATAGGATATTCAAGTATCCAAGCTCTTTTTGCTCATTGGGAGAAACTCTAATCTACAACAAAAATCATTTTGCAATCATTGGTACCCAAACTATTTTGGTTCTTTTTGTTATAAGCTTGGTTCCTTTAGGAACCCACACAAATTTAGAATTTGAATTTGAGTTAAATTTAGAATTTAAATTCAAAGGATAAGAAAATTTAGAACCAACATTTGAATTTACATTCACATTCAATTTAAACGGACAATAAAAAGATTTATGTCCAACACAATTGCAAGAATTACAAATAGATGGACTAAAAAATAAATTAGTGTAATTCTTCTTGGCAAAGGGTTTATATTCAATTTTGGCTTTATCAAAAGTAACCCTTTGCGAACATAAGAGCATATTTAAATTTTTACTACCATTAGTAAATTTCAAAACAATGGCATTCAAATCACTATTTTTAGCATTTAAAGCATACACATTATTTTCTAGTGATTTTTTTTGTAGCTAACACACTTTCATTCATGCTCTTTAATTCAACAATTTGATTTTTCAAGAATTTAGCCAATTTAGCATGCTTTTCAATCAAATTATTGTTTTCCTTTTTCAATAAATTGTATTCATGTTTGAGCACTTTGTGATTAACAAACAATTCATTTAAAACATCCGACAATTCATCATTATTATCAATATTATCATCATAGTCGCTAGATGAATTGTTTACCTCAATTTCATTGGCCATGAAGCATACTTTGGCCATTTCCTCTACTTCGGAGGATGTGCTTTCTTTGCCTTTATCCATTTGAATTGTGCCTACATGTGTTAGCTCAATTGATTTCCATTTATCATAAGCACTAACACATGATTGAACTCTATCAAATTTATTTTTACTCAAAGCACTATATAAGATATTATTACCTTTAGCATTTAAGTTCCAATTCCGTTTATCTAAATCTTTGAATTCACAAGTTGGTCTAGGAAGATGTAATCCATTTTCAATGATTTTTCATAAAGCATAATCTATAGATTGTATAAATATTTTCATTCTACACTTCCAATAAAAATAATTACTACCATCAAATAGTGGATGTGTAGATGTGCATTGACCTTCAACAAACATAATGAAATCCATAATACTTTATGCAATCTCAAAATTTCATCACAGTTATGCACAATAGATTAAAAAAAATTCATTCCAAATAATCAAGGATATACAATATGCACAATAATAGTAACATCACACAAAAAATTTAAATACCCGGCTCTGATACCAATTGAAGGATTGATATGTGCCTATAGAGGGTGGGTGACTATAGCGTTTCTAAATTTTTCATGCGATATATAAATTCTCTAAAACCCTAAGTGATTTATCGAATATAATTAAATAGATAATGCATAAATATAAAGAGTTATGGGTT
The DNA here is from genome assembly GCA_022433065.1 of Begonia loranthoides. Taxonomy (NCBI): domain Eukaryota; kingdom Viridiplantae; phylum Streptophyta; class Magnoliopsida; order Cucurbitales; family Begoniaceae; genus Begonia; species Begonia loranthoides. The sequence goes on along the minus strand of CM039480.1, from coordinate 18,053,305 downwards.
AGAGAGTGCACAAGATATATTTACGCAGTTTGGCAAATCCATCTATGTCCGAAGTCCAAGATTTCACATGGAGATCCACTAATTAATTGACTTACAAGTGTCAATTAAACTATTTACAAAGAATAATTCTAAGGGCATCACCCTTTGACTATTACGAGTCGTCACCCTTTGACTATTACGGGGCGTTACCCAAAATTTGACTATTGCGGGGAGTCACCCATTGATTGAATTTTTGGGTGTTCAATCGAGCCTATGAATGTTGCGGGGCGTCACCCTTGTGTGTTGAATTCTTGGGGAATCACCCTTTTATAATTTAGCACAATTATAGAATTGGAAAAATAAAGCTCTAAACACTAATTTGAATTCTCTCAATAATAACTCGCAAGTTTACGGGTGGGGAGAATTGGATTTACAATGCTCACAGTGATTTAGAATTGAGTAGTAAACTTGGAAGGGCTTCATCTCGATTCTTCTTTCGTTGTTGTGAGCTTGGAGTGCCTCTCCTATTTATAGAGCCTTTAATATAGCCGTTGGAAATATAGCTGTCGGAGTGAAAAGGTTGTAGCGGACGTCCGAAGTCATGATGAGGGACATCCGAAATCCATCAGATAACTCGCCTAATATTACAGATTCAAATGCTCTTCTACTGGGCTTGTCCGCTCTTCATCCGAAATAAATCCATAAATAATTTGTGAAGTCTGCTTCACTATCGGACGCCGTTTCATCATGAGGGACTATATTTCAATCAAATTGTTGTTTTCCTTTACTCGATGGGGGATGTCTATTCCTTATTTCCTTCACTCAACTCAACTTCACTCAACTCAACTTCGTCCCTCAACTTCGTCCGCCCTTCAGATTCTTCACGTAGCAATATGAGGGACGTGTGTAATCCTATGAGGGACGTTCAAAGCTCCAAAATTTTCACTGTCTTTTTTTCCTTCTTTGAGCGACATCAACTGCTTTGATATTTTTTATATTTCTAAGTCCCAAATTAATATATATTCACTGCATGGACTTAGATAAACATGTTAGCATACTTAAATACCCTCAATATGGGTATTTCCAATAAACACGGATATAAATATTTTGATAAAAACATTAAGAATAATATCTGAATAATGCAAAACACAACTTATTGATTTTATTAAATAAGACAACATTTTAGTCATCATCAAAATAAAACTTAGTCTTGCAAAAAGGCTAACACTTCCTTGCCCAACTCTTCCTTGTCCTCTAGCCATGATACCTTCTCAACATAAAACAAAATACTTAATTTAAAGAAAAACACAAAGCTATCAACTTACTTACAGTTGATGGTGTATTTCCACACCAAAGCTTGTGCTGGTAGACAGTCTACAGAATCGGTTTTAAAACATGGGCGCTCTGATACCAACTATAATGACTCGGTTTTTCTTATTTTTAAAAATGTGTAAAATTTAAAACTTTTCTTTTTATAAAACTCTAGCTGAAGACTTATCATTTTAATGAAAACAGTGGAAGACTTTACATTATAGAACAAAACAAATGAAAAGACAATAATTGAAATCATTTTATGAAAACCTTTACAACTTGTAAAACTTCTTTTATAAAGCACAGCGGAAGACTTTTAGAAATAAAACATTTCAGAATTACAATTATATTTTTTTTACAATTTATACTTTACTAAACTCCTTACAAACCATTTTTCCTTTAAATGTCTTTAGCCTAGCCAGCCACAAGATCCGTGCGTGTAAATCCTTCATCAACTGCTCCTTAACCTATTCTCCTGTTCTCGTACATACCTACATGATAAGACTTAACTAATGAGCCAAACGCTCAGTAAGTGATATATAATAAACTATATAATGCCTGTGTCATGCAGCTTTTGAAATCCATACACAGTTTCTGTTTTCATTTTATTGTTTCTGTATCTTTGGGAAGCCGGATCACACAGAGCAATACGACCTATATATATACATAACTGTGCACATCAATGCACCTGGTTTCGACATCAATCCGCAACCCAATAACTGTGCACATCAATGCACCCAGTCTCGACATCAATTGGCAACCCACTATGTGATAAAGGCTTGACATCGACTGAACCGCTTGATAGCTATTGTGTACATCAATACACAGTGACCATACACATCCAGTATAGCAGCTCCTGCATCAACCCGAATCTCTGCTAGCAGTTGTACGCATCAACGCATAATAATCAACTTCGACATCAATTGTAGCGCACTAGCAGCCGTGCGCATCAATGCTTAAACGACCTCACATTCACCGTTGCATCAGCCAACCTCAACATCAATTGAGGACCAACTAACAGCTCACATCTCATATCATCCATCACATCTTTGTGAAGTCGAGCAACATAGGCCACTCCACCCCATAAGACTATGTTACCATTTGATTCCGTTTATTCAATTACTTTTATCTTTCTCATATTATACGTTTTCTTTTCAAAATCATGCATGAAAACTATTTTCGTATCATTTTAAAACCATTATGCATGATGCTCATGAATGCATACAATTCTATATCATCAGTAAAATTCTCGAAACATGATCATTATAAACATCCTATAGTCCTCAAGCATGATCAATATCCATATCATTAAATCTAATAAACATATCATTAAAAGAATATATTTCTAATAAACACATAGCAAACATCAATACATCCTCGAAACATGATCATTACCTATATCCTCAACTTAAAAAGAGTAAAGAACCTAAATCTAATAAACAGTTAGTATATAATTTCCTAATTCTTGCGATGTAAGGTCCGAAGACCAAAACACATACAATATAAACTTACCTGTTGTTTTTAAAGCGTCTCTGCACTTAATACTCTTCTCCCTTTAATACCTTCAAAATACATAACATTCAATTATTAATAACCTTAACCTTATATATACCCTTATTTCTCATGGATTTACTTAATAGAATTTCATAATCTAATATAGCTAATCATTTAACAATTCTCATAATCCTCCCTTCAACCTCACAGTTTCGTCAAACAGTAAAAGACAGAGAATACTTTATCAACCCCATTCATTAGTAGCAATTGAACCAAGCATAAACATCCATTATTTTCCATTATGCATACATATTACAGAGAGTAATCAAATCCCCAAAACAGTGAAACAATTTCCATTAACCGATTACTATCCAAAACAGGGACCATTCAACCAATAGAGCTTAACAACCATAATCAACTGCAGATAACAGCCATCACTAGTTCCAATTCAAACAACAGAGCACTTACCTAAGATGCAGGATTGAACCTCACACCATATCAACATTTCACCAACATCAGCAAACAACGTAGAGAGCATAACATCCGATAATCCATTATCCTTTACAATTATACCATTATAATCCATAAACAGAGAACCATAAACCCACAAAATCGACGCCTGCGGTCAACCGCTGCGCCTTGGAAATGCCTTCAGAATCGACACCAGTGGTCGAGCGATTGACTGGTCTGTACAGCGGTCGATTGGTCTGTACAGCGCTCGACCATTCCCTTTACAAAATCATTTTCAGCTTCTGTGATGTTTTTCTGTCGACCGAATCTCCAACCGCGGCCGCTAAAATTCTCAAAATTACAGATTAATTATGTGGACATTTTTCGGGCAACCTACTCGACTACAGTGCGTTCAAAAACTGATAGATGAATCTGTTTACCATTTCGGACACCAAACTCGATCGCATCTTCGACTGCGGCGCATCTGAAAAACCCAGGAACAATTTGTAAAGCTTTTATGACCCATCACTCGATCGCATGCTCGACCACATGCTCGACCGTGGTGCGATCGAAAACACTGGGAGCCATTTTTGGTCAACCAGAATTGCACCATACGTGACCACAACTCTCCAAAAAGCCGTCAGTACATTCTCTAAATCCCAAAAATTACATAAATTCATTGCATGGACTTAGATAAACATGTTAGCACAATTTAATACCCATTTTGAGTGTATTTTCAATAAATATTAATATAAATATAACAATTAAACAATTAAGCACAACACAATAAGTTGAATTGATCATATGGTTGCTTGAGAATATGTTGATTTGTGTTTTATAGATATTAAGTTGAATTGATCATATTGTTGTTAGAGTATCTGATGTTTGAATTTTGTACATTATAGGTGTTAAGTTAAATTGAAAAAGTTGATGTTTGATGATATGCTAGGTGATGAGATGATCTATCAAATTGTATGCATTCATTTATGTTCATGCATCATAGTTTTGTTGAAAATGTACGTAAATGGTTAATCATGCATGTGGTTTTTCAAATAAGGAAAGATAAAGAAGATTAAGAACCTAATGATAGAGGCTTTGGTGGACAAGTCCCCATTGATAGAGGCTTTGGATACTTAACTCATTGAAAGAGGCTATGGTGGATGTGGTCCCCATTGATAGAGGCATTGATTGATTTATTCCCCAATTATGGAGCCAAGAGTGGAGTTCCAATGATAAAATAAAAAGGATGAAAAAAAGAAAGGAAACTAAAATATAAATGTTTTATGAAAAGTGCATTTCATGGTTCATAATGGATCTCATTTCTTACTAAGCACTAGACTTATAGATTATGTCTTGTGATGTAGGTAAGCATGGTAACAAGGATAGGAGTAGATAATGGAAGATTTATGCATTGTGGATCTTGTGCTGGCTGTACTAAACAGAAAATGAAAATGAAAATGTACATTGTTTTAATTTATGGAAAGTTTTGTATAGTGTAAGGACTTTCAGAGAATTGTAAGAGGAAATTTATTTATGGTATTCCAATTTAATTATTGTTAAATATTTTTACTACAAAAAGTCTTCCGCTACGTGTTTTATAAAAGAAAAAGTGTTCTAAATCCATACGTTTCAAGTAAAGTCAAAACAGATCATTACACGGGACAAACCAATTCTTAGTATGTTTGACATTATAAGAAAGGGCATCATATGTAGGATTGTTAAGAAACAAAAAAAGATGGCTTAGTTGACAGACTTTTTGTGTCCGCAGATCAAGAATCAGATTGCCAGACTATATCTTGCAGGTCAAAATTAGAGTCCTATTTTTCCAGGCGCTGGCTAGTTTCAGGTGAGCAAAGGTAATGAACGGTACTCTGTCGATTTGGATAGGCGCGTACTTGTAACTGTTATCTTTGGAAGTTGACTGGCTTCCCGTGTGTGCATGTAATCCTGTGTATGCATTTTATGAGGAGATCTCCTGAGAAATTTATGCATGAGTGCTACCATTGGCAAACATACATGAGGATGTACTCTCACTTTATGTAATACCCCAATTTTTGTAATAGAATTAATTAGAGATAATTGAGATTTATTGGATAAGAAAATTGATTGGGGGAAATATTTGGATAATAATCAATGATTTATTTAATGGGAAAGTAATTTAGGAAATGGAATTGGGATATTTAAATTGGGCCCGAATAATCGTTAATAATCAATATTTAGAATAAGTTGAGAAAAATTTGGATCAATTAATATACGATACGTATATTTAATAATTATCGATTTGTTAAAGCAATTAAAATAGATAAAATGGAATTATAAATTGAAAGAGGATGAGATTGTGAGAAATTAAAAATAAAGGAAGATTGAAGTAATATGGGGCTGAATTGGTTTGGTTCGCTGGTTTGGTTCAGGGCTGGTCGGTCAATTGAAATAAAAAATGGGGAAGAAATTTTAAGATTGGCCTTCAGCCTTCTTTTGCTGGCGAAAAAGAGAGAAAACGAGAGGAGAGGGAAAGAGCGCGATCGAGGGAGTGCCGAGGAAGGAGATCTGGAGCGACGGAATGGGAGACGCTGTCCAACGGCGTGGCAACCTCATGGCGAGCTGCTGTGAGCGACGAGGAATGGCTGGACAGTGTCGCGGCTAGGGCTCGAAGTCGGAGCTCCCGCGGGCATGCTTTCTGGCGATGATTTGAGGTAAGCATGGTTGATTTCTTCCTTCTCCTTCACATATTGTTGACTGGTTGTCGGCAATGGCAATTTGGCGAAGGGAATGGCTGGAGCAAGGATCGGTTCAGGTCCATTTCTGTGGTCCACTGTTGAACCGGGTGGTTTCAATTGGTCTGGCTGGCAGGATAAGGGCTTCCACATGGCCATTGCGTATTGGACCAATCTCCTTGAAGTGGGCAATCCTCCTGCACTGCAGCTTTCCCTGCCTATATAGGAATGGCAGGGGAATTGGGCAGGGAAATGACCGAGTCTGGGAGGAAGAAAGGAGAAAAGAGGAAGGAGAGGTTGGCAGCAACACTCTCGGGTCTGTTCGTGTTTTCAGATACTGAAGTTAAAGAGTGAACTCCCTATTCTTGACTCCTGGTTCTATGCGAGCATGACTCCTTTGGGTGAGCAATTTTCTTTCTTGTTTAATTAGTGAAGCATACTAATGGAGATGTATATATATTATGTGTTCTGGATTGATTGTTTGACTGCCTTGTTGAATTGGATTAAATGTTCTGTGAAGGCCTTCTTTGTTGGATTATTTCTTGGTTGAACTGTATAGTTGGTATACATGTGGAAATGTAAGATAATGCTCCTATTGGCTACTGTTCTTTGGTTATAAGATGATTATTGGTTCTGTTGTCTTCGTCGTGTGTAATCTTTGGGTTCTGTTGAGAATGTGATGTAGGAAATAATCGTGTGATGGACATTATTGCTATTTGGATGGAAAGTTTTGTTGGGTTTACACTAATTGGGATTTAATTGACAACCGTTGAATACCTTGTTATGATTGGATATGAGTGTTAGTAGGTGCAGAAGGGCCTATATATGCAGGGTGTGATTTTGGATAATAAAGTTAAATAAATACTTTGTTGGTTCTAATGGATTTTTCATTAAAAGAAAATGAATTGTATTGTGAAGTAAATTCTCTCTATTATCAGGTCACATTGATAGAATAAGCAACTATTGTAGGTTATTGTTATCTCGTTGCACATGTTAAGTTACGGGAATTGTTATTGAAAAGTTGCTAAGTAATTAGGTTGACTAATGAGATTTGTTAAGCATTAAGATTTATTGAAATTCAGTGAATGTTATTAATGAATAAATATCGGTTAAATTGGAAAATTGTGATTTAAGGGAAAAAGTATAAATTAAGTTCATTCATTTATTGACCATGAAATTAATGAAGATAAATTAATAGAAATTCGTTAAGCAATAATTAAATTATTAAATAATAAACGAGGAATAATGATAGCAAAGTTAAGATTTATGATTGATAAAAATATTAATAAATCAATGGTAATTATTTTGAAGGTATAAAAGGAAGAAGGACAACGTTAATTTTTGAACCGCGCTAAGGACGCCAGGTAAGTTGATACTTATTGTGTTTTGGTCTTCGAACCCTACATCGCAAGAGTTAGGATTGCATGTTGTGTGTTCTTTTAATGCTATGTTTATTAGACATTTGTACGATCATATAGGACTGTAGGTATTCATAGGCATATTGCATAACATACCTAATATATGTAAATAGGCATGTGGGTGTTCGAGAGGATTGCGAATGGTTCTCGTGCTGACACCCCTATTGGAGTGCCTACTCCCATTTAGGGGGCGGTGAGGTACGGTTAAGCCACGAGAATCGTAAGATTCTCAATTCTCTTGTTATGAAATCCCCAATGTCTTCAACAAAAGTGAATGGGCATGGCTCGTGGTGACACCTCGATTGGTGTGTTTCCTCGTCGAAAATAGGGTTAAGCCACGAGACATAGACGTATCCATCGCCCCGGTTAACAGACAAGATACGGTTCTTCTCTGTAATGCATCGCACAATCATGCATCATATCTAACTTTCGTTTTCTTATATCACGTAGTGAGCATTAGGCTCATTAGTTAGGTCTTGTGATGTAGGTACGTATAAGAAACAGGTGAACAGGTCAAAGACAGTTGATGAAGGATTTGCACGGGTAGATCTTGTGGCTGGCTGGGCTAAAGAATTTAAAAAGGGAATTTATTTGTAAAAGGATTTATAAATTATTTAATATTCTTTAATGCTTTGTTTTAATTCCGCTGCGTTTTATAAAAAGAATTTTATTACTTCTTTTGCAATTGATAAATGTTTTAAGAAAAGAGTTTTAACGCTCGGGTTTTATAAAGAAAAGTCTTACTCTGATTTTGTAAAAGAAAAAGTTTTGAATTTCATGCGATTTTAAAATAAATAAAAACCGGGTCGTTACACTTTATCCACCCAGTTAGTGGACAAATCATGTTGTCTGTGATGGAACTTGATCCAATTATGCCACCGCCATTTAAGAGAAATCTCGAGAGGCCACGGAAACAAAGAATAAGGGATGTTACCAAGCCCTAAAGCCAGACAATCCTGCATATGAGACATTTTAATATGACATGTGGCTGATGTGAGTGTGTGGGGCACAATTCCCGCACATGTCAAGGTGGAGGCCCAGACACCGCTGAGTCAAGTGCAATTGGCACCTGCAGGTCTAGAGGCATAGGCGGCAGAGGAAGCTCCCAGGAGACATTTTTGGGTTTCATAGTTCCCGAAACGTTATACTTTCCCTTGCAGAACGACATTATTCTTGGGCAGAACAACATCATTCTTGGGCGAAATGTAAGAGTTCCTCTGTGTTATATAGATCGTTGAAATACACATGTATATTAAATGGTTGTAATGGACATGTTGCTTAAATTGTTGAAATGAACATGTTAATTGTTTGTTGATGATGAATGAAATGGATAATTTGGTTTGCGTCAAAATTTCTTTCTTTCTCTTTCAAAAAAATAAAAATTTTGCAAGAGTTTCCTTTCTTTTAGTCTCTCCCCTTGTGGCACTATAAAAAAGAAATCAAGCAATGAAGTTCTCAACAGGTATCCAAACAGATAGATATTATCCAAACATATATTTTCTAAAAACATATTTCAAGTCAAACAATTAACTATGCACACAAACAAACAATAAGTATTCATGACAAGAATATCACAATTAGTATCCCTATCAATATCTCTAGACATCAAATAAACTATGTCAGTGCCACCTTCTTGCGAGATTTCCTTCATAAATCTGTGACTGCAAATGACAACTTTCGGTCCATGTATACATTGGAACCTTGGGCGTACAAGGGAACCTTATCCGGTAGATCTTTGTGAGAGTGGAATCCTCTCTCCTTACAATTTCAGAGCGACCTTTCATTGGTACATCGAAATATGTCGTGCGGGTTGAAATGGAAAGGAAAAAACCAGCATATAAGTGGAAATCAATATGAATCTACACAAGTGAAAATATATACCTCACTTTTTCTGTTGGCACTATGACAATTGCAATTGCTTTTGGCAGCAACGCTTGGTAAGGGTAGTGAGTGTGTAGGTCAACGGATGACAAAAAACACGGTTGTTGTAGGTGTGAGTGAAAAGTCAACCACGTATTAGAACTGTTCAAACATGAAATACAACATGTAAAAGTGAGAAGTTTATTTATGTGAATTCACCTTAATGTAATAAGCAATCTTTCAATTAGAATGTTGAAGTATTCTTCTTCATTCATTGCATTACACTGCATACAAAGAATGCAACGCAAGGATGAGTACTTAGATAAAATCTTCCAAATACTTAATGTAATAGAACGTAAATCTCACCATGTTTGTTGTCGCTTCTTGCCTTGGGAGGATGAGATTACTGATGTGGTACTCATCATCTAACTAAAAATGAAAACAGGAAGCAAAATATCCCAAGCATCCAGTCCAAAACACTTAATGCCAGAAAATGAAATAGCCTACCATAATCCCTGTAAGAAATGTCCAGGTCTCCAGCTTTTTCTTGGTATTTGCACGAACCAGTCTTGTGAAAATCTTCATCAAATCACTTGGCTGAAATGAATATTTTCAAATTGTCAGACTAATAAGGCATGTATAAGTGTGAACATGTAGATAAGCAAATCAACGATATACCATGTGAATAGTTTTAAGTGGAGGCTGTATTCCACCCAACGCATCTGTTGATGGAGGAATGAGACCACTATCTACTGGAGGAGGAGAAGGTTGGTGTGTGTAGGCAAGAGCACTGCAAATTTGAGACATGTTGTTACATCGTATACAAAGAAACTAAATAATGTACTTTACGTATAAACTAAAAAACTTACAGGTATTCTGTGCGTTCGGTTGCTGAAGAGGTTGATGGAGAGGTTGTTAGATGGGCTTTTGGAGAGGATGCTAAAGGGAATACTGGAGGGATTACTTGAGAGGCTGTTGGAAAGGATGCTGGAGGGACTGCTCACGACCCAATTCTTTGTAATTCCGCCAACAACTCATGAAGGTGCTCCTCTGCTCACTCATCCATTCTTTGCATTTGGTATAACACCATTTAATGGTGTTCCTCTATCGTTTGAACTTGGTCCTACATTCTTTGAGCTCGGTCTAACACCATTTGATATCACTCCTCCGCTTGCTTCTCCATTCTTTGCATACAGCTAACAATCTCCTCAAGCATCGACGTAAAGTGAGATGACTAAATAGGGGGTGGAGACATCAGCTGCAAAGTATCATCCTCCATGTGCTGCAGAGGAGATGATTGAGGTTGTTCCTCTAAGGTGGATGGGGGGTGTACAACTGAGGGGGCTGCAAGACGTATGGCTGAGGGGGCTGGATGCTAGGACACTTTTGCTTGAGCTTTCGAGGCAGGCTTTGATGGAGTCTTGCATACCCATTCCCCTCCAACTTTGGTGATCCCCATGTAATCAACTTTCAATTTATTATAGACGTCACCAGCCTTCTCTTGGATTCTTATCTCCCCATCCGAGACTGGTACCCCATTATGCTCAACAATCCTCTGAATTAGCCAATTAATTGGAAGACTCTTGGCCAGGTTGTTGAGGACATCGTACATGCGACTCAAAATCACATACCTGATGTTCACTTTCTATCAGTTGAATACCTTCTCCAGCATATAGAGATCCATGCAGCTAACATGGTCTCGATGCCCATCTCGAGGCAAAATAGCGTGAGTCATGATCATGTGGATCACTTGGACTTTGGAATTCAAGTCATTGGACTTTGGCTTCTTGAATGTTGCAATCTTGGGATCACGGTGCAACTATCTAAGCACTGCTAGTCCTTGTCCTCGTTTGATGAAATCTGGCTCCCGAGACACGTGGTAATATTCCTCCATTGGTTCTTCCATTAAACATCCAAGAAGCACGTTAATATCGTTGGGAGTCAGGCTCAACTCCCATTTGAACATGTAAGTGCGGACCTCTAATTGTTGGGTGGATAGTTCCAAATTGGCATAAAACAGGTTCACAATCTATTCATAGAAACTTCCACCCAATCTACACAATCTAGCTAAGCCAGCTCCCTCAACCAATTCTTCAATTCCCAAATCAACCAACGAATTAAAATCTACTCTTCTAGATACAATAATCAAACGATATTTAATATCAGCTTCATACGTATCATTCATTGCCGGTTATTCTTACAATTTAAAACTTATGATATTGAAAACTTTTTCTTTTTAAATTACAGCAGAAGACTTTTCATTTGAAGACTATCTCAATTAAGAAGTATATAATTAAACTTCTTTTTGTTAAACCATTTATTACTTAAAACATATCATGAATTAAAACTTTATAACTTCAAAACCTATACAATAGCGGAAGACTTGTATTTACAAAACCAAAAGAATCGGAATACAATTGAAAAATCTTCTTAATAAAACAATTACTATAACTAAGTTTCACTTTCTTTAAGAACATTATTACTAATCATTACATTTGCTCTTTAAGCTTTTAGCCTAACCAGTTGCCAAGCCCACAACGTACAAATGCCTTCTCAACTGCTTCAATCCTTGATCCTATACGTACCTACATCACAGGACTTAACTATGAGCTTAATGCTCAGCAAGTAGTATAAAAATAAAATTGTGCATGCAATGTTATTTAAAACACATACAGTTTTCTCAATGTTCATTATTCCATTATTCTTTATAAAACAGTGATGAACTTTTTACTATAACAATAAACTTATACTCTGGCAGTGAGCTTGTACCTAACTCGTGAACTTAAACCAAATCGGTGAACTTATGTTTTAGCAGTGAACTTGTACCTAACTGGTGAACTTAAACCAGATTGGTGAACATATGTTTTAGTAGTGAACTTATACCTAACTTGTGTACTTAAACCAAATCAGTGAAGTTATATCGCAATGGTGAACTTGTATCATGATGGTGACCTTATTCCATCATGATGAACTTATACCGTTTCTGTTTCTGTTTATCTTTTACTTATTTGTCTTTTACTATCATTTATTCTGTGATTCGTTTCCATGTGAGAGCAACCTCTTCAGTCTCCGAACATATGTAAAAACTAACCACTTATGTTTACGTTTATTCGCAATTGGGTGAGAGCAACCTCTTCAGTCTCTGAACTCACCCACCCGTTGAATGAGAGCAATCTCTTTAGTATCTGAACTCACTCGCACAGGTTTGTTTCCTCGTTTATTCACAATTAAATTACGTTTGTATTTTCATGTGCATTAGGAACAAAGATGCAAGCATACAATTCTATCTACGTCTAACGTGTTCATGTATCGTATCCTCAAACATGATTTATCTCTAACTAAGGAACTGAACTTAACGCTAACAAACATACAATTCAAACAATCAAGTAGACAAAAACACTAATTCTCGTGGTGTAGGCCCTTTCAGACAAAACACATGCAATATTACTTACCTGGAATTCTTAGCTTTAAAGAGTTAGCACTTAGATTGTCCTTCACGAAACCTATTCATAATTGACACATTAAATTAATAATAATTCTACAACTAATATATTGGATAATATTCCTTAAATTATTTCCTCAACTTATCATCTATCTACAGAGTAACAACACCTCACAGATTCTTATCCCCAAACCACTACTTATCATAGCATCATTTTAACTATAACATTACCTTTCACGATTTAGCAATATAAAACCCAATAACATTCCTCACAGTCATCACTCATCGACAGAACCATTAAACCATTTAATATTTCTTACAGTCATCACTCATAAGCAGAACCATTAAACCATTTGTTTTCACATTTATCAACAACATAAGGCAATTTAGAAACCATCTAACTACCATCCACAAACACTTTATCAATCAGTAGAAGACTCGCCATCAAATAAAACCAATTCTATATACTTCTCATGCAGAAACCAAACTAAAGATAAATAATAACTCATGCTTGCTATGCAATATCCAAGGATAAGTAATGCATACCTTTAGAACTTAACAACCTCTTCCTCAACAATCCTCACAGACTAACCTCTCCTCGTCTCTCTTCAAAGCACAGAGTTTCTCCATCCAAGTTCTCAGCTTCCTTTCTCTGTAATTTCCTCCAGTAGTCTACACTCACCAAACTATTTCTCCTTCTCACACAATACCCATTCGGCTCACAAAAAACTCCAAAAGCACTCTACTATTTTCACAGTTTCTCACTCATTGCTCCTCACTCGGTTTCCTTTCACTCCAAACTCTCTAACCCTTTCCTTAAGTTTCTCGCACTGGAGCTATTCAAGAATAGAAGCAAGAAACTCCACCAGCAACTCCTCTTCCTAGAACGTCACGGTTTCGCTCAAAATTTCAGTAGAGCTTCCCTATAGCATTTCTTGTCTATAAAATTCTTGTTCCCTTCCCTCTCTATTTATAAACCACAACCTCGACCCTTCATCGTCCAGATGATGATGGAAGGCCAAAAGAGGCAACCCTTCAACATCCAGACGCGTCCAATGCCAACATCAGAAGCTTCCAACGATGAAGTTTCCATTTCCAGCGACCTTCTGGATCGCCGGTCGATCGATACCATCAGTGGACGATCAACCGCCATTTAATCGATCAACCGCTAAATTCTTTGTTCTAGATTGCCACTCAATCACGCCAATCATAAAAAAACATTGCTACATTTTAACACTGGTCGATCGATTCCACCAGTGGATGATTGACAACCACACACCATCATCGACTGCCAAACACAGACGCCATTCAAAATATTCATGTGAATATTACAATTCTCTAATATTATGTCTTCAACCTCCATAAATCTATATAATAAACCATAGTTCACTTTCCCAAATAATCCTAACCACAACTTTAAATTTATCCTTCAATATATAGGATATATAATCCTCAATTCCTACTCCACCTTATGTAACGACCCAGATTTTCGTAATTCCTTGAAATACGTAAAAATTTGAAAATTTTCTTTTTAAAACAAATCAGAGCGCGACGCTAAACCGGATCGCTACTGACCATTCGTTAGACTCATATCGAAAGCCAATTAATACAAATTGCGGAAGCGTAAAATAAATCGTTTATTTAAAAACGTTGCGGAAGCGTAAATAATTTAATGAAAGAACTCAATAAAAGGAAATGAAACGATTAAATATAATTTCAATTACAATTATTTTCTCTTTTCATTTAAGCTTGGCCAGCCACAAGTCTCACACGTGCAAATCCTCCATCCTTGCTTTATTAATTGTTCGTCATCTTTCCCATTTACTCCTAAGTCTATGTGTTTCTTTCCTCGTACTCGTACTCGTACCTATACCTACACCACAAGTAACTGTAAGCCTAAAGGCTTAGTAAGGAAATGAGGTAAAACAATCATATATATATGTACACATACACCACTCTTTAGTTGTCTTGGAATGGATGCCGGTCCAAACCAAATCTTTCTTTACGTTCTGTAGTGTTCGTTCGTTCTTTCGTTCGTTACTCGTACATCGAGTTGGAGATTGGAGGACCCTATGGGGTGGTATAGTTGGCCGGGCTAATCTCCTGAGTGCATACTAGGTCCCGTTCCCGTCAAGGTAGGGGCTGTGCCTAGCTGCCAGACTAAACCGGACTACCCACCAGCCCCCAACTCCCTTTTCTTTTTCTTTTCCTTTCTTTCATTTTCTTTATCATTTTCCTCATTTAATGCATGTGAGTACCGCCCCGAGGGGCACTCCCTACTTTGTTTCTATTAAAGTGAATGCATGAAGACACTCTCAAATTAAATAGCACATATATAGGAAGTAATAGATAATAATTTAAGGAATTGACAATCGATAATAGAAGAGACAGAACTTAAAAGCATGTATCACATACATCGATAGTAACTAGGCAATATGAGACCAAATAAATGAACACATAGCAACGTACAATCAACGAATAACGCACCGAGGCATGTTTCGAACGATAATAAACAACAACAAAGATTTAAGGACGACATTAAACAAGCTTAACGTTCTCAATTAGACAAGAATATATCACATTAATGAAACATGTTAAGTGAAGTGCTGATATATGATCACAAGAACTAATCCTAATCAAGATAGTTCTATATATCATTCTACAAGTACCTGACACAATGTACTCATTAACTTAGGCATATTCAACATTCTAAATTAGACAAAGAAGCAATACTTCAAATTGCTAGAGATTAACAGTACATTACAACAATGGTAACCTCGAATATGACATATGAACATGCTTCGGAATTGACGAAAATACAACAACAACTAAACAACAATTCAATCGTACGAACATGCTTTAAAATTGACGAATAATGTAACAGCGAACTAACAACAATTAGATCCTACGAACATGCTTCGAAAATTAAAGACGAAATATAACTAATGACCATACAAACGAGTTAATAACGAGAGCGAAATTAAATACAACATTTCATGGAGATATGCTTAACAAATAGTCAACGAAAACATGCTTGATAATTCGATACAGTAGGAAATTTGCTAAATAAAATGACATGAACTAAAACCAGAAGGTTTCTAACCAGAACCAAGAAATAACAACATTATAAACTAAATTTATTAGATTAACAATGGATGTGAGCAACATTTGACAGTAAGTGAACAATTAGCATAAGACAACAATACTAAAGACATTTTATAGAATAGGACACAACCAGATAATTTCTCCATAACAGAATTATGGTCTCATTCAAAAGAAAATCCTTATCCACTTCTTCAGTTCATACCTGTATAGCGTATACACTAACGTGGAGCAATATCATTAAGTTCTAACTAGCAATGTCCATATATATATATATATATATATATATGCAGTACAGGCAATTACAGAGGACAAGATAGTAAACTTGTGGGTAGGGCTTTGACGGCTAAGACTACCATTTCCTTACCAAATTTCGGAGAAGGATCGCTACACTAAAATTTTTAGATCACTTTCTAGAACTCTCTTTCCTTCTCTGTTATTCGCAACTCACGGAGGAATGCTTTTTCTTTCCCCCTATCTCCCACTGCCTGCCTCTTTTATCAACCAACTCTATCGACAATTTCATAACTCCAACAGACAGAGGTTATTCAATTCCTACCAATACTTACTAGATGAACCCCACTATGCATTTTAATGCAGAGTGCGATCCCAGGCTGGAAGGGTGGGTGATTGTCAGCATTGCCGACAACGTGTCGGTTCAACCCAAACCGTTCAGCCCGAGTCGGATGCAACTGGTTCGCGGGTCTTTATCCCACCCGATTGAACCTGCCCCTACCAACTGGGAGGAGTCTCCGATTCGTCACGAATCAGACCTCCAGCCAAAGCCTGATCTCTAGGACGTAAAGGAGGAGAGAATCGGTTAGGTTTACCTCAATCCCGTCGCCGGAAGGCGTCGCCGAACGGAGCCCGACGCAACCCCTAGCCGTGACGTCGTCGCCGCTCTTCGCCCGTAGCCTTTCGCCTGGACAGCGTCGCAGTTGTCGTCCGAGCTCTCCGGTCGTCGTTCACCGTTCGCCGTTCGCTCCCGTCTCGCGCCTCGCCGTCGTTGTCGTCTCCCTCTCCCTGAATCCCCTCTCCCTTTCTCTTCGGCTATCCATCGCAGAGAGAAAAGAAGAAATGCCACAATTTCTTCTTTTCTTACTTTAATTTATTTTAATTAATTTTTAATTTAATTTAATTTTATTTTTCTTTTATGTTTATATATATATATATATATATATATATAGATCTATCTCTATATTAACAATGAATTTGACTTAATTAAAACAATTTATTCTATAATTATTTAAAAATCCCTTAATTTAATTCGTATTAAAATAGTATAGTTTAATTAAATTAATATTTAGTACGATTTTGGTAATACCCCAATAGTCAACCCATTTCAAAAGTCGGGGTATTACACCTTATTCTTTACTAAAGCCATTATGCTCATAATTATTAACAACCTCATTATTCTCAACTTTACTATAATCAATATAATTTCTCTTACTAAAAAGCTTCATCAATCATCTCCAATTTCACTAACTATCACTCACTAATTCTATTCGCATCTTGTCTAATTTAGAATGTCCCCATATAATTCTCCAATAACTGTAATCTCTCAACATTTCCTTGAATACGCTTCTCATTTCCTTGTAACTCACTTCCAATGAAAGTTACCTTTGATCACTGGTTGTTCTCCCATCAGCTGTTGAGATTGCTCTTCCATCCCCACATTTTTATTGCACTCGCTAAATTTCACGACTTGAAACTCTGTTTCTTCAACTTCGAGGGCTTTTGCTACAATGTCCATATAAGGTATCCCTTGAGTACCTAAAATCTTCACGCCTAGATAAATTTCCAATTTGAGTCCTTAAAAGAATTGGTGAACCTTGTGTTCATTGTTGCTTACTAAATGCAAGGCAAACCGTGACAATGCTTCAAACTTGCACACATACTCCAAAGCTGTTCTTTCCTGATGAAGCTTAGTAAATTCTACCAACTTACTCGTCCTTGTAGTACGGTTAAAGTACTTGTCCTAGAAGATTTCCTTAAGCCTTTCCCACTCCATATTCTCCACATTGTGCATTACCTTCATGGAATCCCACCAAAATTGAACATCCTTCGTCAGCATGAACACAACTAACTTTCTCTTGTTCTTCAATCTTGCCATACTCAAACATACTCTCCACCATGCGAATCCATTCCTATGCACCCGCTGGATCAGAGATATCACCTTCAAAGTATGGTGGCTTAAGTTGTTGAAATCTTTCACATCCTAATTCTCAAGGAGCTATCAGTTATTGGTTTCTCCGTTCTTTTGATTCCCCACTCTGTTCATAAACTAAATATGGTGCTCCAACACTTTTGTCAATCTACTAATTATTGCGTCTCTTGGATCCACATTCTGACTTGCTTCCCCTATTTTGTTTCTACCATTTAACCTGACAATTTAATTATTTTTCCTGATTAATTGTTTGATTTCTTTATAAAAAGGTAACAATTACTTTCAATATGATATACATATCAATCTGTCATATTCTTAAGATTTTTAAATTTTATTATCATTATTTATATTTTATTTTTAATCGTTTCCCTTGGTTCCCCTTGCTATTCGATTTTTCCTACAATAGTGTTGTATTAGTTGTTTTAAAACATTTAACTGTTTGTCCTACGAGAATTTATATTAGTAAGCACTTAGACTTATCACCTTCTTTATACTAACCTATAGTCAAGACAACCTATAATCTATGCATAACACAAATAATAGAGTCTATCAACATATAAAGTAAAGCAATATACTTACAATCAATGAAGTATTTCCATGTTGTGACTTGTGTTGGTAGGCAGTATACAAAACCGATTTTAAAACTCGAGAGCTTTGATACCATTTGTAATATCCTGGCTATTCTTATAATTTAAAACTTATGATTTTGAAAACTATTTCTTTTTAAATTACAGCGGAAGACTTTTCATTTGAAGACTAGCTCAATCAAGAAGCATATAATTAAACTTCTTTTCATTAAATCCTTTATTACTTAGAAACATATCATGAATTAAAACTTTATAACTTAAAAACCTTTACAATAGCAGAAGACTTGTATTTACAAAACCAAAAGAATAGGAATACAACTGAAAAACCTTCTTGATAAAACAATTACTATAACGAAGCTTCACTTTACTTAAAAACATTATTACCAATCATTACATTTCCTCTTTAAGCTTTTAGCCTAACTAGCTGCCAAGCCAGCAACATACAAATGTCTCATCAACTGCTTCAATCCTTGATCCTATGCGTACCTACATCACAAGACTTAACTATGAGCCTAACGTTAAGTAAGTAGTATAACAATAAAAGTGCGCATGCAATGTTCTTTAAAACACATATAGTTTTCTCAATGTTCATTATTCCATTACTCTTTATAAAACAATGATGAACTTTTTATTATAATAGTTAACTTGTACCTAACTAGTGAACTTAAACCAAATCGGTGAACTTATGTTTTAGTGGTGAACTTATGTTTTAGCAGTGAACTTGTGCCTAACTGGTGAACTTAAACCAGATCGATAAATTTATGTTTTAGCGGTGAACTTATACCTAACTTGTGAACTTAAACCAGATCGGTGAACTTATACCACAACGGTGAACTTGTATCATGTGGTGAACTTATTTCATCATGATGAACTTATACCGTTTCTTTGTTTATCTTTTGCTTATTTGTCTTTTACAATTATTTATTATGTGATTCGTTTCCATGTGAGAGCAACCTCTTTAGTCTTCAAACTCACATAAAAACCCACCATTTATGTTTACGTTTATTCGCAATTGGGTGAGAGTAACCTCTTCAGTCTCCGAACTCACCCACTCGTTGAATGGGAGCAACTTCTTCAGTATCCGAACTCACTTGCACAGGTTTGTTTCCTCGTTTTTCACAATTCAATTACGTTTGTATTTTCATGTGCATTAGGAACAATAATGCAAACATACATTTCTATCTATGTTTAATGTGTTCATGTATCGTATCCTCAAATGAGATTTATCTCTAACTAAGGAACTAAACTTAACGCTAATAAACATATAATTCAAACAATCAAGCAAACAAACAAACCCTAATTCCTGTAATGTAGGCCCTTTTAGAAAAAACACATGCAATACTACTTACCTGGAATCCTTAGCTTTAAAGAGTTAGCACATAGATTGTTCTTCACAAAACCTATTCATAACTGACACAAATTAAATTAATAATAATTCTACAACTAATATATAGGATAATATTCCTTAAATTATTTCCTCAACTTATCATCTATCTATAGAGTAACAACGCCTCACGGATTTTTATCCCCAAACCACTAATTATCATAGCATCGTTTTAACTATAACATTACCCTTCAATATGTAACAATATAAAACCCAATAATATTCCTCACAGTCATCACTCATCGACAGAACCATTAAACCATTTAATATTCCTTACAGTCATCACTCATCAGTAGAACGATTAAATCATTTGTTTTCACATTTATCAACAGCATAAGGCAATTTAGAAACCATCTAACTACCATCCACAAACACTTTATCAATCAG
>CM039480.1:17888784-18032611 GCA_022433065.1 Begonia loranthoides | reverse complement strand
AAATCCCTAAGTGATTTAATGCATATAACTAAATAATCAATCACAAATATATGCAATAAAGTCAAGAGTATGGGTAAGAGAATTGTAAATGATATTGTTTACGCAGTTCGGCAACCCGCCTACGTCCTCGCTCCAAATGCCACTTGGAGATCACTCACTAGATTGGCTTACGGGTGCCAACCAAACTATTTACAATAATTGATTCTAAGGGCGTCACCCGTTTACTTGACTATTATCAGGGAGTCACCCTTTGATTGAGCTTACGGGCATTCAATCGAGCCGTTGACTGTTTTAGGGCGTCACTCTTATATGACGAATTCGTAGGGAGTCACCATTTACAATTTAATACAATGTGTTTCGGAAATTTAAAGCTCACAAACAACTATTCCGAACTCTCCCAAAGTAATTCTCAAGTTTGGGATAGGGAGAGTTGGATTACAATGCTCTCAAATGTGTATAGAATTGAGTATTGATTTTGGCATGGCTTCGCCTCAATTCTCGGTTTCGTGCAGAGCAAATGGAGTGCTTCTCTTGATTTATAGACTTGCACATTCTCGGTCAACCGCATGCAGCCATTGCAATATATCCGTTGAAAAATTCAACCATTGGAAATTTTCCCGTTGTGCCTCCTGTGCATTTTCGATCGCATACCTTGACTGCTGGCTCGACCGTGTCGCATCCAAAAACACTCAGAGTTCCCAGTTTTGCTCTTTTGGTTGCCAACCTCGTCTGAAAAATCCGACTGCGTCAAGATGGCAAAAATGTCAAAAAAGGTAGATTCGAAACTTGATATTTTTAGGTCGCAAATCTCGTCTGACACCTCGACCGCAGTGCATCCAAAAAATCACTTTGAAGCTCCAGAAGCAAAACTCCATACATTATCAATCGCGTTCCTCGACAGTTACTTTGACCGCGTTGCGACCGGAAGACCAAAACCCAGTTTGATCACTTCTCTCGTCCATAGCTCATCCACAACCTCTTCATTTTTTCCCTTTAAATATTCTATGTCCCACAATGATATATTTTCAGTACATGGACTTAGGTAAACTTGTTAGTATATTATAATACCTGTTTTGAAAGTATTTTCAATAAATATGGATATAAATATAATGAATAAAACATTAAGAATAATATCCAAGAAATATAATAACCAACTTATATTTTCATCAAAATAATCATCACTACGTCATCATCAAAATAAACTTAACCAAACAAAAATGCTAATAAGTATTACAATTCTATAATATTATGTCTTCAACCTCCATAAATCTATATAATAAACTATAATTCACTTTCCCAAATAATCCTAACTTCAACTTTAAATTTATCCTTCAATATGTAGGATATATAATCCACAATTCCTCCTCCGCCTTATTCTTTACTAAATCCATTGTGTTCTTAATTATTAACAATCTCATTATTCTCAACCTTACTATAACCAATATAATTTCTCTTACTAAAAAGCTTTCATCAATCATCTCCAATTTCACTAACTATCATTCACTAATTCTATACTCATCTTGTCTAATTTAGAATGTCCCCGAATAATTCTCCAATAATTCGGATATCATGGTTCATTGTATCCAAACATATTTACTTGAACAATACCTTAAGTTGTCTAATTCAGCTCCTATCATCCCAAAATTATCTCTTAAGCCTCGTGCTTAGCTCCATGAAAATTTGGGATATTAAAGCCGTAGTCCTAAAGAGTGAGAAGTGGAAACTATTTGTAACAGGTTTTAAATGGACTATTGAGCTCCTTGTCATCGTTGAGGGTGAGGTCGAGGTTGGGGTTATGCTTCAACCTTTGACTTGTGCTTCTGCTTCAACCTCGGCTTGTGTTTCTACTTCAAGCTCAAAATGTGCTTCAACCATGACTGTTGTATTGAGTTGAAATTGAGCGCGAATGAACTCAGTTGCGCTTCATTTGTGATCACGGGCCATGTTTATTTCTGGATGAGGTTGCGGCTAAGACTGTGATAGAGCCCCTTTACGCTTGAGAGTTAATTTGCTCATCCTAAAATCCATTGGAATCGATGAAACAGTGAAGAAATTGCTCTGAGAGTACAAAGGGTTTGAGGTTCGTTGAGTTGGGTTCGGGGATCGTTGAGGAAATCGTTGATCTCTCTGGAGTGCGAAATGCCAATTTATATACATATTAGGGCAATGGAAGCAGAGAGTCTGACTTTCCACCCAAGAACGATGTCTTTCCATCGCGGAACGATGTCATTCTGTGGGTGAAAGTAATACATTCTGCGGCAGAACGTATACTTCCCTCCGTAGAATGACATCGTTTCGTGTGGAGGACTGACAGAAATTTCTACGTAGGAAAAACAAAATTGAAGCTTTATATTTAGTACTGACAATCTGCGGAGGAATGTATATGGTTTTGCCACGGAACAAAATTTAAATGCTTAAACACAAACGTGTCAGCGATATTTGCAGCGTTTATTTTTCATAGTTTAGTGTTTTAGTTATTAGTGAAAATTGTTTAGTAGTTGACTTGTCATTGATTACAAAGTACAGTGGATAATTTGTGAATTTCCATATATTTTGTTTTCGTGTCTAAAAGCTGTTTTTAATAGTACACTGGGCGGCTCATCATATAAAATATACAAAGACATTCAAGCACATTGTATTTATTAAAAAATTATAAGTTATATAATTACTTTTCATCAAGGAGAAAATATATGTAACACCCCAACCTTTTAAGTTAAATAATTATCGGGGTATTACCAAGGACGTAATCAATATATTATAATTTAGGATAATTATTTAAATTGGACTCGTAATAGTCGTTAATCGGTATTCAAAATAAGTTGGAAATTAGGAACGAGTCGATTAAAATACGGTGTGTACATTTGACATATAGATACATATTAAGTAAGTAAAAGAAATTAAATTATGAATTAATATGATGGTGATTAAAATAAATAAAATAAATATTAATTGAAGAATTAAAATAAGGGGTGAGAGGAAGTGCTGAACCGGTTCAGCAGGTGAACCGGTTCAGGGTGTTATCATTTGGTCCGATCAAAAATTTAAAAGGGGGAAGGCGTTTTCATTGGCCTTCGGCCATTTTTGAGAGAGAGACAGGGGAGGAAGATCGAGAGGAATTAGGAGTGGGGAACGGCGTACGAGGACTTGGGCTCGGGCTTTGGCATCTCTTGCGGTGAGTCGGCGGCCCTTGGCGGGTACGTCGTCTGGCAGGTGGCGAGTGGCTAGGGCTCGGGCATCGGGTGTCGAGGGTTGAAGCCGACAGATCGGCTCGAGCAGCTAGATCCAGTTGCGGATCGGCACCCCAAATTTTGGGAGATTGAACTCGAGGATTTCCCCCACGAGGCGACTCTAGAAGGGACGAATCTCCCTCAATGATTCACGTTTCCCCCATTTCAGCATGTTTCTTCCCTTTGATTGGTGCATAGGAATTTCTACGGGTAACGTTTCATCCTTTTAAACTCTGTTTGGAATCTCAATTCCTTTCACTTTTCATTCAACCCTTCGTTCCAGAGAGGGAGAGAAAGCGAGACCCATGAAGAGCTTAGAGCTTGTGAGCTGAGATTGAAGCTGAGAAGCTTGGTGGAGGAGTTATCAATTTCCATCACTATTTTCCATGTGATAATTTCTTGAATAGAGGTAAGGATTAAGGGTGTCTTGGCTATGTGGAGGCCCTATACCGCAAGTGAGTGCATGAGTTGGTGTTAATGCATGCTTATTGTGAGTCGTCAAGTATGTTGTATGTCTTACTGCTAGTGGCTAAGTAGTTGTTTATAGATGATAATTCCTAGAATGAATTACTGTGAATATTTCCCTTGTTAATGCTTGGTAGAATTATAATGCTCTGTAATTTCATGTGATTTCCAATGTTAGTTAACTGTTAGTGGATAGTTTAAGTGATAATTCCTTTGTTAGTGATTTATTCTGTGATTTCCTTGTGGTACATTTATTGGAATTGATAGTGATGACAATGATAGCGGCGAGTAAAATGGAAGTAGAAGTAGTGAACGATAAATGGGTAGGTGAAATGAGCTAAGAGTTTTAGTGCGCTGGATGTTACTGCTGTGTAGTTTTCCAACTGTTATGTTTTCATTGTCGTTTAATTGATGATTGGCTATAAAGGATGTGATGTGGATTTCCTTGATAATGATTTGTCCTATTATTTCAGTGTCTACTTGTTGTAGTGATTGTAGCAATAGAAAGTAAAACATGTTTAGCGATAACTAGAAATTCTCATATTTAGATTCCAGCACGTTTAATGGACTGCGATAGTTAGGATGAGCATTATTAGTTAAGATAACCCATAATTTCAATTAGTGTAATTATTTCATCTATTATCTATGTTATAATCTTGTTAATGAAGTTGAGCAGATTAAGTGACTAATATTTAACTGCACCTAAAATTAATTTACTAGCATGATAATTGGGATTTGCATGTTAAATTACTAGAGTATCGAATTGGTAATTAGAAGTTGTGCATGTTTGATCCTTAATTAACTAGATTGCTTTAATTAATAGTAGGTGATCAATTGAACACGTTAACCTATTTAGTTAATCTGAGCATGTAAGCAACTTGCATGAAAACTAAACAACAAGTACCTAGGATTAATGATATTAGTTAACTAGAGCATGTGCACCTACAGTTGTTGACAATCTCGAGCATGATAAGTAGTAATTAATTTTCCTTAACATGTCTAATCATCTAGCAAACATGTTGGGGTTAACTAATGACTTCTTACTGAGCATGTAATCAAATTGGGCAATTCAATTAGCATGTTCAAATTAACTAGGATTGTGCCATGTAATTAGAACTAGCATATAATTGACCAAGCATGTAATCGGATAACAAATAACTAGAATAACTAATGCAATCAATTGAATTAGAAATCGAGCATGTTAAATAACTGGATTGGTTAGCTTAAATTTGAAGTTGATAAATGTAGTAATTCTCAGGCATGTAAATAAACTAGGCTAACTAGAGTGATTATTGATATTATGTTTCAATTCCCTTCACTATGGTGTTATGTATGTTCACAAACATGCTATAATTAGTTGCATATCATTCAGATATTTTATTATGAAGTGCTTTCATGGTTTGTTTCTTTAAATGTTCGTTGCTTTTAATTCCATTATTCTTTTATATGTGCTTTAAATTCAATTACTTTTATTTAATGTGCACTTCAATTTCTATGAACATTATGTTACGTCATCATGCAGCATGATAGGAAAGAATGTATGGTCATGCATCATGTTATTGAAACCCATAGGGAGTGCCACTTTGGTGGTGGTACTCAAATATGGATGAGTGAGGAAAAATGTTAAATGAAATGAACGAATGATGATGATGATGATGATGAATGATGGGAAGTTGGGGGGCAGATGGGTCGTTCAGATCTAGCCCACATAGGGTTAGAAGCCGATCATACTATTCCATTCAACATGTGTTCCTTAAACTTCCAGCTCGATGTACGAGTTATGAATGAACGAATAAATGAAACGTAATGAAAAGATTAGTTTGGGGCGGACCCATTCCAAGTGAACTAAAGAGAGGCATGATCATATGGCATATTCCCTTTCCTTACTAAGCCTTTGGGCTTACAGTTTACTTGTGGTGTAGGTATACGTGTATGATGAGAAGAACGACGAACAAAATACAAAGCAGTCGATGAAAGATTCACACGGGCAAAACTTGTGGCTGGTCAGGCTAAAGACGAGTAAAGTGTATTGTAAAAGTAGTGATTTACTTATCGTGTTTTACTTAGCGTGTTTTAATTAGAATGTTTTCACTTCCGCTAATGTTTTAATAAATGATTTTCATAACGAAGGAAATGAATGGATTTTGACGCTCGGTTTTGGCACTCTGATTATGAAAGATTTTAGTTGTCTTATAAAAGTTTTAAATTTCACATATTTTTAAATGTAAGAAAAACCGGGTCGTCACAATATAGATTTTAATGTTGAGTGTTATATTTTATATTTTTCAAAAACATTTATGGATAAATGTATATATTTGTCTTGTATAAAAAAATGTCAATTATTTGGTTTGAGTATAATTTTTCTTTACATATTGTATATCAAACTTTTATTTTATTTATTCGAAAGGTTTTTGTTAATTACTATATAATAATTTTATGTAAATCTTAATATTTCATTAACCTACTAAGATTAAATTGCACTAAGCAGCTTAATGTTGTAATAAGGATACATTTTGAATTTTCTTTTAATTCGATTTACAAATATTCTTCTTTAGAAAATAGTAATATTGTAACAAATAACTAAGCATACAAATATGTTTTAAAAAAAGACATTATTGGTTAACAACTGGCTCGTCCCATGCCTGGCTGCAAGCTGAGCTTGGAATTTAATTTTCGCCCAAGGCCTGGTCGAGCCCTGGCCTTGTCAAATGATTTCTCCTATCCTGGTCACATATTCTTGGTTTTTTGTGGTGTCTTCTATTACCTTTAATCCTTGTTGTTTCTCTAAATAAGACAGATACTGTGGTCTGTGATGATATTTATGCTATTTTAACTTCCAAATTAACATGTGATCAAGTTTGATTTGTTCACAGTCATATATATAACTCATAATGAAATCAATTGGTCAAAAAAATTTAAGGTGTTAATTGTTCATTCTTGTAACTTTGAATGGTAAATGACACTTTATCCATTTTTTATAATATCTTTTTTCTCTGCTTTCTTGTCTCAACCACCTTTTCTACCTCTTTTCTCCTATTTTGATAATGAATTGTTAGGGAATAATACGTGGGAACTATTAGATTTTGTATTTTGTATTGTGAGAATGGTAGACTAGAGAGTAAAATCTGATATATTTTGGAATTGAGGATTTGGATTTTGGATTTGAATTCTGGATTTAAATAAGTGAATATTCTGGAATTATTTGAGATTTTCTACAGGATTTTAGCTTTGGGGGATTGTAAAAA
This sequence comes from Begonia loranthoides, assembly GCA_022433065.1. NCBI lineage: Eukaryota > Viridiplantae > Streptophyta > Magnoliopsida > Cucurbitales > Begoniaceae > Begonia > Begonia loranthoides. Next base: position 18,025,674 of record CM039480.1, on the reverse strand, counting down.
TAGGGGAGGCTCTGTCCAAATTTTTAGAAAAATAAGGTGAAAAGAAAATCCCAAATGGAATTAGACCAACTAAATAAGTAGAAGAGGCCATCTAGGTCACAACAAACTAGATAAATGATAGATTAAAAAAAAAAAACACTTAGGATTAAACCAAAGTGGAAGAAGAGGACTCCGCTAACCAATTAGTTATCTTCTTCATACGACCTTAAAAAAAAAAAAATTTAGCAAATAAAGTCAGATTTTTATGGAAGGTAGTCGAAAGAGGAATATGTTGGATAAAATAAGTCGATCCCTACGTAAGTTAGAACTCCTACATGGATGAAAAGGGTGATGAATAATAGCCGACTAAGAATACGTTAGGTTAGATTTCCTACAAAGATGAGAGGTTCAGGGTTTAATCTGGTAGTACGACCAATCTGGACTTGACGGCGGTTTCTAACATGAAATATTTCATACCCATCAACGAGACTTGGATTTAGTATCAGACTAATATTCGAATGTGGATTCAGTATTGGATTAGTAAAATTCGTGTCGGATTTGGATTATGTTCTCCATCTCGGTGCAGACCATTCAAGGTGACCAAGTACATGATTACACAACTATACGGCAACGATGGAAGCAATCAGTCAAATTTCTTTGGAAACGAGTAACAGGAACCGAAACAGAAACTGAAATAGAAACTGAAATAGAAACAGAAACGGAAATAGATACGGACACAGACACAGATACGGAAACAGAAATGGAAACGAAAACGAATTACTAGAAACAAATTTCTAGAAGTGAAATTCTAGACATTCATTTCGAGAAAGGAATATCTAGGAATAGATATGGATACAGAAACGAATACAGAAACGGACACAGAAACAGAAATAGATACAGATACGGAAACGGGAATGGTTACAGATACAAAAGAGAAGCGAGACGGAAAGCATCCAACTTAGCCATGGAGCAGTGTAAATCATAACTCGGGAAAGCTTGGATGAACGAATTTGATGGTGGAGAGCATGTTCGAGTATGCCAAAGTCGTGGAGTGAGAGTGAAAGGTTGCATGTGCTTGGACTCAAGTGACGAAGTGTAAGGGACTTGAAGGGTAAAATCGTCTAGGAAATGTGAGATCGACACCAAAATTGGTATTAAATTCACACGGAGTTTGTGGAAAATCTGATGTAGAACTTCAAATTTAGGAGAAAAATGCTGCAAATTCAGGAGTCGAGCAGCAACGACGGAGTATTTATCATATTAAAGTGACATTTGGATATAAGAGAGTTGTCATTTGGCTCTTGATGTTGAAGAAAAGTTATGATTAAGGCATTTCTTTCCTTGGAATTGAGGTAATCAGAGTTGCGCAATGGAAGCGTGGTGTGCGAATACGAGAGTTTGATTGACTTTTTGGTACAAGGGAATGCATTTTTGGGTAAAGTTGAGTTTAATTGATCAAAAGAGGGAGTAAATATCCTAGATAAATGGAGTATTAGACCCACCAAAGAGAACTACGTCATCAAATGGGGTAGCTAAAGAGAGATTGATGCATAGTATAGTGTTAGTGAGTAGATTATGCTTGTCAAATTTCGAGGACAAAATTTATTTTAAGGGAGGAAGTATGTAACACCCCGATAATTTTAAAGTGGGTAATTATAATTATCGGAGTATTACGAATAACGTATTCGTAAGAATTCCATTTAGTGAGATTAAATGGAATTTACTATAATTAAAATAAATATTAATTTAACGAATTTAAATTATAATATTTATAATTTATCATTATTGTTGTGTACTAAGGAGTTATTATATCATTTTTATATTAAGGGATTAATTAGAAATTTAAAATGATGAAATGGGTATTTTAAAGTTAATGAATGAGTTGGATTAAATTATATTTTAATTAATTAAAATTTAATATGTGAGTGTTAAAAGAAAAAATAAAATAAAATAAAGGGAAAATGACAAATCAACCATCGTGGTTTTCGATCAATGACAAGTCAACCACTGTGGTATATTTGCTAACAAGTTAACCACTAACGTATGAGAAATTGACAAATCTAACATCACACTCAAGTTAACCTAGGCAAAACTGTCTGGACACCGCAAACAAGTGCCTGGACGCCGCCCAGGCAAAGAAACAAGCCTAGACGCCGCTGGTTTGCGGCGTCCAGGCAAAGAAAAAGACTGGACGACGCAAACAAGCGGCGTCCAGGCTCTTTTTGTTTGCCTGGACGCCACAAACCAGCGGCGTCTAGGCTTTTTCTTTGCCTGGACGCCGCAAACAAGCAGCGTCCAGGCAAAGAAGCAAGCCTGGACGCGCAGCGTCTCTGGAGCTCTCTATTTGTCATGCATGGCGTTCTCAATCAATTGTGTTTCATGGTTACTTCAAATTCGTTATGTATATGGTTTACGAATGCAATGTTTTTATTGGTTTTTTGACCTCTGCACCTTTAAAGTAGCATAACTTTTGCTACGGATGTCTGAATTGGGCGCAGAGGGTATCAAATCGAAGCTCTCTTAGAGCTCTATGATCATTATGGGAAAAGCCCCATGACCGCCTTTTTCAGCCCCAAAATCAATCGTTTAAGCCCTCAAATTTGTGATCAAACATTTTTCCAGACTAAGCAAATGTTTGATTACAAATTTGAGGGCTTAAACGATTGATTTTGGGGTTAAAAAGGTAGTTATGGGGAGTACCTTATGATAATTATAGAGCTCTGAGAGAGCTTCGATTTGATACCTTCTGCGCCAAATTCCGAGATCCGTAGCAAAAGTTATGCTACTTTGAAGGTGCAGAGGTCAACAAGCCAATAAAAACATTGCATTCGTAAACCATATACATAACGAATTCGAAGTAACCACGAAATACAATTGATCGAGAACGCCATGCATGACAAATGGAGAGCTCCAGAGATGCCGCGTGTCCAGGCTTGCTTCTTTGCCTGGACGCCGCTGGTTTGTGGCGTCCAGGCAAACAAAAAGCCTGGATGCCGTTGGTTTGTGGCGTCCAGGCAAACAAAAAGCCTGGACGCCGCAAACCAGCGGTGTCCAGGCTTGCTTCTTTGCCTGGGCGGCGTCCAGACACTTGTTTGCGGTGTTTAGGCAGTTTTGCCTGGGTTAACTTGAGTGTGATGTTGGATTTATCAATTTCTCATACGTTAGTGGTTAACTTGTTAGCAAATATACCACAGTGGTTGACTTGTCATTAATCGAAAACAACGAGGGTTGATTTGTTATTTTCCCTAAAATACAAAAGAAAAGAAATGGCCAAATGGCCCAAATCGGCCATTTCTTTTGCAGCAACGAAAACGAGAGAAAGGGGAGAGGGAACTCATGGGTTTCGATGGTGACCGAGCAACGGCAAGCGACAGACAGACGCCGACGAGCTCGGGCTCGAGCTGACGAGGCATGGCCGACTTCTGGCGTGCGAGTGGTCTGGCGAACAACGAGCAAGGGTCACGGCGAGTCGCGGTCACTGCTCGGGATCCATTTTGATATCCGGCGATGAATTCCGACTTTGGGATTCCGCAGGCGGTCTTTTCCGGCAAATGGTTGAGGTGGGTTGGATCGATTTCTTCCCTCCTTTGCATTTCGTGTTCGGTTTGTGTCGGGCAGGGACCGTAGGCTGGAATCAATGGGAGCAGGAGCTTCGGTTCGCTGGCAACGACCGGACTGGGCTGGATGTTTGGGCTTGGCTGCTTCGTTGGATCAGTCCAGCTCACAAGTTGGTTCTATTGGCCCATTGTTCCTGTCCGATTGAAGGATGACAGAGTAATCCAGCTGGAAAGATTTGAACGATTGATTGTGGCTGAAAAATCAGGTTATGCGGCTGATACTGTGGGATTACTCGGTTAGTGTTTAGCATTTCAAATTTGCCAATCGTGTTTTATTTTTCTGCGTGTGCGAAGGAGAACAGAAGAGGGTGAAGACTGAGCTCTCTGGAGGAAGGAGAGAGCTAGACCCGAGAGTTGAAATCAGTTAGGAGTTGTGCATGACCGAGAAGAAACGGGAAAGGAGGGAGTTGTGCTTCGGATGCGTTGAGCCGTGAGTCCCCTGCTTGTTGGTAAGGATTTCTCCTTGACCGTTTTGATGTGTTGATTATGTTTTGGATGGAGTTTGACTGTCCTATTAAGTTGTTGGATGATAAGTATAAGGGTTATAGTAATTTCTCTCTGACAGTGAATTTGGATTGATGTAAATGTGAGTCATACGCTTTGTTCTTTGGAATGAACCAATAGTTCAAGTTGAAGAGGTCAATATTGTCAATATTCTGGCACTTGCAATAGCATTATGTAATGTAATATTTTTATATTCATATGGTTAATTCTGAAAAGCATCTATATGTTAGATTTGGTCATGGATTGTGTACTCTGTTGGATTAAGTTTCTAGATTTCGTGAATGGGATCAATCTATTGGATCAATTGTTGAATGTTTTTATGAGCTGCTCTATTGATTGGAAAGCTGCTACTTTGATAAGATTAGAAAATATTGTTAATGGATGAGCTGAGATACAAATTGTTGGAATATGGATTATGAAACACTATCAAATGATAAATGTTTCTAATTGTGAAGGTATCAAAAAGAGACGAAGGATAGCGGTCGAGTGCTAACACGCAATAAAGGATTAAGGTAAGGATTAATGGGTGTTTTGGCCATTAAGGCTCACACCACAAGTATGAGTGTGTGAGTTTAAGTGTTAATGTTCTTAAATGTTTGCTGCTAGATGTTAAATATGTTGTTAGTCTCTTGAAATGCCTACTGTTAATTGCTTGGGTGATAGCTCCTAGTACAATTTATTAGTTCCTCTGTGATGATCACTGTTAGTAGTTAATACTTGGTTTAGTCTCCTTGAATGACCTCCTATTGTATTCCTTCGATGTTAGCTTATGAGAAGTGATATGTAGACTTAGTTGTTTATGTGAAGGTTAGTTGTGGATAGGATGGTTGGTACTCTATAAATTATTGAGATATAAGGAATGATAACTGAAGGATGAGGTAGCTTGAATGAATTGATTCTTTTGTTAGCTTAGTATGATCACTATTAGTTGTTAAGTACGTTACTTGTTGTAAACTATTTGATGTTAGTATCGAAATGCTACTATTGGTATTAATAGTATTATTAATGCTCTGTGAATTAATGTCTCCCTGTTAATTAACTATCAGCATGTTAATTAGGATAACTAATAAATGAACTCAAGCATGTAACTAAACTAGGAATGATAATTACAACACATAATTCATTGTATGTTCACTTACTTGAACACGTAAAAGAATAACGTAGCTTGTAATTTGATTAGAAGTTGAGCATGAAAGATAAAGAGCATGTAAACTTAGTAGGATAATTAATAGATTTAATGATTGTATTCTACGTTAGAATGTGAGCACGTTTAATTAGCTTGTGATTGTGTGTTCAATTAGCGTGTTAAATTATCCCGGTGTTAATTAATGAAGTATCAAGCATGAAATAAACTAGGTATGATAATTCTTATGTTTTAAATAGTTAACTTGAGTAAGTTAGATAAACTGACCATTTTTAATTGGATTCAAGCATGTAAATCACTTAGGATAATTAACTAGATGCTAACTATAATAATCTCGAGCATGTATCCATTGTTTATTGTTTAAAGCATGGTTCCATGGTTAGTTTAGTTTAGTTTAATGAGTATGCTTAGTTAATCGTAATTCCTCGCATGCTTATTTACCGTCTATTTATTTTATGCGCAAATTTAATTATAGTTTGCCTTCAATTACTTTTATTTCAACGTGCACTTCAATTTCATAATTAATGTTTTACTTGACTAAAGTGTAGAATGGTAAAGAAAATGAAAAGAGAATGAAATAATGTGAATAAGTTGAAGGTCTCAAGGATCACAGTTATTATGCGATGAATGTTTTACAATTACTTTTGTTATTGTTTTCTTAGTATTGTCTAAGATCTCGATTATGATCACATGTCTTTAGTATGTATTTTCTGCTAAACCAATTATAGTTTGTTAAGTAGAATAAAAACATGATATTGTCCGCTTTGGGCCTCGGCCCGCACGGGTTTGTTCTTAGTACTGACACCCTTTGTTTAGCCCAAAACCGGTCTGTTGGGGTAGGAGAGCTACCTATTTATATTCTGCTCTCTTTACTTCCCCCAAGTCGATGTGGGATTGCACACCTTTTCTTTTGGGTGTCACATTCGCTGTTTATTACATTGGTGTTATATCACGCAACGAACGTCCCTTCTCTAAGGTGGACATTTTATGTATTGGGTGTGACGTCGTTTGATGGATAGTGGACATCCCTTATAGGAAAACGGACGTCCCTTGCTAAAGGTGAGTGTTAAGTATGATAACTAGAACGACACCGTTTGCTGTGTGATGGATGTCCCTTATAGGACAACAAATGTCCCTCATGGCAAAAAAAGACGGTCATCTGTGGGGTTTGACGGACATCATTGACGGATGACTAAAATGTGCAGGTGACGGATCTCCCTTATGGGACAACGGACGTCCATTGCATTGAAGGAACTGATGAATGACTTAAATGTTAAGGCGATGGACGTCCCTCATGACAAGGCAGCTGACGATCATTAAAAGTGGAATGACAGACGTTTGGAATACTAAGGCGACGAATGTCCCTCACGAGGAACGAATGTCCGTTGCAGCAAAGAGATTGACAGACGGCTCTTAATGGTTGACAGACACCTAAAATAAGGAGATAACCGGTTCATATGGTTAGTGAAGTGAAGAGAAAGGGTGGAGAATAGGGTTCATATGGTTGAACTAATGAAATATATTTGGATGATGGCTGCATGATTAATTGATTAGATTAGTAATTGAATGTTATTAATTGTGAAGGTTCTCTGAAGGTACTAGAAGAGAAAAAAGGATAATGTTTAAGTGTTAAGCACTTAAAGGAAGTGAGGTAAGTGATATACATATGTTTTGATCTTTGGGGCCTGCATCGCAAGAATAGGATATGTATGTTTCGTTGTTTACCACTTTATTATATTAGTAGATTATTGAGCATGTCTATTATTTTAAAAGCATGTCTACAGTTGTTAATAGCACGTGTTGTTACTTACTATTTTTATAGCATGTCTATAGTTGTTAATGACACGTTTCGTTGTTTACTATTTTTATAGCATGTCTATAGTTTTTAATAGTACATTTCGTTGTTTACCATTTTTACAGCATGTCTAATGCTTTTATGGCACATTTTGTGAATTGTACGTTAAGTGTTTATTTATATTCGCTTATTAACTGTTAGAAATTGTATGCAATCACAAGCATCATACATCACAATTTTTGAAGATTACGAAAATGGTTTTCATGCACAGTTTTGAAAAGGAAACGAAAGCAAAACAAAGTACAAACGAACGATTAAGAAAGATAAAGAAAAAGGTTCTTGTGGACCGGTAGGTCAAGCACAACACATGGACAAAAGATAAAGAAAAGATAAAAGTTTTTGTGGATCGGTAGATCAAGCCTGGCACAAGAAAAAAGAAAAGAAAAGAAAAGAAAAGATCAGAAAATAGCATAAAAAGAGAAACAGATACAGATACGTGTACGAAAACGGAAAAGAAAATGGATACAAAAATGGAAATGGATATGGAAATAATACAAGCACAGAAACCAAAATAGAAATGGGAAAAAAAATAGAAATAGAAACATAAACAGAAACGAGTTTCCAGAAATGGAAACGGATACAGATACGGATACAAAAATCGACACGAAAACGGATACAGAAACGCGTACGATCACGGATATCGAAACAGATACAGAAACATGAATAGAAATGGAAACAGAAAGAAAGTATGTAAACAATAAAAGATAAAAGATAAAAGAAAGGAAATGAAAAGAGAAACTGCATACGTTTTAAAATGGCACAACATATGTATGTAGCATATTAGGTATTGCACTTACTGAGCGTTGGACTCATAGTTTATGACTTGTAATGTAGGTACAAACACGATAGGAAATGACAAACAGATTAAAGAGCAGTTGATGAAGGATTTGCACGGGTGAGTCTTGTGGCTGGCTAGGCTAAGGGATTAAAGAGAAATTTTTTTTGTAAAATTAATGTAAACAACTTATTTATTTAAATGAATTGTTTATGCTTTTGCTACATTTTAAGAAAAAGAATTTTATAATTATAGTCTTCTGCTGTTTATAACGATTTTAGTAACAAGTCAAAGTAAAAAGGATTTCAAACGGTTCGGTTTTAAGAAAGAACTCTGATTTTAATTTAAAAGGTTTTAAAGAAAGACTTCTGCTAATGTTTTATAAAAGTTTTAAATTAAACACGATTTTCGAAGTAAGAAAAACTGAGTCGTTACAATTAAATATTCAATAATTATCCAAATAATCGATACAATTATACCCCAACTTGTTTTTTTTTTCTAAACTCTTTTTCAGGGTAATATATTCCATAATAAAAATTTTCCAAAAAATCCTATTATACCTCAATTAATTTTCCAATTATCCTTACTTAATTCTATCACGAGAAATTAGGGTATTGCATTTCTCCCTCATATAAATTTCGTCCACGAAATTTGCTCAACGTAATTACTTTCATAAGTTAACAACCCAAGTAACCACTATTGGTCCTACTATACCTCTCAAAAGAGCATTTGTCAATTTTTCTCCTCTTTCATTTGCTAGGAAGTGGCAAATTATTGCAACACTCGCTACTTTATCACTCCTAACATATCTCTTAGATCTATTTGTGCATCTTCTTTACTCATCTGCCAGATTTTCCAAGGAGTAAATTCACCCAAACTATACTTCAATTATATCCTTAACGTCTGCATTTACCAAAATACTGCTCTTACTCTCCAAAACTCAATCTCCATTTGCATCTTCAACGGTAGAAAATGCTTTAGTGTAACCATTTCCGATTATTCAAGTCAAAATTGAACTGTCTTTAACCAAATGACAACTCCTATTACCTTTAAAATACTGTTTTGAATCAGCAAGACACCCTAGGAGATAACCTCTCTACACTAAATCCCAAGCATGACTTATCATTTATCACATCTATCATTCATCTTTATCCAAAGAAACATCACATCAATCACAATCATCCAAACACAACATTATTTAATTTGCAATCAATACCCAAACGAGTACATTACAACTTCACATGTGAACGAACTAGTTCTAGTGCATTCTGAAATACCAAGCTTTCTCATACCTCACATCTTTGGACATCTCCTGGAAAAATGGTCAACCTCTCCACACTTAAAGCATTAACGAGATCAAGCAAGACATTTTTTCCCCATGTCTCTTCCTACACTCTGGGCATCAACTTCTGTGTTGGCCTTCCATCAACCGTTGGGATTATATTTCCTCTACTATTTTTATATTACTCTCTTTGAACTTCATAACTAGATACTTGTCAAGTGTAGTTTTCTAATAACATTTTCTTACTCTTTGTCCTTAGCATACACAAAATACTCTTTACCATTTGTATTCCTCCGTCCGAGTTTATGGAATTACAATATTTCCTTCAATTGATGATGGTTTCAATCATAAAAAAGTTTTGCATTAAAATCTTTGGTATCTGTCAATTGTTAGTTTCTCTGTTCTTTTAAATTTTCAAATTCATTCCTAACGTTCCATAAATTGAACCTTACATTTCAATACATTAGTTTACTAATCGTTTCATTTCTAGGGTCCTCATTCTGACTTGCTTCTTTCATCCTCTTGTTCTTATTCAACCATCATAGTCTATTACAACTTCGTCCATTGATAACACTAGATTAAATTCCAAATCCCATGAACATAAGTTCTCTTCACCACTTTTCACTTCCCATGAGAGAATAGGACAATCGTAGTACACTTCTACATTCATTACCAACAAAATTACAATTCCTCATTGTATATAATATACTTACATAACATCCTTGTCCTAGTTTTCCCCAATCGTTTTCGAGAATGTACCTTTCTTTCTTACACGTTTGGATGTTATCTGGCAAATCGACTAACCTTGCTACATTTAAAAAGATCAAGCCAAGAATTTTTTTATTACGACTTTTCTTCACCTTGTTATCGATCTTCTACTTATTTGATGTCAAGAGTCTTTGATGCAATATTTGCATTAGCCTCCCTTTGAACACCAGATATCTCAACACCTCGATAAATCTCTTCCTTAAGTCCTTGAACAACCTGGTATAGCTTTTACTCATTACTTTTCATCAGGCCTCAAACTTGCATCCATACTTCAGAACTTATTCCTTAACGAGTAAATTCCAGCTTACTTGTCCTTGTTGTGTAGTTGAAACACTTTTCATAGAAATTTTCTTAAATTCTATCTATGTTTTTGTTGTCACATCCTTAGTTATCGTGATGGAGTCCTATCGAAATCTCGCGTCTTTTATTAGCATAAACATGGCAAATGCTATTCTTCCCTCTTTTCTTATTTAGCTATGTAGACATGTTCTCAATAGTTTTGAGTCAGTCATTGGCACTGGTTGGATTGGTAATATTTCCTTTAACTAGAGTGGTCGTAATAACTGAAACTTATCGTAGTCACTTTTACATTTCCATAATCAATCATTTCCATAAATCTCGTCAGGTGTTGAAATCGTTATTTCTACTAAACTAGTCAATCGATTGACGGTCTCCCTATTGCAGTTGAATTAATATTTGCTCGATATTTCATTGCTTATAGGAAAAATGATCTTTTCCAATTTTTTTTTCCTAAGGTGGGGGTAATACTGGTATGTCCTCAAAATCCAACTTAGTCTGTAGCCCTAATGTTCTTCTTGTCCACGAAAATTCTTCCTTTATCCTATCATTTACAACTTAAGCAACCTTGTCCAATTGTTTACTTAATGTAGTTCATGTAGGAGTTATTTTTCAATAAAAATTTGGGTGGCTTCGTGTTTCTTTATTCTTCCCAAAGCGTATATAAAATCCAAGTGGTTTTAGTACTATTTATCATTACACTTAACCCAAAGGAACACAGTGCTATCACTTTTTCGCAAAATCCACTTACTCTCATATGATGTAGGATAGTCTATTCTAACTTTCTTCCTTATAAGTGTTCTTACTCTAAGTTTTTAGGAAAAATCATTGAGATTTATCTTTTTGTAAGTTACGTGTGTGAGGGTATTAGGAAATTTATAATTTCTTTCGTAAATTTATTTCATTGTTCTATTCCTTTATATTTCGTAAAAGTGTTAGGAAATTTCCTTTGTAATTTTATTGTGTTTGGGTGCTTAATAATTTTTTTTTATTTTTTATCATTATTATTATTATTATTTTAACATAGTAAAAACAAATAATAACCTTAAATGAATAAAGCAGTAAAAATGTACTTACAGTCAGAAGAGCATTTCCTGATGAGTCTTGCATTATCAAATGTCTACAGAACCGAGTTTGACTTGGTTATGCTATGATACCAACTATAAAGCGTCACGTTTTTAAAACCTTTTATTTTTTTATATTTTTAGGCATAAAAATTTCTTATTTTTAAAACATGTCAAAGTAAATTAGCAGAATAGTTGCGGAATATTTTCAAAACATTATTTAATAAAAGTCAATTTATTTTACAAAACATTTAGAAAGTTCAAAGTCCTTTATATTACAAAACGTTATCGAAATAAAATCATTATTTAAAACAACCTTTTTATTTTCTTTGAACCATAACACATCAGGTTGAATCTGGTTGATAACTTAAGATCTCAATTGGCAATGCCTCATTCTCTACATCGACATCATCAACCTAATCACAATCACCTGCATAACGAAAAAGAAAATGAGTTTAACGCTCAGCAAGAAATAGAATGTATGTGATGCTTATGCTCATGTTTGTACAGTAGTTCTCTAGAAAAGAACCTATCTTTTCTGTTTTTTTTTATTTTGTTATTCCTTTACATTTCATTACCAGAGAATGGACACATCTGCTTGTCAGTGTGGACTAACCAACTCCAACCTCTACATGAGTGGAGTTTTCCATCTAGGGTGTTCCTACCTACGACCGTTACCAATCTGTGTCTTTTTCTGACGTTGTGGACTAAGAGCAAGGATATATCTGCTGGTCGGTGTGGATTAACCGACTCCAACCTCTACATGAGTGGAGTTTTCCATCTGGGGTATTCCCACCTACGACCGTCACCCTAACTCCCGAACCCCCACACGCCCATTGACATTTATTTATTCATTTTATTTATCATGTCGTGCATGTGTCACCTTTTCATAAGTGCTATTATGATGCATGAATGCTAGTTCATATACAGTCCAACAGTTCATAGCAGTATAACAGTTCAATAGTATAGCAATATAACAAATTTAAGGCAGTTCACTATAATACTCAACATAAATTCCATATTTATTTTTAACGTTTTATTCATCTTTACGTTTAAGCATTTTTTTCACAATTTCGTATGTTAATTAATTCCAACAATAATTGATAGTAATTTAAAAGCATAAAAATCCAATGATGCAGGACTGCCATTGGCCACTACATCCTATTTCTTATCGTTGACGAACTTTCCCAGAGTCCTTAGCATGTTTAGCTCTTTATCCTTTTTTCCGCTAATACCTTCAAAATAATTATCATTTATTTGTTAATATATTTATCAATTATAAACCCTAACTTTGATCCGTTATTCCATTTATTCATTTAATAATTCATTTCATATTTTTCATCCGATTGTTTTCATCGACCAATTCAACTAATAGAGCCATAACTATTATTCCAAAAGGTGAACAAAACTAACAGAGCATATTTCCAATTCCAATTTATAGAGATTCCAACTTTATTCCAAATAATAGACAGTAAGCATCCCTAAAAATAACAAATCCGCCAGAATAATTGGCCAATGAACCCAAGAAATAACATCATTAACTCATCAAAGATTGTTCCAATTTTTGATTCAAAGCATAAATGAATTCAGTCCATGTTATCTAAAAATTCAACAACTATTTCAGCAACGAAACCAATTCATTATATCCAACTTCAAGCACATTGTGGGAACACAATAAACCCATTCTTTCAAATTCAATAACTATTCTAAAATAGATTTCAACTTCTAAAATCAACCTACAAAAGACTTTAAATTCTAAATCATTGAGGCAGTAGCAATATATGTACATAATTCTCAATCCATTGGAAAGACAACATCACTCAACATATAAATAGGTATACAATTTTATCATCCAGCAGTAGTATATAAACCTTCTTAAATTCACAGACCATCCATCGTCTCAGTGGACAGAACAGAAACTCATTCTCAACTCCAACAAGAATTCATGGAAGAGAAGAGAGTCCATTACCAGCCGAACCGAGAGCAGCATCCTAGAATCACTCACTCACACTATCTCATCTCTTCACCACTCTCCACCTTATTTTCTCCAGACCCACACCCAACTCCTCTTCTCTTTTATTTTCACTTTGTCACTCAACTCTCCCTGTCCTTTATTCTTCACTCACGCCAGTCATGGATTCTAGTGCATCAACCACTCTTCTGCCATTGATTTATAGACAGAAGGAGATGTAATGGATAATCACCCACTTCAAGGATTGTTCTCGAATGTAGATCGGCCACGTCGAAAGGAGTATCTTGAAACATTGAGCCAGTCAGAACACAATTCGTGAACCAGGTTCACAATAGAACCGGTCACACATAGGCAGCAGAGCAACCAACTGTAGCCCGATTGCACCCAACCAAAATCCCCTGCCATTTTCATCTCCGCAATTCACCACTATTTTCATCCAATAATTCATCCAACAAATTTGTCCAATCATCAGAACACCAAAATCAGAGCATAAAAATCTATGGAGAATTTACCTCAGACCGACAATTTTACAACTCCAATTCATCCCGCCGAATACGATCCAACCTGTGCCTGAGCTTCCGCACGGCACACCAGTGACATCGCCAGCAGGCCGCACGCCAGAGTTTGCACTCCGAGCCGAGCCGCACCTTTTCCCTCGCGTCTCCCTCTCGCGCTCACTCTTCCTCTCTCTCTCCCTTTCTTCTCTTTCTCTTTAGTAAACTGCATCCACTTCATCAATTTTCTTCCCTTTTTTGTTTTTTTTTCTTTAAAACCAATTCTTTCTCTTCAGCCAAGAACTGGGCCAAACTACCATGAACCGAACTGGTTCAGCCCCGTATTTCCACCTTTTTGTTTAATCTCAATTTTTCGGTTGATATTCACGACTGCAACCTTGAGCGGTCACTCGACCGAAATTCAAAATTGTAATCTGTTACGCATTTCGGTCGAGTGTCTCGACCTCAACTTTGTCTGCACTTTGACCGAAAATCCCAATTTGGATATGTAATACATTTCAGTCGAGTTCTTCGACCGCGGTATCAACCGCAGTCCAACTGAAATGCTTCAGCACCTATTTCGTCTTCTCCAAACGTTGATGTTCCATTAAAATTTAATATTCATTTTATTAATTGAATTTTTTTTAATTACCACTTTTATTTAATTACTCCCCATTTAATTTAGCCCCAATATATCTTAAACCAAAATTTCCACTTCACCAATTATAATAATTTTGTTCTATTAAATCCTAAATAATTATCCAAATAATCGATATAAATATACCCCATCTTTTTTTGGGGTAATATATTCCATAATAAAAATTCTCTAAATAATCCTATTATACCCCAATTAATTTCTCAATTATCCTTACTTAATTTTGTCATGGGAAATCGAGGTATTACAGGTTTCGATCGACAGCTTTAAGCTGCGGACATCCATAGTGGGAGTCCTTACTTAAAGAGTGGGCGCCCGCTCAAGACACCTTGAACATAAACTTAACAACAGCTTTTTGGATGCCCACGTTTTATCACTAGGTGACTGCAGTGACGCATATATAGATAAGCAGATGGCTGAACTGACATATCAGTCGATTGTAGACCTAAATACATACGTTCGCAAACACTCTCTGCGAAACCCGCGCTAACCCTAGATGATTTCTGGAAAACCCAAGTGAACTCTGCCCAACTATCTTCAATTTCAACTTCCTCAGAGCACACATATTCAAGTTTCAAGCTCAAAATTTGATTTTCTCCTCAATTTCGTTGTCTTCCTATTCCAAATTTCTCAAAAATATGAACCCTAAAATTTTCTCCTCTAATTCAGTGTTCAATGGTAGCAAGAGCTCCAAAACTCACTCTCAAGTGGAAAGCCTCTCCCTTTCAACGTCAATCCCAAGGTCGTTCCTCCAGTGCCCGTCAACCAGCAAATGAATTTTTCTCACTGGAATTCAGGACATTGTTCTTGAAGGAAAGATGCAACAATGATATTAAACATCGATCAGTTATTTTCTCTAGGAGAGTAAAATTTGTTACGTTCCATGAGTTAGGAATAAAACGTATGTTTGAGGTAGTTCGAATTGTTGGGTTATGCAAAATGGGCGGTGATTATTGCGAGGATGTAGTTAAGATTTTCTATACAAATTGGATCATGTGCACCTAACCGTTTGTAGTTAAAAGTTATATGTTTGAACAGAAGATAAGGTTAACTCTCGATGATATAAATGTAACGATCTAGTTTTCTCACATTTAAACGTTGAAATAAAACACTTTTCTTTAGAAATTGTAGCATAGCGGAAGACTTCACATAATAGAAAAACATTTGAGATTACATGAAATAAAATGAAATGCATAGATACAATTCTTTTCATTTTACAAATCAAATCAACAAATATATGTCACAATTGAAAACTATTTACATGTTATAAACACAGTTTTCCTTTATCTTTTAGCCTAGCCAGCCACAAGGTTCGCAATGTACAAATCCTCCATCAACCACTTCTTTTTCTTGATTTGTGCATACCTACAGCACTAGACAATAACTATAAGCCTAATGCTTAGTAAGAAATGAGATGCATAATTAATCATGAAATACAGTTTACGTAAAACATATTCATTTCAATTTCTTTTCTTTTACATTTCCCTTTTTGTTTTATCATTGGAACTCAACTCAAAGCCTCAATCATCGAGGAATGACCCGCTAATGCCTCTAACCATGGGGACCACATCCACCAAGCATTTTTCCATGAGTTTAGTATCCAAAGATTTTAGCTTCCTTTCTTTTAGTATCATCATTGAACACTTCACTCATATCCTTTCACATTGGATCAAGTATCCAAGCTTTAATCATATGAGTCAAGTATTCAAGCCTTTCTTCATTCATCCAAGCCTCTATCATTGGGTGAAAGATCCAAGCCTTTTGCAGTGGTTAGGTCCTCATTATTTTTACCTTGCTTTACATGAAATCCATAAGCTTTACAAGCCATTTTCTTAACATTTCATGAAAACAATATGATGCATGTGCATAAATGAATGCATACAATTTAACACATCCCCCAGCATACCATCAAACATAAGTGTCAAAGCAACAATCATCAATATAACGCATCATGCATCATGCTAGGGTGAAAATGTATGATCATGCATCACGTTAATAGAAATTAATAGGGAGTGCCATCTGGTGGTACTCACACATGCATTATGTTAGGTAAAATGTTAAGAAAATGAAGGAAATGGGGAAGTTAGGGGTGGATGGGTAGCGTATCTAGTCTGCAGTTCAGTGAAGTCCCCTACCGTGTTGGGAACAGGGATGTAATTGCAAGTAAAAGGTTAGATACGGTCAACTATTCCATCCCTTATGAACCCTTCAGTCTCCCACTCGATGTATGAGTAATGAATGAATGAATAAATGTAAAGTAATGAACGAACGAATGACGTAATGAAAGGATTGGTTTGGGTGGCCCCCATTCCGACAAGGACTAAAGAGAGGCATTTCATAATTGCATTAAAACCCTTTTCCTTACTAAGCCTTTGGGCTTACAGTTACTTGTGGTGTTGGTACAACGATGAATAGATAATAACCAGATAATGAAGAAATAATAAAGCAAAGATGAAGGATATGCACGCGCGAGATTCGTGGCTAGCCAGGCATAAAGAAAGCGAGTAGGGAGCACGATTGCAATAAAGTTGTAATTAAATATTTAGTTTCTTTCATAAATTATTTACGCTTCCACAATGTTTTAAAAAAATGATTTTTTTTATGCTTCTGCATTTTATTAATTGGTTTTCATAATGAGTTTTAAGAAGGGTTAGTAGCGGTCCAGTTTAGTGTTGAACTCTAATCTGTTTTAAAAGAGTTTTATAAAAGTTCAAATTTTTACGCATTTTAACGGATTTACGAAAAAACCGAGTCATTACAAAGAGTGGGAAACCTCTGCCAAATTATCGTGAGAACTCTGTGAGTACTGTGATGTTGAACGAACTGTGAGGATTTTGGCGATTTTATGTGAGAAGAGGCAATCTGAGGAATGGAAACTATGCGGGCTTCTTGAAGAAGGAAAAGAGATTTTAGAAGAGTGTTGTGAATTTTATAGAAGCTGTGAGGTGCTGGAGTGTGAAAAGGAGTTCTCTTTGGATTCCAATTCTAGGATGTGGTAAGCAATCTTCACTCTCGTATTGTTAGGGATTTATTCATGTGTACACCCTCTGTGATTATTATTGGATAAGTGAATTCTGAAATTTGAATAGTGATTGTTGTGGATTGAAGATTAAGTGATAATGGATATAGTATAGATTAGGGTTAGCTATTAGTTGGAAAATGGATTATGCCATTGCATGTTTAATAGCGAGAATTGATGTATTAGAGTGTTATTCATGAAGCTGGTTATTATCATATGGTATTAGTTGTAGGATAAGGTTGGAATTAATATTGGTCATTGTATGCAAAGGGGTGTACCGTATATACATGCATTTATGCTAATGAAGTTGGAATACACTGTTAGATTGGAATTGTGATTGTAGGACAAATTATTAAGAAGATACAACGATTTGTTGGAGTTAAGATTAACCATTGAGAAATTATTATTGATAAAGTATATTGTGATAAATAGGTTTTGAGGAGAAACTGTAAGTGCTAAACCTTTGTAAAGCTAAGGATTTCAAGTACGTAGTACTCCATGTGTTTTGTCCGAAAGGACCTACATCACGGGAATTTGGGGGTGTTTACTATTTGTATTGTTGATTGTTATGAATTGTATGTTTATAGAATAAGTTCAATTCCTTAGTTAGGAATGAATCGAGTTTTAAGAATATGATTAAGGAACACGTTAGATAGGAATGTATGTGCACGACAATGTTAAGACTTGAAATCCTAAAATACACGAAAATGGAATATACGTAAACAACTGTGGTCCAGTTTGTTATGCCCGACATAGAAATCAAGATAAGTAAACAACTGTTGACCGGTTGGATACTCTTGGCACAGATGTCTATGTGGTTCGGTTTGATATGCCCAACACATAAACAGTAGAAGACTGAAACAATATGAGACAATACAATTAAACAGCAAGAAACGTAAATAGTTATTTTTGTGGACTGGTTAGATACGCCCGACACAAAAACCAAAGATAAGTAAACCAATTGTGGTTCGGTTAGTTATACCTGGCACAGATGTTTGTATGGTCCGGTTGGATACGCCCGACAAATAAATAGTAAAAGAAAGAAACAGTAAACATATGTTTGTGTGGTCCGGTTGGATACGCCCGACACATAATCAGATGAAATAATGATAAAGACATGAACACTAATAGAAAAACAAAACAGAAAATAGTATATGATGTTATAGAAATTGTATGTAAATTTCATGTTTTACATTTACACTATGTATAGAGCGTTGACTCATAGTTAGGTCCCATTATGTAGGTAAGTAGCAGATGAATGGATAAAGCTGTTAAAGGACGTAGCAGATGGAGTATTGCTGTGTGGGGGTTTGTGCTGTTGGTGACATTGACCTTGGGTTATGGCTCATGAAAATGAAATAAATGTTTTAAAGGCTTTTAAGTGTTTTATGATTTCAAATAAATGTTTTAAGTTAATGTGTTTATTTAAACAATGGATATGTGGTATTAAATTGTAAAAGACTTCCGTTGTATGTTTTATATGATTCAGACTTCAGTTGTTTATTACTCTGGTGTTCTATTACGTAATGATTTTAAAAGAAAAGAAAATTTTTATACGGAAAAAGTTACGGGATGTTACAAAAAGTGTAGATAACAAATAAATGTCAACTAATATAAGTTGTGAGTATTGGAAAATAAAATGATGATTTCCATCATTGTTGATATTTAGTGCCCTTATAGAATTCGTTCATGGTTACATCATGTTACATTGATTGTTTAGGTTAGATTCTATTTAATAATATAATAGTAAAAACATGTTTAGTGATAAATTATATTTGATGTATGGTCCTTGTCTAATGCCTATAAATTATTGTGGTGTTGTTTGCGATATATGAACTGTTGTGTGTCACATTCATGTAGATATGTTAGTAGGATTGTACATCATGCATCTCATGGGCTAATAATGAAGATAATAATGGTGTTTTCTACGTGTGTTTGGAGATTTAAAAAGTTGCTCACATAGAGAAAATAGCTCATTTGAGCAAGTTCGAAGATTGAAGAGGTTGCTCTTACTCAACGAGTGGTGAGTTCGAAGGCTGAAGAGGTTGCTCTTACTCAACAAGTGGTGAGTTTGGAGATTGGAGAGGTTGCTCTTACCCAAATGGAAATGAATGTAAATGTAGGTTGGTTTGTTTTTACTGACTTCGGAGACTGAAAAGGTTGCTCTCATGTAAAAACAAATCCAAGTGGTGAGTTCAGAGACTGAAGAGGTTGCTCTCACCCAACTTACAAATATATTGGATTGATGCATATAGAGTTGTTATAAAGGTTAAATTTGGGTTTCAATTTATATTCCTTACTGGGCAATAGACTCATTATTCCTCATGTTATGTAGGTATGAATTGTTAGCCGATTGAGGTGAACAATGAAGAAGAGTGATGTAATTCATGCTTGTGTTACCATGCGCGAAACGACCTCGGGGGTTATGGGTCTAAAGGAATAAAAGTTGTTTTAATGCATAAAGAATTTGTTATGAATTTCAAGTATTTATTTATGTTATTATTGTAAAACAGTTTAATGTTTTTATTCCGCGTAATTTACTCTGATGTTTTTCAATAAAATATATTTTAATGAGATTTTAAGATGTTCAAATGTTTATGAAAAATTCATAAACGGAAATAGGATGTTATAACTTGTGTCTCAACAGCAGATGTAAAACACATAAATGTGTCTTATGAGATTCCTCTTCCTTCTCTTCTTATGCAACTTTTGATGCTTTCCCTTGACAAGTGTAGGTATTGTGGCCCACACTCCAATACTCGCTACATGTTATGTTGAAAATTTTCTGACGTATAACTTCCAGTTTTCGGGTTCATCAACATCCCTTACTCTTTGTTTCCAAGGCCCACCTGTTTGTTGCTTTATTGTCGGTGGTAGAATTAGATCAAGATTTGTTTTGAGCCACATGTGTTGGCCACTAACAAGCTAAACAGAGTGAGAGTATATCCTCATGTATATTTCTCGGTGACAACATCAATGAACATCCTTTTTAATTGATCTCCTCATAAAATGCAGACACAATAATACATGCATGCATGAGATTCCAGTAAGCTCCCTCTCGTAACAATTACAGGTACGTCTATCCAAATCAACAATTTACTTTTCATTACCGTTATTGACCTCAAACTGAGCATCTCCTTCAATTTTAGACTTCAATTTTGAGCTACAAGTTGCAGTTTTCCCAACTTCTTCTTTATCTAAGGACATAATAAGTTTGTTGACTCAACCATCTTTTGATGTTTCTTTTTATCCTAGACATGATGCTCTTTCTTATTATCTTGAGTAAAGTTAGAATTAGTTTGTGCATGGCTAGTAGGATGGAAACATTGAAAGAGTCACTAAAGTTCTTCAGGCATATTTCACACATTGGAATTGAACTACAAGCATGATTCGCTCAACATCTCAGATGAATGATTCGTATATATGCGTGTGCTACCTCGTCAACAAAAAATAATTTCTTCAAATCTCTCTAAAAGTGTGCAGATGTTGAAGCCCTAGATGCGTTTCACATTGCGTTTTTGTACAACTTACCTCAAAATTGTTTTTTGAAATTTGGATACATATGTCTGAGTAAAAAATGATGTTTAGCTGATAGTAAAAAACTCCTCCACATCAAGCACCAACCTGTATAAACATACACATTACATGCATAAGAAAACAAACTATGCATTAAACGCATAACATAAATAGACAGTACAAAAACAATGCACCATACATTTTCCAATTGCATCCTTCCTAGCTCACGATTGTCAATCGATGAGCTTCACTTTTGACAAACTTTGTTCCATAACAATTCTTCAACGAATAATCTACTAATTCTTCTCTCATTGCGCACAATGAACAATACTTCTTCTTCAAACATAGATTTAGAGAACGTGATTCCCATTAAGGCCTACTCTCCCCATCATCATCTTCGAAGTCGCATGATGAATGAACTCCTCGTCTATAGTTTTCGATAAAGAACGTACCTCTATTTCAGTTGTAGCAGCTTCATGCTCGAATGCATGAAGCTCTTATTCCACAAATGTTGAGATCGAATCCATATCCATTTCACAGATAATAGATTCTTGTTCATTTTTCTATGTCTGAAACAACAAAGCATGCACACACCAATGATGTAATACACGGGGTATTTAGTTTCATGTAAACATGGATTAAGCGAAAATATAATATGTTGGTCATTGTCAATCTGCCACACATTATTGTTGGTGTTTTTATGTAATGCCCCACATTTTAAAAACCTTTTATTTGCTTTCATTTTTATCCATAATTAAAAATTTTCTTTTATTTAATTGAAAACATGCGATTTAAAACTTAATAAAAGTATTTAAGCGGAAAAAACTGTAAAACATATTTTAAAAGTTCATTCAAACAATTTAGAATCATATAGCAGATCATTATTTTATAAACTATTATCAAAATCAGTTATTTAAAGCAACCCATTTATTTTTCTTGAGTCATAACCCTTCAAGTAGAATCCAGTTGATAACCCAAGGCCTTCTCTGGTAATGCCTCCTCCTCCACATGAAAATCATGTGCATCACGGATAATACCATAAGCCTAACGCTCTGCAAGAAATAGAATATAATGCTTATGCTTATGCAATGCTTATGCAGTTGTTATATGGAAAAGAACCTATCTTTTCCATATAACAACTGCGTGCTTTTCATTTCTTTCATCATTTCCTTTACTTTTCCTTTTCCCTTCATCATTTCCTTTACATTTCTTTTTCCTCACCAGAGATAGAATGCATCTGTTGGTATGGCTTAACCAACTCCATCCCTACTTGGGTGGAGGTTTCCATTAGGAGTGTCACCACTACCGACACCTAATCTTTGTCCGATGTTTGAAAACTAAGAGCAGGGATACATTTGTTGGTCTTGTGGCTCAACCAACTCCACGCTCTACGTGAGTTGGAGGTTTCTATTAGGGGTGTCACCACCAAGCACTGTCACCGTCTCTCCCGATTCCTCCAAATGCCCCTTTCTCATTTCATTTATTCATTTTCTTTATCATGCCATGCATGCCACATTTTCATAAGCCCTATTATAATGCATGAATGACAATTCATATTTATTTCATAACAATCCTCTAAGTATAACTATTTCATAACAGTCCTTGAACTGTAACTATCTCATAACAATCCTTGAAGTATAACTATCTCATAACAATTCTCGAAGTATAACTATATCATAACAATCCTCAAAGCATACAATTCACAACAATTATTTTATAACAAACTTTAAACTATACAATGCAAGACAATAAAATGGTCCCGTGATGCAAGCCTCCACTGGCTACCACATCCTATTTCTTAGTGCGTTTAGTTTTTATATTTTCCCTCGTTCCTTAGTGCGTTTAGTTTTTATATTTTCCCTCGTTGATGTTAATACCTTCACAATAATATTTACTAATTAAAATCTATTATTTATTATTTCATTTCTTTTGTTAATCGTGGATAGTATTGATCAAGAATATTCCCAAGAAAGAATGTCCTTAGCGATTCTCCTTAGGTAGAATATCCTTTCCAAGTAAGTTCCCAGGAAAGACTTGAGGGTCACAATGGTCCACATTAAATACCAGTCTCCTTAGACAGAACTTACTTACATAGTATAATTACATCACTAACAATATTCCTTAATTAATAATACCATGATAATAATAAAAATAATTATTATAATAACATTTATCAACTAATTTAGAGAATAGAAACGTTACCCAATATTCTAGAGTGACCGTGTAATTCCTTCCCTTTGAAATTCCCACTTATGACCAAAATAACAAACTCACCCCAAACTATACAACTCTAAAACCATCACAACTCCACTCACATTTTTCCCACAAATTTTCCTCACTTCTCCCTCTCTTTCTCACTCTTAAAATCACCCCTTTCTCACTCTCCCAACTCTCTCAAATCTCTTCTCTTCCAAACCTCAACTCCTTCACTTCCTTCTACACTTGTGAATTCTCCTCTCATCACTCATCTCTATTTATAGGCATCAATTAGCTCCCAAGAAGTTGCCACGCAGGGAAATCCATTCATTGCAGGAGTGGTAGAGTTAGGCCAAAATTAGGTTTGGGGAAATGAATTTTAAAACAGCAATTATCAGAATGAATGGAAGACACCTACCAAGGAGACCAACTTGCTAATAAATCCTTGTATTTTATTTTTATTATAATATATATATATATATATAATCCAACTTGTTGCACTTGCATTATTGACACACTCCTATTTTAATTACATTCTCTTTAATTTTAATTTATTTGAGTCTATTTAATTCTCCATTAAATAAATCATTAACAAATTATTAACCAAATATTCAACTTAATTATTTCTAATAAATTTTCTTTCATTAGATTATCAATAATTATCGAAATAATTAATGACCCAATAATCTAATTTATCCAAATAGCCTATATCCAGTTTTCCTCTGATTAATTTCTCTTATCCTTATTTGATTTCCGTTATGGAAAATCTGACATTTCTTCCTATAAGTAATTCCTCCCAAAATCTCTAAAATTCATAATAAATATATTTTTGAGTCTGGTAAAATTTCGGGTATTACATTTTATTATGAAGAATAAAGTGTTGAAGTGTGTTAGAATTATAGGGATGTAATTATTTATTGTTAGGCAAATAAGGATTTAAAAATAAAATTAAGGATTTAAAATATAATCAGACAAATATTGACAGAGGAAGTTTGCGGTCGATCACGGCGGTTGAATGGAATCAATGTTGATCAACCGGCGCGATCAATTGGTGTGATTAGAAGCCAAAAACTAGCGGTCGTTCAATGGATGGGTGGTTAATCATTCAAACATGAATCGATCGACCACCACTCGAAATGTCATTTGGAAATGATAATCAATCGCCAGAAACAGAAAACCTTCAACTCTTGACGCTTCAGTGGATGTCCAAGCGTCTTCCTTCTTGACTTTTCACCTTCATAGGGAAGCTAAAGGGTTGTATGAGGCGTGTGACATGAGGGTTAGAAGTTTTTCCTTCTAGAAAAACTGGTGAGAGAGATAGCTGCTCTGTGAGTCTGTTCTGTGAGTTGCTGTCGATGGTGAGTTGAGCTGCTAGTAAGGAAGGAAAGGAGAAGAGCTAAGTGAGGTAAAGAATAATGTGTGTGCTTTGTCTGAAAAGACCTACATCGCAGGAGTAGGATGTTTGCCGTGTGTTTTGATGTGTTATGCGTTGTTGTTTTTTATGTTTGTTCTCTAGAGATTGGTGGTTTCAATGATAGGAATATTGCTACGGTCTCTCTCTGCAAACTTTCCTTAATGCTCTATGTGTTTAAATCTCAGTAATAGGTTCCTTATGAATGAGTCTTTTCTTTAAGCATGAGACATAACCATTTATTTTGATAAATTATTTGCTAGTAGTTTAACCTTGAGGAAATGAATCTGTGATAGCCTAGAGAGACCTCCTGTTTTGGTGTGAATTCTTAATCCTTCCTTGCAAATATTTTTGAGTGATAGTTTACTGCCTAAGTAATTTTCTGCATGTTTACTGTTATTCTCTACATGATCAACCATGTTTTTCTGTGGGACTTCTCTGGATAGTTGTTGGCGATATTGTCTCTGTTAATAGTTGCATGTTCCTTGTTTTATTGTTATTTTTATTGATTAATAACCTAGATAATATATGATATAACCTATTAGTGTTAGTAATCAGTAAAGTTGGTTTTGCATGATTATCCTTATGATATATATGTATATGTTACAGATAGGGTATTCTCAATTAGTGGGTAAATTTCTTTCGTAAGGTCTCTGTAAGTTTTTAAAATATTTAATAAATTGATAAGTACAGTCTTCTATAAATACTAACCTGTGAAAGTTGGGAATTAGAATAAGTCATGCCAATTCTATTGTGTTTTAGTGTGATAAGTACATGTTAAGTTGATTTCTGTCTTAGGTTGGTGTTCCTTATATTATCAAATAATTTGTTAAAATAATGCATAAAAGATAAAGAAATAAATGTATAGTATCATTGTTAGAATAATAGATAAAATGTTAGTAAAAGTATGTTCAGTGTTAAATTATAGTTGAAGCATGATTTCGTATTAATTGTTTGTTGGTTGTTTGTAATATTGTTTGTGATATATGAATTGTTGTGTGACATTCATATAGACATGTTAGTAGGATTGTACGTCATGCATTTCATGGGTTAATAATGAAGATAATAAAGGATGTTTTCTATGTGGGTTCAGAAACTGAAGAGGTTGCTCACATAGAGAACAACCCATTTTGGTAAATTTGAAAACTGAAGAGGTTGCTCTTACTCAACAGTTGGTGAGTTCAAAAACTGAAGAGGTTGCTCTCACCTAAATCATAAAAAAATGTAAATGTAAGTGGGCTTGTTTTTAGTGAGTTCGAAAACTGAAGAGGTTGCTCTCACGTAAAAACGAATCCAAGTGGTGGGTTCGGAAACTGAAGAGGTTTGATAGAGTCTAAGACTCTAGTTACACAATATTTCAAATTTGTAATCGGCTAGATGAACAACCTGAGCTCCAGATTTAGAATAGGGGTAACTTCAGATGCATATAGGCTTTAGAGCTCAAATTTATAAGGCTAGTAGACAGTAAACCAAAGAACAATGTGTCCAAATTTCAGCTTCTAATTCGCTAGAACAAATGAGTTATGTTGTTGACAATAAGCTGCCCTGAAAATAGAAATACATAATAGAATTCGGGAACCTGATTTGAAAATGTTATATCCTCCAATTTTGAAAACTAATGATCACCAAAATTTCAGGGCTTCAACAAATAATCAAGAAATAGCTCCATTCCAAAAATTAGTATAAAATTCGTTAAAGTCAGCGAGATATGATCCAAAGAAAGTCAAACTTGGATTAGGGTTTTTAAATTTGAGATCCGAGCAATGAAATTGGAACAATAATATCTTCCTCTACATATACTCTTTTGTTCTCAAAATTAAAGGGCTATCAGTCAACAATTAGAATAAGAACACTCCCAATTTTCAACAAAAATGGACAAGGACAAATGGAGTTGTGAGTGCCATAACCAGAATTGCAAAACTGCAGCCGCAAATAACAGATCTGTGGTGTAAACTCCTTCCGACTTGTAGCTTCAATGAACAAAATCTATTCCACGCAAAAACTATACCAAATCAACAACAACTGAGGGAGATTTTCAGAGGATCAAGAAACCAAAATACCTTTTTCGTAAAAAAACACCACGAACAGAAACAAGAGCCAGTTTGGTTTGCTAACCTTCCAACGACAAGGGGCGATTTTTCAGCCACTACAAGAGATGGCTCTCTTACATGTGTTTTTGCTAAGTCTCCTACCTTCACACTACAAGCACCACAACACAAGGAAGAGGGGCTAGAAGAGACAGCCAAGATCGAGGTACTTGAGACCTAGCAAGATCAACTAGTCCAATTTGATAGATGAAGGAAATTTGAGAGGGTGAGCTCCGTGGTTCTTCAAGAACAAGCCACGAAATCTACTTTAGGGTTTTTCCAATTAACTCACCAAAATGCATTAGAGGGGACTAAATACCCTCTAATGACAATACAAAAATAAAAGACAAAAATACCCTTGAAAAGACAAAATAGCGCATGAGGGCTCGGTTTACATGCAAACCGAGCACCTCTAATCGTACAAAAATAAAATGATTTACAAACTCACAAAAAAATTCCCAAACCATTATCCAGCAACAAAACATCCAAAAATGATAAACATAACATCGAACTTGAAGAGAATGCTCTCAATTAACCTTATGAGCTTTGGTCCTTGTGAACTCCTCCAAACTGAGACAAAGCGGATCTAGCCGATTAGGGTTTTGCATGGCTCCACGTGAGAACATGGCGTTGAACTTCTTTGTCTTCATGCGTTGGCGCCTCCATGAATCCCAATGAATAATTGTTCCCAACAAAATAAGAACACGTTAGAAAAGTGACGAGCCTCTTGGCCTGGCCTTGGGTGAACGGTACTTGGGGCACATCATCCTCCTTGGGTGATTGAGGATTTGACCTCAAATCCAAGGGGTATACAGCTCTTGTCCTTCTTATGAAAGCTTATCCACCCAGATCAAATAAGAAGCATTTGTTGACATTATGAGTCAACTCATTCATATTAGAGTGTCCATATAAAAGAATAATAATAAAGTCTTCAATGACCATATAAAGATAATATATTCTTTCTTGTCGGTCATTGAGGCTTTGTTCCCATTTACTCTCTACATGGTTGTGTTATCCAAAGAAAATTTCAAACAAAGTCTCACATAGCTTCTTTTCTGCAAAGAATTGTGTTAGGTTCTTACCTTGATTTATAATCACCGTGTGTTTTAGGAACTTGCTCGTTAGTGTATGAGGATTGCCATCTTTCAAGAAAACATCTTCATAGGGTCATACCCATCCTTGAGCTCCTTAAGTTAAATCACTCCAAGGACCAGAATCTTTATCATCAACATGCAGCCTTTTAATCCAAAAAAATCCAAAAAGTTTAGCATTCAACTTGGACCTTGATTTTGGTGTACCGGTCAACAATGTTGTCTTCCTCTTCTTGTATTTTAAGAATTTAAGAAATGCTTCAAAGACATCCTTGTCAATATTTCTCATACCCTTGGGTTGAATAGACTTATCATTAGCAAAACTCTTGATCCATCCTATTTTAAAAAGCCAAGTAATCAAAGTGTTTGGTGGGGATACCTAGAATAACTAGTTTCGGCTAGAATGCTTGTTTCTCTACTATCATAGACTGGCAAATAAAGACTCGAATGTGGTAATGCCCCTAAGCCCCAATCTTCATCCATATGCATATAAATATAGTTGATAGATCTCCTTTCATTTGTAAACAATGAATATGCTTTGTCCATGCTCCAGCAAAAATCATAACAAGTTAACTCCCCTTGACCTTTCTCTTCTCGGCATTCTAAAGTGAGAGGTCTTTCTATTGTCGAAAACATTTCATCTCCACCAAGAGTTAACTTTTTAAAATCACTTTCTCCTTCAAAGGTTGCTGCAAATAACTCATCTCCATGGTTCCCTATGCTTGCTTCTTCCATTTTACATAAAACATTTCGGTTAGGCAAAGTGGAAGGCTTTTTATCTTCCATGAGCATTTCCTCCATGGCCGTGAGTGTTTCCCTTTGAGGAGGAGCTTCTTCCTCATCCACCTTTAACTTAGGTAGCTCTTCATCAATATAACATCCTTTAAGACAAGATGAAATGCACAAAGACTCATTAGAAATACATGGGTAAAACAACTCTTGGAAACCGATATTAACTTGAACTAGCTCGGTTTCATCTCTAACAACTTCTTCCTTAATATCTTCCACTTCTTCTCGTAGACTTGGTGTTCGAAAAATCTTACAAAGCTGATCTTCCTTTTCTACCTTATGTTTCTTCTTGGCCACATTAATTGTTTCCAATGAACTATCCCCATTCTCTATATGATCATCTTCACGGATTGGATCTTTCGAATAAACTTCTTCATCCACTTGAGTCTCTATCACGAATAGTGGCCCTTTGGGAGCATAAATAGTCTCTACTTCCAAGTTGTCTTCTTCATTAGTGGCTGCCAAGGAGTCAACTTGGCTTCTCTCATTAATCAAGCATTCCTTTAGTATAGTGCTCTTTTGATTCGGGCATTTTGAAGCATGGTGCCCAATTCCAAACTGCTCAGAGCAATGGATGCCTTTAGTCGTTGGCCGGGAGGTGTAGAACCTTTTTCTCATCAATTTTTTCATCATCTTCCAAGTAATAAGTTCATCTTCCCCATCAAGTAGCCACTAAGCTTTGAAATTATTCCACCACAATTTTGCATGTCCTACTAATTCTTAGGAGGCTAGTCTCACTTTACCTTTATCCAAAAATACGTGACAATCAAATATGCTCTCGACTTTTTCCAACCAATCCACACACTTCAATATCATTGCTGAATCCTCTAAATGGTGGGATGGATAAATTCACAAGCTTCATATCATTTTTGTCATGAGATCTTCTTCTCGAATTTGGAAGCTCTTCCATATCGCTTTCTCTCTCACCCCTATCATACAAGTTTTTATTTCAGCCCCTAGACTCGATGGATGTGCTGAATTGTTTTCTTGATCTTGGAGTCCTAGAGTCCCTCACATGCCCACTAGAATGCTTCTCTTGACTTTTTTGTAATTTTAAAAGCATGTCCTTCACTTCATCAATTTGTTGTTGAAAATTTTTTTCGCCCTTTTTTTGATCTAACTCGGCGGGTTGTGAGCTTGAGCTAAGCATTGCCCCTTTTCTATGGTGATAATTAGCACCACTTCAAGTATTCATTCTTTGTACCAAATAGAATCACAGAGCTGCACACAAAAGACAATTAAGGCTCTGATACTAGATGATAGTGTCCAAGACTCTAGTTACACAATATTTCAAATCTGTAATCGGCTAGATGAACAACCCGAGCTCCAAATTTAGAATAGGGGTAACTTCAGATGCATATGAGCTTTAGAGCTCAAATTTATAGGGCTAGTAGACAGTAAACCATAGAACAAGTGTCCAAATTTTAGCTTCTAATTTGCTAGAACAAATGAGTTATGCTGTTGACAAGAAGCTGCCCCGAAAACAGAAATACAGAACAGAATTCGGGAACCTGATTTGAAAATGTTATATCCTCAAATTTTGAAAACCAATGATCACCAAAATTTCAGGGCTTCAATAAATAATCAAGAAATAGCTCCATTCCAAAAATTAGTATAAAATTAGTTAAGGCCAGCGAGATATGATCCAAAGAAAGTCAAACTCAGATTAGGGTTTTGAAATCTGGGATCCGAGCAACAAAATTAGAACGATAATATCTTCCTCTGCATACACTCTTTTGTTCTCAAAATTACAGGGCTATCAGTCAACAATTAGACTAAGAACACTATCAAGTTTCAACAAAAAAAGACATGCACAATTGGAGTTGTGCGTGCGATAACCAGAATTACAAAATTACAGCCGCAAATAACAGATCTGCGAGGTCAACTCCTTCCCACTTGTAGCTTCAATGAGCGAAATCTATTCCACTCAAAAACTATACCAAATCAACAGCAATTGAGGGAGATTTCCAGAGGATCAAGAAACCAAAATACCTTTTCTGTAAAAAAAACACCACGAACAGAAACAAGAGCCAGTTTAGTTTGCTAACCTTCCAACGACAAGGGGTGATTTTTTGGCCACTACAAAAGATGGCTCTCACAAAACAATTCCCAAACTATTATCCAACAACAAAACATCCAAAAATGATAAACATAACATGGAACTTGAAGAGAATGCTCTCAATTGACCTTATGAGCTTCGGTCCTTGAGAACTCCTCCAAACCGAGACAAAGCAGATCTAGCCGATTAGGGTTTTGCATGGCTCCACGTGAGAACATGGCGTTGAACTTCTTTGTCTTCATGCGTTGGTGCCTCCATGAATCCTAATGAATAATTGTTCCCAACAAAATAATAACACGTTAGAAAAGTGACGAGCCCCTTGGCCCGGGCTTGGGTGAATTGTACTTGGGGCACATCAAGGTCGCTCTTACCCAACTTATGGATATATCAGAGTTATTCATATAGAGTTGTCATAGAGGTTGTAATTGTATTTTATTTATATTCCTTACTGGGCAATAGGCTCATTTTTCCTCCTATGATGTAGGTATGGATTGTGATCCAATTAAGGTGTACGTGGAAGACGTGTGATGCAATGCAAGCTTGTGTTACCATGCGCGAATCGACCTCGTGAGTTATGGCTCTAATGAATAAAAGTTGTTTAAATGGTAGAAAAACATTATTATGAATTTAAGCATTTTAATTGTGTTGTTTCTGTAAGACAGTTAAATTTTTTTTATTCTGCATAATGTACTCGGATGTTTTTCAATTAAGTATATTTTAAATGAGTTTCAAAATGTTCAAAATTTTACGAAAAATGCATAAATGGAAATGGGATGTTACAAATTAGATTACTGAATCACTTGCTATAAATAATTACTAACATAAATTACCTCTCATTGATGCCATTTAGTTTGCAAAAATCAAACACTTTGATTTCTCCTACTTCTTAGCTTCACTTACATGCTAATAAACTCAAATTATATGAAAAAAAATGCATACAAAATGGATCAAACTTCATTTCCATGACAACATATAAATTCTCGCAAACATCTAACCTATTTTAATCTAAAAACTTGGTGTTTGATTATTATACCTTAAATTTGGCAGGGTAAATTGAAGTGTTGCTAAGCATTGATGAGTTGCCAACCCTTGGCTTTTTGTCTTCACGCAGATGGATGTTGAGGAGTTGCTGTGATGTTGTCTATAAAAAGAGGTGAGGACAGCGAAGTTTTAGAAGAAGAAATGAAGGGGGGAAACTCTGCCAAAATGTGGAGTGAGCTGACGTGTGAATTTGCTGATGTTTGAGGACTTCTTTATGAGTGTGTATGTTTTAAAGAAAGGTGACAAATAGTGGTAAATCATGGGAGAACATATCTGTGAGAAATTATTCTTGCACGATCACTACGTTTGCTTCTTCTGGTATAGTATCTTGTTCTAGTGTAATTGTTTCTATAGTTTTGAAGAAGAGTGAAAGTTGTGTGTGAGTGATCATGAATGAAAGCAGTAAAGATTTTATCAATGAAAGTCTCTGGCGATGGGTGAACTGTGAGGGTTCCATTTGTGAAGGAAAGTAAGGATCGTGAGGTGCGAAAAGTGAATAAACAGATGATTCAGGTTTCACGAAGGATAACTCTAAGTGGTAATTCGTTAAAGCTAAGGACTTCAGGTACGTGGTACTGCATGTGTTTTATTTACCTTTTAAAAGTGTGTGAAATTATAAACTTTTTCTTTTCCTTTGTAAACCAGTGGAAAGTCTCTTTAAATTATAATTAGAGTGCTTTAGTAAAAAGTCGGATCGTCACTAACCATTTTGTTATACTTATTAGGAAAATCGTTATAGTTATAAAATCGTTTATCAAAATATAGCGGAAGCAAATCATAGTTATAAAATCTGTTCTCAAAACATATCGGAAGCAAAATCTGTTCAACTAAGAAATACTTAACCATTAAGTGCAGCTTAATTCTAAAAAGTTTTCTCTTTTTCTCTCTTTAGCCTTGCCAGCCACAAGTCCATTCGTGCAAATCCTTCATCAACTGCTCCTTGGTTCGTTCATCGTTTTCTCGTGCATGAACCTACACCATTTGCAACTGCGAGCCCGAGGCTCAATAAGAAATGAACTATGCAATATGCTTATGCCTCTCTTTAGTTCTTATGGAATGGGGGTGTAACACCCCGACCTTTTTGGTTGGACAATTATCGGGGTATTACCAGGGACGTTCTAGAGCATTAAGTCTAAGGGTAATTCCATTACATTTTTCCCCGTGTATGCGATGTAATTAAGGGACAGGGTAGTTGGGATATTACATTGCATATGGATACGTGTTATTTAATGACACGTACTTATGGAAAAAGTGTTATGGGGCAGGAGTTAAGAAAGAAAAGGCGATGAAAAGCTGTCCAGGGTGTTTTCGGACGCCTGCGGATGAGTCATGTCGCCTGCAAATGTTTGAAGCGTCGTCCCAAGGACTAGGAATGACTTGGGACGTGATTCTGCATCCTGACTTCACTGTACAGTGGAGTTTCAGACGAGGTCCTGAATGATGTAGACGCGAGTTGCTTCATACTCATCGAATCTATCCGAACTCTTGGGACTTCCAGACGAGTTCAGAAGACTGCTGATGTGGGAGTGGTCAGTGAGAGTGAGCTTCTAAGTGAGAAAGCTGGAGAGTGTGAGGGTTGTGGGTTAGCCTGTGTGGTTTGGGTGTGACCGTGAGTGAGCTACTGTGAAGCTCCAGTTGCCATAAGGGACCGTGGAGGCTTGGATTCTTAGTTGTCCTTGCTTGTGTCTTCATTTAGTGGTAAGGAAATAGGGGTGTCTTGGCCTGTGGAGGCCCTACAACTCAAGTAGTGGCGTGAGTGTGTTCCTTGATGTTGATAGCGTAGATATGTTAGCATGCTGTAGATTATTGATAGTTCTATGATATTTTCTTGACTTGTTCTATGTTTAAATGCATTCCTATTGATTTCTTGGTTGTGTTTGTCTTCCTTACTGTTAGATAAACTCTGTGACATTTCCTTGTTAGTTTTATAGATTATTGTTGCCCTGTAATGTTTCCCTGTTGGTAGTCCGTGGAATTCCTTGTTATTTTCTTTGTTCTTTGTAATTAGCTTTGTTATAAATGCTTTACTTTGATTTGTGGTGATAAATGTTGAAAGTGTAAATGACAAATGGATGTGTGAAGTCTGGAAATAAGTTAGAGAAATAAGCTAAGGGTTCTATTTTGTTACTGAATGTTACTTGCTGGTAGCTATTAACTGTAACGCGGTTATTTCCTTCATTATTGTTGTGTTGCTATTACTTCATTAATCTAGCATGTTTATTTGCTAATCAAATAAAAATCTGGAGTATGTGAATTAATTGATCGTAGTTTAACTAATCAATTAATTAATCTAAGCATGTGAACTAATTAGTAATCTAAACATGTGAACTAATTAATCGATGTTTATAATTCTCTTTGAGCATGTTTAGTAATTAGCATGTTTAACTAGTTGACATTAATTAACATGTTTAATTAATTATTCGCATGTTACTTAATTAGAGTAATTAATTAAACATTGAGCATGTTAATTAACTAGAGTAATTAACTAAACATTGAGCATGTTAATTTACTAGAGTAATTAACTAGACTTGAGCATGTAATTAGCATGTTCACTTACTTAAGCATGTTTAATTAGCTAAATTTATAAGCATGATTAATTATAGCGTGTTAATCACTAGAATAATTACCACATTTAATTAACTGACTAATATGTTAATTAACTAAGTATGCCATGTTTAATTAACTAACTAATTATAACCAATCCAAGTAACAAAGAAATCTATTAACTTGAGTAGTGTTCAATTTGCCTCGTTGATATTCTGTTTTGTGTTTTTCTGTCATTTCCTTGTTGTAACTTCTACAGTCTAATGTTTTACTTTATTAGAGAAAAATAGACAATATGAAAGAAGAATGAACTAAACGCGAATGAACTAAGAGTCTTATCGACTATGTGATGTGAAATATATGTTTTTACCTTTCTTTTGTTATTGTCTTCTTGGTGCTTGTCTTCTTGTGTTGATTGTATTATAGTAGTTCGCTAAATCTAAATTTGTTAGTTAACTAGACTAACTAACTTAAACTAAACCTGAGCATGTTAACCACTTAGAATGCCAAACTAGAATAGTAAATGCAATTCATTCTTGAGCATGTAAATTGACTAGGATACTCATTTATAGTCTTGAGCATGTTAGATAACTAAACTAACAATTATTAATTGTAATTAAGTATGTCAAGGAACTTAGATAATAATGGTAGCATGTGAATTAATTCAAGTTAATATCTCTAAGAGCATGTAAATCAACTAATAAATAACATGTTTGATTAGCGAGACTCGAGCATGTTAACTAATTCGAATAAGTAATTATTTAGATATTGAGCGTGTAATCAATTAGAGTAAGAAATTACTAACTTACAAGCATGTTTATGTTATTCATTGTCTAAAGCATGCTTCCATTTGAACTACTCATTGTAAAAATGCTTAGTTTAATCTTACTAAGTGACTGAGCATGTTTAGTTTTGTTTAGGTTAACGAGCATGTTTAGTTCATTGTCCTTTCGCTATTTCAATTCAATATTGTACTTATTTTCTGTCATGCGCTTTTAATTATAATTGTTCTTTGTTGTGTGCTTTCAATTATCGATGTTTTTTTATATGCGCGATTTCAATTACAGTTGCTTTCAATGACTTTCTTTAATGAGCACTTCAATTTATGTTAATGTTATGTTACAAAGGATCGTGCATCATGTTAGGTTGAGAAGGTGTAGTCATGCATCATGTTAATGAAACTAATAAAGGGTGCCACCTTGGTGGGGGTGCTCACACATGCATGAGTGAGGATAAATGATGAAAATGGGTAAAAACATTAAGATAATAATGGTTTATGTGGTACCAGTAGCTTAGCCCGGCATAGGAACTAGAAAAGAATACGATAAAAATGGGAGTTGGGGGACGGATGGGTACCCGGTCTAGTCTATAACTAGCTGGAGCCCCTCCCTTGTAGGGTACAGGAGTTCTAGTTGCAAGTAAAAGATTAGATCCGATCACTATTCCATTCCAGAGGAAATCTTCCAATCTCCAGCTCGAAGTACGAGTAGCAAATGAACATATTAAAGTAAAGTAATAAACGAGTAAATGGCATAATGAAATGATTGGTTTGGGTAGCCCCCATTCCAAAAAGGACTAAAGAGAGACATATCATATTGCATTAACCCTTTTCCTTATTAGGCCCTCGGGCTTACAGTTACTTATGGTGTAGGTATAGATAGTTGTATGCATGAATCAAATGCACGAAATTTGGAGTCAATGTGAAAGATGATAATCAAATATTAAAGAAGGGATGAAGGATTTGCACGTGAAGGAGTTTGTGGTTGGCCAGACTAAGTGAGTAAAAGAGAGGATGATTTGTAATTAAAGTATATTTAATTGTTTAGTGTCAGTAAAGCAAAACAAAAGATTTTATAAATTATTTACGCTTCCGCAATGTTTTAAATAAATGATTTCATAATGCTTCCGCATTTTATTAATTGGTTTTCATAACGAGTTTAAATAAGGGTTAGTAGCGGTCCAGTTTAGCATCGCACTCTGATATTTTTTTAAAAGAGAAAAGATTTCAATGGTCTTAGCAAAATTTCAAATTTTCACGCGTCTCAAAGGATTTACGAAAAACCAGGTCGTTATAGGGGGCCACCCAAACCAATCCTTTCATTACGTCATTCGTTCGTTCTTTACTTTTCATTACTTCATTCGTTCGTTACTCGTACATCGAGCTGGAGATTGAAGGACCCATATGGGATGGTATAGTTGGTCAGATCTAATCACTTGTGGGAAACTAGGTCCCGTTTCCGACAAGGTAGGGGCATTACCTAGATGCCAGATTACAACCGCTACCCATCAACCCTCCAACTCCCTTTTCTTTTTCTTTTATTTTTCCTTCATTTTCTTCATTTTCCTCACTTAATGCGTGTGAGTACCACTCCAAGGTGGCGCTCCTACTTGTTTCTATTATCATGATGCAAGTACATAAGAAACGTTATCGTGATGCATGTCATTGAAAAGCAGTAATAGTCATGATATAAAAGCATGAAATAGGAAGTAGTAATCACAAATATATATAAAAGTAAGGGACATAAGAGAAAGCTACTAACACCCTAAACATGACAATACATTCTAACATGCTTGGTAGTTTAGAAGAAACAATAACAATTAGACATGCTTGGAAATTTAAGGACAACGGTAACAATACAAACATGCTTGCCAGCTTAAACGAAACAATAATCACATGCTAATATTATAAACATCCTTGGAAATTAAACTAATAACGTGTGATTTGCATAGGCATGATATATATAAAGCAACATAGTGGAAACATAAACAAACAATTAAAGTAACTGACTCGGCTAATGATGTAGGGCCTCCACTGGCCAACGAATCTACTCAATTTGTTACCTCAAAGCTTTAATGCGTATTAGCATTTAGTGGTTATTCTTCTTCTCTTCTTCTTTCAATACCTTCATAATCAAAATGTCTATCATTAATAGTCATGACTTATAACTTTCCCTATCCTAATTACATAGTAGTTCTAGGAACTAGTTTAACATCTACAACGAATATATCCTATTCCAATTAAGCTAATCTAATTACTAACATACGTTCATCCAATGAATGGCTCAATACAAAACAACAGAGCATGTCATCAAAGTTTTAACTAAACATGCTTGTTTCCAAGTACCGTAACATATCTATCTTTATCAATGTTCATCAACAGTTATGCTTTACAATTCCAACTACAATACACCTTGCAGGCAACCAAAGGTATTCCCCAACCCAATTGAGTAGAAGTAACAACAGAGCAATCACATATGTTGTGGTAATTAACCAGGAAGCATAAACTGCTATTATGCATGTAGTAGAAAGTTCATCAAGGTTTTCCAGAAATCCAAAGCATAAATCTTAACACAACAGAGTAGGGCTTATCCATACTATTAATCAAGACCATTATAGAACATTAGTCTTCTTAGAAACATTGGCATAACCCAAGTCAAAGCATAGCTAGACAACAGACAACAATTCAATATATTCATACTTTCCGCCATAATAAACAGAGGACATGAACAATATAGTTTCTTTGACATAATCTATTCATCTTCCATTTATCATAGACAACACAAGTACTTCAACCAATAGAGTACATATATATATCAAAGCTGTCAATACACAAACTCATTTCCACATATATGCAACAGAGTATATATATGCAACAGAGCACAAAACCTTCGATGTGATTATCCTTATTCAATAACAGAGCATTAACACATATTCAACATCCAAATTCATCAACAGAGATAATATCCCATAAAAATCTATTCAGAATATAACTCTTAACACGTTTTGTGAAACAGCCATAACCAAATAGTTCAATATCCAAAATTCACAACCAACGTAACTGATTTAAAATCTTCATTCATCAATCTTCTACTTATTATCCCTATGAATATCACTAGCCAAGACACAGAACATAATCCAAACTGGCAGACAACAACCCAACAGAACCAACTGATCAATAGAAATTCTCAAGATTATCGATAACAGTAGAGAAGAACCTTATCAAGCAGGGAAGCCCTCGGCCATAGCTCACCCGAGAGCATGCTTCCCTAGCTTCCCCCAGCTTCTTCCTTTCTCTATTTCTCTTCTTCCTTTGTCATCCTTCGGCTCTCGGCTCCAGCTCTCTAGAGAGCTTCCTCCTTCATAGCTCTCACTCTCTCTCAACTCAACTTAGCAGCCACCCAGATGTCCTCTGCATTTCAATTTATTAGAGAGCCAATTCCACCACTCACTCGACAGCATCCCACGAATTGCTCCAGCTTTTTACTGTTCCCCACTCAATATTTAATGCAGAGTGCGATTCCAAGTTGGAAGGAACATGGTGTTGTCTGCATTAGCAGACAACAATTCCAACCAAACCAGGCAGACCAGGATCGGATGCAGTCGCGTCGCGGGTCGCCATCCACACCTGTTCGAATCCACCCTGCCCACACGAGGATGCCATTGACGATCATGAATCGCTGATTCATCCCCCGAATTGAGCCTCCAGTCAACGACCAATCATTAGAAAATGGAAAGGAGGAGAAACTCGACCAAACATACCTTGAATCGTTGTCAAAAACACGACCCGTGGAAGCCCTGATTCCGAGCCTAGCCTCGATTTGTCGCTCCACTCCACCCGCAGTCGTTCGCTTGGACGATGCGCATGCTGGAGCCCGCCTCGTCGTCGCGCAAAACTCATTGGCGAGAGCTCTTCCTTGTGACACGTCTATCTCCCTCTTGATCCTCTTCTCTCCCTGATCCTCTCCTCTAGCAGAATGGCTGAAGGCCATTCTTTTGGCCTTCATCAAATTGGTTCACTTAGTGAACCGGTTCATCCACTCTTCTTCTCATAATTCTTCCCCTTTTTAATTGTTCCCTCTAATTAATTTACACTCCCAACTTAATAATTTAATTCATTAAATTAACCAATATTTTAATTCCAATAAAAGAAAACCGAGTCATTCATACTTTTTCAGACCGAGCTGAACCAACCCGGTTCAATCAAATATTCTCCCTTTCAAAAAATGTGATTTCAGACGAAGGAAGGCGTCCACACCTTCGTCCGCGTTCGTCCGAAACTGTCCAAAATTTGGACAGATTCAAAACTCAAGTGTCCGCTATCGTTTGTACTCGTTCGGTAGTCGTTCGAAAGGTCAAGCGACAGATGAATTAGGATGCAACGCCTCATCCCGTATCATCCAAAAATGCAGGGGACGACATGAAATACATTTTTGAACGTGAATCCAAGTCCCCGTGTCATCTGCGTGCATTCAAAAACTCCAAAATACATTTTCCAATTAATCTCAATAAATTCATTATATTATAATCTTACGAATACGTCCTTGGTAATACCCTGATAACTATCCAATAAATCCAAATACTCCTAAATACTTTTCAATTATCCTTATTAAATTTTGATCTAAAAAGTCAGAGTATTACATATATCACGGGAATTAGGGGGTGTTTACTGTTTGTTTAATTGATTGTTATGAATTGTATCTTTATTAGATTTAAGTTCAGTCCCTTAGTTAGGACGGATCACATTTTAAGGATACGATTAAAGAACACGTTAGATAGGATTGTATGTGCACGACAACGTTAAGACTTGAATCCTAAAGTACATGAAAATGGAACATACGTAAACAGCTGTGCTCCGATTGGTTACGCCCGGCACATAAATCAAAGTATACGAAAATGAAATGAACATAAATAGTTGTTTTTGTGGACCGGTTAGTTGCGCTCGACACAAATATCAAAGTTAAGTAAGAGAGGAAGCTCTCTCTAGAGGAAAGGAGAAAGCTGAGGGAAAGTGAGAGAGAGAGAGAGAGAGAGAGAGAGAGAGAGAGAGAGAGAGAGAGAAGAAGGAGATAGAAAGAAAAGGGAAGAAGAGGAAAGGAGAGAGGCCGAGAAGCTGAGAAGAGAAAAGAGAGAGGGAAGGCTTTGGAGGTAAAGTTCTCTACTTTCCTTGGACTCTACAAGTATTCAATATTCTTTTCACATATTTTAAAAGAATAGTTGTGGAAGATAAAGTAGTGAAGGATTATTGTTGTGCTCCCTGTCTTCTTTTGTTTGTTGCTCTGTCATTGTTGTTAGGATGTTTGCTCCGTGAGTGAGTTAAGTTTGGTTTATGTAGTTTGTTCTCTGTTCTTCATAGCAATGATAAAATTTGTTGAGCACTCTGTTAATGGAAATGAGGAATAGGTTGGTTGTCCTAATGCCAAAATATTGTCTTGAAAATAAGAAATAATGGTGTAGATAATGTTGAGGTTGCTAATTTGTGATTTTATAGTGCCACCATGGGTTATTGCTATCTTGTTACACATGTTAGATATTGAGGAAATATTATTGAGATTATGTTATTAAAATGAGTTATGCTTGAATAAAAGAAAAAAGAATATGCTTTGCAACTTGGAAATGGTTTTCTGTCTAATTATTGCTTCGGTAGAAATAATTAAGGACATGTTATGGATTGTTTTATGGACTATAATCAATGGGTTTAGTGAAGTAATTACACTTGGACAGTATTATGTTGGTGATGCATGGTTAAGGGACAAGTTTGTAACTGTATATGGCCACTGTTTACTGGTTTCCTAATTATGAAGAATATTGATGAGTTATGGGTGTTAGCCTAAGTGTGTTAGGCGAATTTATATTTTGATGATGAGCATTTTAATTAAAGTGTAAAAGTTGTTTATCCATTGAATTTATAAATATCGCATTTATCGTTTAAATTGGAAATACCCTTGATCAAGGGTATTGGGAATGTTTAATGTGTTTCTCTAAGTCTATGCAGCAAAGTGGAAGTTTCGAGTGACTTAGAGGAGTAAACCAATTAGTTACGCCTGGCATATAAACCAAAGTAAATAACTGTGGTCTAGTTGGATACGCCTGGTACAGATGCGTGTGTGGTCCGGTTGAATACGCTCGACACATAAACAGTAAAAGACAAGAATAGTAACAGATATTTGTGTTGTCTGGTTGGATATGCCCGGCAAAAAAATAGAATAAATAATAGTGAAAGACACGGACAGTAATAGATAAGTAAAATAGAAAACTATATACGATGTTATAGAAATTGTATGTGTTTTACGTTTTATACCATGTACTGAGTTTTAGGCACATAGTTAGGTCCCGTTGATGTAGGTGAGGAGCCGATGATTGGATGAAACTGTTAATGAACGTAGCTGATGGAGTATTGCTGAGTTGGGGCTTATGCAGTTGGTGACATTGACCTATGGTTATGGCTCACGGAAATGGAGTAAATATGTTTAAATTGTTTTAAGTGTTTTGAGTGCTATTAACTTTAAATGGAATTGAAATAAATGTTTTAGCGATACTTGTTGAAATAGTTTTTAAAACTGTTGGTTTGTGGTATTTTATACGATTAAGACTTCCGCTCTTTATTACTCTGGTGTTCTATCACGCAATGGTTTTAATGAAAAGAAAATTTTTATACGGAAAAAATTACGAGATGTTACAGTCAGCATTTGTCTTCCTTGTATATTTCGGTGTTATGCACATGTTGTTTAAATTGTTGCAATGAACATGTTATTTGTTTGTTGATGATAAATGAAATGGTTTGAGTCAAAAATTTGTTTGAAAAAAATGAAAACTTTGCAATATTTTCCCTTGTTTTAGTATATGCCCCTTGTTGCATTATCAAAACTAGAAATCCAAATAGATATTTTCCAAACAGATATTATCCAAGTAAACAAAACGTAATCAT
Source organism: Begonia loranthoides (assembly GCA_022433065.1). Classification (NCBI taxonomy): domain Eukaryota; kingdom Viridiplantae; phylum Streptophyta; class Magnoliopsida; order Cucurbitales; family Begoniaceae; genus Begonia; species Begonia loranthoides. The sequence goes on along the minus strand of CM039480.1, from coordinate 17,983,810 downwards.
AAACATATTATCTAAGTACACTAAGTAAACATATAAAGAAACAATGAATTTTTTATTATGTACAACAAATTAATATTTCAACAAAATAAGTATCAACACATATCAACTACACTAAGCTACCTTCTTGCGAGATTTCTTCCGCAAATCGGTGATCGCAAATGACAGCTGCGAATCCATGTATACGTTGGTCGCTTTGGCGAACAACAAACTCTTATCAAGTAGATCATCGTGATGGTTGAATTCAAATTTCTTGCAATCTCAGATCATCCCTAACCCTTCACTCGCACACCGAAAGATGTTGTATGGGCTGAAATGCAAAGGGAAAAATCAACACATAAGCGGAAAGCTATATGAATCTACACAAGAGAAAAGATATACCACTCTTTATCCGTTGGCGCTACGACGATCAAAATTGCTTCAGGCAGCAACAACTGGTAAGGGTAGTGAGTGTGCAGGTCAAAGGACGACAGAAAACACGCTTGCTTTGAGTGTGATTGAAATGCAAAGAAAGCACACATTAGAACTGTTGAAACATGAACGACAAACCAGAAAAACAAGATGTTTACTTTCACCATCTTAATATCATTAGAGATTTTTTAAATTGAATCTTGAAGTATTCTTATTCGCTCACTGTATAGCACTGCATACAAAAAACGCAAAAGAAAGATGAGTACTAAGATAACATCTTCTGAACTAATTAATGTAATAGAACGTAATTCTCACTGTGTTTTCCCTTCCTTCTTGCTTCGAGAAGATGATTTCAGTGATGTAGTACTCATCTTGGACCTGAAAATGAAAATAGCAGACGAAATATCATAAGTAGGCATTCCAAAACACTTAATGATACAAAATGAAAAAGCCAACCAAAATTCCTAAAAGAATTGCGTATGTCTCTAGGTTCTTTAGGGTATTTGCAGCAACATACTTCTTGAAAAGATCCATTAGTTGACTTGGCTGCAAAAGACATTGACAAGTTACCGTCAGACTAATGGTTGGGTGGACATTTCCAAATTGGCATAAAAGAATTTGACAATCCGTTCACAGAAACTTCCACCCAATTGTGCAACTCGGCTAAGCTAGCCCCCTCAAACAATTCTTCAATTTCAAATTCAACCAATGACTTAAAGTCTAATCTTTTAGAAACAATAATTGAACAGTGTTTAACATCAGCTTTATACCATTTGTGTGCGTCGGCTGTCCTAAAGAGTGGGGAGTGGAACATCACTATAAGGGGTTGGAAACAGACCAATGCCCCTGTTGCTAGTCATTGTCCAGACTGAGGTTAAGGTTGAGGTTGTGCTTCAACCTCGACTTGTGCTTCAATTCGGTCAATAGGGGCAACCACGAATCTTCCAACATGGACTGCGCCTACTGCACCTTCAACCGCGGTTGCTCCACCTTGAAGGGCGGTGGGTACATCGCGGTGCAACTGACCAATGAACTTAGTTGCAAGACGACGAGGTTCACAAGCTGGGTCCATCGTTTCTGCTTGTGGTCGCAATTGAGGCTACGACGGACCATCCATTTGCTTGAACGTCAATTTCTTTGCCCTAGAATCCATTTGAATCGATGAAATAGTGAGGATCAAAGGTCTGAGAGTTCGAATGTTCGCCGAGGCTTTCGTAGTTCACGGTAAACTCGTCGGAGCGCACAGTCGATTCTTATATACTAAGGCAGATAAACACAGAATGATGCATGATGTTTCACTGCTGAACATTGTCATTTCGCAGCGGAACTTCAAAAAATTTTATAAATATTGACGTTCCGCTGCGAAACGGCAGTGCTAAAATATTAATTTTAAAATTTTGTTCCACGACGAAACATGTAATGTTTTGCTGCATAATGAAATCAATACTTTTAACGACAAACGTGATAGCGATATTTGCAACAATTTTTTTTTCATAGTTTAGTGGTTAAATTGTTAACAAAAATACTTCAGTGATTAATTTAAGTATGGTGGTTGATTTGTAAATTTTGCTAACTTTAATTCAAGAAGAAAGTCAACTCTTTTTGTAGTAAATTTAAAACGTTTATTTTTTATTGATAAATTATTTTTAAATTTTGAGAATTAAATAAATCTTTCATATTTTTTACACGTAGTTAGAGAAATTCATGATGAACAAAATGGTAAAAGCCAATATATTATTAGCGTTACAATAATACGACGTCGTTAGTCCACCGTGTGGCTCTTGTAGGCAATTTCAACTCACTAATGGCGGTCTTCTGTAACCCACCATAGCGCAGAAACTTCAATCCTCGACTTCCTGAGCCATGAGGATGAAGATGACAACCCACCTTAACGCGTTCAGTTTAACTTCCCCACATCATTCGACGCACTTTCTCTTTCCCCACTCTTCCCTTACCTCCGCCATCCATAAACTATAAAGACCCTCCTTCTCTTCCTCCTCTCATCTTCTTTCTCCAACTTATTACTTTTCTGTCATCCATATATTTGCTTCACCTGATTCTATTTTGCATCGCCATGACTTACCACAATCAACGACATGAAGGTTCTTCTGGTATGTAATTTTGAGTGTTTTATTTTTTGGTCTATTCTTGGGATTCATCTGATTTGCTTTTGTTTCTTGGTCGTTGTAGAATCATTGCCTCCTCCTTCTCAGGCGTTCACGTCGGCCAAGTACCCTCCAGGTCCTTTTGTTGCAGCACCTCCTGCGATTGGCTATCCCATTGCTGATGCTTCTCACAATCCTCACCAGATTCCACCAGAAGAAACTCGAACAAGAGGCGATGGCTTTCTCAAAGGATGGTAACTCTCTCTCTCTCTATAATATGAATATTGACTTATCTGTTTGTGTTGTCTTAACCTTTTCGCAGCTTTGCAGGCTTGTGTTGCTGCTGGGTTTTGGATTGCTTCTTCTGAATGTTCCACATAACTTACTATGTTGTTGTTATATTCTCCATTCTTTTGTCGCTGAGATTTTTGATTTCTTGATCTTCGTTCTATCAGTTGTATGGATTCATATCCCATTCATTATATTTCTGTTTATATATGAATATTGTATCCACTTATACATTCGCAACACAGACATTCCTTCACTAATATGCCACCACCTTTATTACAAATCAATATGTAATGATCTGGAGTAGATAATTACTGATAGTACTACCAAAACTAATGTAAAAATTGATTAAGAAAAGCAAGGTCAATGGCGTTTGCATTTTCTCTTCTGGTTTTGTACAGAAACTACGTACTTTAACATAAAAAAAACTTTAAGTGGATTGAAGAGGGCGATGCAAAAGAAGCCTTGAACGTCATGTTCTTTTCTCTGTTATTCAACCACATGATGAACAAATTGAATCAAACGGACTGTGATAACCGTAAGCCATTGGAAGGGAAAGATTTTAATGACTTAATTATTTAATAAATAATTACTCTTTAAGGCACATACATATTGCTAATTACATGCCCTTTTGAATTCCAAATCACGTCTAACAATCCAGGGAGCCGACTCCTTCGGAAAGAGGAAGAGATTCAGCTGTGGGATGACGTTTGATGTGCCATGGCTACACCATCTCATTATTTTATTTTACTTTATTTAATTTCAATTATTTATTTATATCTTTGAATTAATTACGATTTTGTCATTATGTTATGCTATGATTATTTAGTCTAGTGTTAGAGTTTTTGAAAGAAAATAGAGTTTTGATCATTGAATAGAAATTAAAGATTTCTCTTCAGTGAATTCTTCGGGTTTGTCTATTGAGGTTCGTTGCTATAAAATCTACAAATTTTTAGTTTTTATATTTTTTCGAGTAAATTTTTTGCTTTTTTCTAAATCAAATCATTGTGTTGAACATATTTTTGCCATGTGTCGTAGGTCATCGGCTACGTGTGAAGAGTCTAGTAAATGGTCAATTGGTGCAATTTGTGTTCCCTAGTTTCCCGAAGCTGTGAGATTATGTTCAGTAAGTTTGTGTTATCATAGATTGAGTTCTGAGTTTTGTCAATTTTTTTCATGTTACGATTTAAGGATTTTATTTAATATTTTATTAGATATTTATTTATATTATATGTATTAAATAAAATAATAAAATCTTAATTTATTTTCTTAAAAGGAAGGTTTTCTTCTTTTCCTTTCTAGAGTTGCTGCGCGGAGAGGAAGATAGTGGTGATGATTCGAATGCCATGTAGAGGGTTTTCGACGCTCGGATCGTGTTCGTGTCTTCCCAATTTCTGACTTTTGTGAAGAAGCTTTGCTTGTATGTTGGTTTCTAGATTTGTTTTTCCGTTTGAAGTATTCTGGCAGTGTCGGTTACGGATTCGATATTGAAAACTCGAATCCTTTGGTTGTTTCTGTTAGCCTAAATGTTGTTAGATTTATTTATTTTGATGATGATTATATTGATTGTAATTATAAGTTGTTTATTGGCTTTTTATCTTAATCGTATAATCATTATATTTATATTTATATTCATTAGAAATACCTTCAATACGAATATTAAGTTGTACTAACATATTTATCTAAGTTCATGTAGTGAATATATATCATATTGGGACTTAGAAATATAAAGGATGCCAAATGGAGGCAAAAGGTCGAGTAGAATAGAAGATTGTATGAGATAGCCTAACAGAATTACCTCTCATTGATGCCATTTTGTCACGACTCGGAGACGGGCCTAACAAAATCGCCGGGTCAGGCAACCAGATCCTTGTAGAGAACCTTATCGCCTGGCCCAAGGCTAAAGAAAAGTGGAAATCTTACCATGAAAATAAGTCCAAACCCAAATCACATGGGCTAGGATCCACAGGGTGATCAGCAAGAGTCCAGATGATATAATAATAAACAAAAGAAAATATTGTGTAGGAAGTAAACCAAACAACACCAACCAACAAATCCTAAACGTACCCGAGACGGAGGGATCGCCGATTAACCTTCACCCATCCAAGGGGAAGTTGAAGCACACGAAGGAAGGCATGAGCAAACATCTCGCAAGGACTCGTACAGACCTAAACATTGGACCTGGGAAAAATATAGTTTAAGGGATGAATGACAAACTCAGTAGGGGAGTCTATACTAAATGCAATGCAAGTTAAAAACTATTTTTTCTCATTTTTTAAAAACATTGTCATGTTTCTTATTTACCGTACATAGATTTTAAATCATTTAAAACCTCTTTATCATTTTATTAAACTAGCCCATGGCCTTCAATTTGACTTCATCAAAATCCGTTGTATACATAGATAGTCATACCACAAAATATGCCAACACCTTTTTCCAATCATAAAACGTGATTAGTGAAAAGGGATGGTTACACAAAGATCCATCCGACACTCATAAGTGAAAAGGTGGCATTCCATCGATAGCAACACCTCATGAGGTAGAGGAAATAGAAATGATGGTGATCTAGAGATCCAGCCCGTCACCCGAGATGCTGGCGAGCTAAAGCTTCGCATCTACATAACCCGAACAATGAAATGAAGCAAATAAGGTTGCCGGCGATGGATTGCTCATCAACTAGCTACCAATAGGTTCCAAATTGACGAGAGTAACTAACATGCAGAGCTACGAGCCTTCACGCCACCCGTCAAATGGAATTATAGTAGGATATCAAAACTCAGTGACTAACAACCTTATAATCTGTGTGACTAAAACTTTGGCTAGATTCTGGGGCTCAAAATCCAAGGACGAGTCATCAGTGTCTCATGTCCATTTTTGACTTTCGGGGCTTGAAACCAAATGACATGTCACCAATGCCCTATCACCCTTTCGCACATATAAACAATCAATCTTCTCGCAGTAGAAGATTGTACGGGATAGCCTCGTGATACTTTGGCACCAAGACTTTCTAAAGCATCAAAGATGATTCATCCTCCCAATATATCCACATAATATCAAACATAATATCATGTACGTTAAAGTAAATGTAAGAAAACATACATATATGTAAAAAAAGACGTGTTGTCGAAATAGTCTCCGTCGGGTTTTCAAGTGTAGCATCCCACAAAAAATCAGTTTGAAACATGATGCAATGTAGTACATAAAGTATAAAAATCTTTACTTCATAGACAACTACGACAACCTTACCGACTAACTAGCTCCACGCGCTATTAGAAGTGAGGGTCGAGCTAGAGACATCTCCAAAACCTATAATGTATCGACACGATTTTTATTTACTATAAAATCACGTGAAATTTAAAACTTTTATAAACATCAGAGTATTCTTCCTTTATAAAACCCAATCGTTAAAACTCTTTACTTAAAACACTTATCAATTGTAGTAGAAGTAATAAAATATTTTTATGAAAAGCAGCGGAATTGAAACAAAACGTTAAAGAATATTAAGTAATTTACAAATCATTTTTCAAATAATTTCCTTTTAAATTCTTTAGCCCAGCCAGCCACAAGATCCATCCATGCAAATCCTTCATCAATTGTCTTTGACCTGTTCGCCTGCTTCTCGTACATACCTACATCACAAGACCTAACTAATAAGCCTAACGTTCAGTAATTGATATAAGAAAATCAAATGCTGATACGATGCATGATCATGCGATGTATTACAGAAAAGAGCCGTATCTCTATTGGAAGCCAAAAGTGAGATACACCCAGGGTCATGAGGCCTAACCACTTCACTTCGACAAGGAGGTATATCCATTGGGGATGTTCCTCATGTTGGTACAACACTCCTTCTTAACCATTTAACTCCTACTTTAACATGAAATTATCGAGTGAATAATTTAAAAAGTCAACTTCATATATCCTTAATAATCCAAGTCTCAAAGTCAACAACGACGTACATGACATTATTCACTTTTCTCAATTTAATATTACCTATTATTGCCATCCAATCAACATAACATAATCCTCTATCTTTACACAAATAGTTAAAATTTCCACCTTAAACAGCCACACATAGCAGTAACCAATGACACCCTAAATAACAAAGATTAATAGGTCATCCTATAGAATAATCTCAACAATTTAATCCTCAACCGTAAGAGAAAAATGTCCAAATCTTAACTAATAATTCAGTGGCAGAAGCTGAACAACAGAATATCACTTTCAATAGAATCGGCGATAATCAAACTAAAGAACAATTTGCAGAGAGTAGAAACTAACCAAAGGTTATAACCATAATTGACAAAACAAAGTTACCATAACCTCTGTCATTACTTCAGAGGATGTATTCTCGATAGAACCAAGCTAAAAGAAACAAAAATCATTTCCAACAAGACAATATTTTGCCACAGTATCTAACAAAAGAAACAAAATGAACTATAGATTTCAACCCAACCACCAGCACTCATTTATCTTCAACAACCAGTTACATAAGTCCATGAAGGTGTTGGTTTTTAGATTCCCTTGCATAGCGAAATTACCGATGTTCATAACAACAGTACCGTGCGTAACCTATGTATCATGAAAAACAATTTTAACATGAACATAAAACGGATCGTTGTTATAATATATTAATAATAATATGTATTTAAAATCTCTATTTAGATCTAATATAAAAGATAAAGAATGTAACCTTTGTAGTTTACTTCACACGGGTACAAAATCAACCTTCGATCTTCTCTGTCAATCCTTCTCACCTCGAATAAGCACGTGTGGGCGTGATGAACGAAACAAAATCACACTCAATTTATAATAGATCGTATTCTCAACACATGGGATGATCTATTTAGATTTAGAAAACACTTCTCTAAAGCCAAGATGGAAGACATAAATTTTGCTCTCAAAATGGATTTCTTAATCTCAAAGATTTCAACCTCAACTTCAACTTGTTCTCCAACCTTTTCTTCATGAGGTTGGACCTCTATTTTTAGTGGTATTGCTCCATAATGATCATTATGACATTTAGAGAAAAACACTACAAAATTCCTCATTAGAGTTATCATTGATTTTATACATTTAAATGTTATGGAAATCAAAAGTCTTGTCACCATAGCTCAACACTTTGCACATTTAAGTTATTACACATTTATAACAAAATTGTTATGGAAAACAAAAGGTCATGACATTAAATCAAATTTGACAAAATCCATTTTAAAAACTATTTTTAAAAGTTACTTTATATTTGTTAATTAATTGAATAATCAATAATTCAATTATTTCATTTAATGAAATATACCAAATATATTGACTTTGACAACTTTTGTCATTTTGTCTTAATTAATTGAATAATCAATAATTCAATTATTTCATCTAATGAAAAAATAATAATAAACTTATTATTGAGTGTATTAAATAATTAATTCATAATTAATTATTTAATTTTCTTTGTTCATTTTTCTATTATTCGAATAATGATGAAAGGTGATGAAGGGACCAATGGACCAATAGTTTTAACCTCCAATAATATTTCGTTAATTAATATAAACTCTTTATATTAATTAACATAATTATTAACTCTAAAGTAATTCCACTAAATACTTAGAGTTGCACTCTCAAAACTATAGAGTATATTTACTTAAAGTAATGTCCATTGATTAGTCATTACATATGTATTAACCCTCCATTTAGATTCGTAATAGAGCTAGGTTTATAATCCGTTAACCTCTCATATTGCTTCTTTATCCTTGACTACCATTAGTTCTTAATTGAATAATTAATTCATAACGATTATGAATTGCTCGCTAATTATTCGATCCTTGATCTAAAAAACAAGTGAATATATAGAAATAGATTTCATTGTATCAATAGTAACATTCCCAGCTATTCATTTGGATTTACTCCCAATACACAAGGTACATGAATCGTAACTCATACAAAATTTTACCGAGTAAATCAAAGAATAAATTAAAACAAAATAAGAGTTTATTAAATACAACGAATTAAGATCATACATATATGACCATCATTATGATAAAATTAATTGTTCTATATTTAATGAAAATTATCAGAATAATAAAATTTTTATCTGGTCCAGTCTATATAATCATATTATATAAAACATATTTATCTTATGTCAGTACATATTTAGTCGGGATATGACTATACATTCTTAATGAGATAAACTATGTTTATGACTATGAACTATTTGAAGATTTCATACTTCAAATATAAGTCATGGACATATTCTGGTTACTACTCTTTATATTTTATCCCACATATATACAATATATATGTTAATATAAAGTTCGCATAAATAACCAAGGAATTTTCTATGAATTTTATAAAACATGATATAAAATGTGAACATAATATCAATCAATATAAATTTATTCATATATTAATAAATTGTTCTATTACATTTGGTTGTTGGCCATATTACTCCCAACAATCTCCCACTTGCCCTAAAGAAAATAAGACATGTCTCTAATCCCTAAGCCCTCTAGATGTTTCTCAAAACATTTTGCAAGTAACGTCTTGGTGAAGGGATCAGCAAGATTCTCAACTGATGGAATCTTCAGAACAATCATGTCTCTACTCTGCACTATATCTCGTATCACATGATATTTTCTCTCTATATGCTTTCTTTGTTTGTGACTTCTAGGTTCTTTAGCATTCGCCATTGCACCACTATTGTCACAGTACAAAGACAATAGTTTATCCATATTTGGAACTACTTCCAAATCACTAAAGAATTTTCTAAGCCACACAGCTTCTTTTGCTGCTTCACAAGCAACAATGTATTCTGCTTTCATAGTAGAGTTTGAAACACCACCTTGTTTTACACTTCTCCAAACTATGGCTCCACCTCCAAGGGTGAAAACTGATCCAGATATCGACTTTTGATCATCTGTATTAGTTTGAAAATCAAAATTTGTGTATCCAGTGAAATCAAATCCCTACCAGAATATACTAGCATATAGTTTCTCGTTCTCCTTAGATACTTGAGAATATGTTTGACTGCTATCCAATGATCTAATCCTGGATTTGACTGGAACTGGCTAACTATCCCTACTGCATAACATATGTCGGGCCTCATGCATAACATAGCATACATCAAGCTCCCAACAACTGATGCAGAGGGGTAACGTCTCATATCTTCTTCCTTTTGAGGTGTGTCAAGACACTGCTTTTTAGAAAGAATAACTCCATGTCTAGAAGGTAAATAACCTTTCTTGGAGTTTTGCATCGAATATTTGACAACCATCTTGTCAATATACAATGCTTGAGACAAAGCAAATATTCTATTTTTACGACCTCTTATTAGACAAATCCCAAGAATGTAGCTTGCATTTCCTAAATCTTTCATTTGGAATTGCTTAGCTAGCCATGCTTTTATATCTGATAATAATTTTACATTATTCCCAATAAGTAGAATATCATCAACATACAGAACTAAGAAGACCACATCTGTGTCATTGATGAGCTTGTATACACAAGACTCATCAAGGCACTGTGTGAACCCATAAGATTTGATTGCTTCATCAAATCTCATATACCATGACCTAGATGCTTGCTTAAGTCCATAAATAGACTTATTTAACTTACAAACATTTTGTTGTGCATCTTTATCTATAAAACCCTCTAGTTGCTCCATATAAGTGGTTTCTTCAAGATGACCATTTAGAAAAGTCGTCTTGACATCCATCTGCCAAATCTCATAATCATAATGAGTGACAATAGAGATCAAAATACAAATGGACTTAAGCATAGCTACAGGAAAGTCTCTTCATAATCAACTCCTTGCCTTTGGGTATAACCCTTAGCTACAAGTCTAGCTTTGAATGTCTCTACATTCCTGTCCACTCCTCTATTTCTCTTATAGATCCATTTACACCCTATAAGTTTCACCCCTTTAGGTAGATCTACAAGATCCTAGACGGAGTTGGAATACATTGATTCCATCTCAAGTTTCATAGCTTCAAGCCATGCTTCTTTGTCAGTATCTTCCATTGCACATCTAAATGACAATGGATCATCTTTTCCATCATTAGTGACCACAACTTATGCTTCACCTACCTGTCTATATCGAGCTGGTAGTCGTACTACCCTCTCACTATGTCTAGATGGTGTGATGTTCTTACTAGTAGTCCTCTTCTGAGTACGATGTGGAACAACAACTTTTGTTGTTTACGATCTGATCTCATCAGCATGAATTTCCTCCAAAACAATCTTGCTTTGAGGTTTGAAGTTTGCCATATAGTCATATTCAAGAAATGTGGCATTTGTCGATATAAATACCTTGTTATCTTGAGGACTATAGAACAAACCTTCTCTTGTGCCTTTTGCGTAACCAACAAACATGCAAACCTCATATCGAGGTTCTAATTTTCCAGCATTTCCTACTAGCACATGTGCGGGATACCCCATATGCGAAAGTGTCTCAAACTAGGCTTGTGACCACTCCACAAATCTAAAGGTGTCTTAGGAATAAACTTAGATGGGACCACATTCAAAATGTAAGTCGCTCTCTGTATGGCGTATCCCCAAAATGATTTTGGAAGTGCAGAGTAACTCGTCATGAATCGAACCATGTTAAGTAAAGTCCTATTTCTTCTCTCAGCAACACCATTTTGCTGAGGAGTGCTAGGTATTGTTAGCTGAGATATAATCTCATGTTCTAACAAGTAATCATTGAATTCATTATCAAGGTATTCACCTCCTCGATCTGATCGAAGACACTTTATTGACTTATCTAATTGCTTTTCATCTTCACCTTTAAACTCTTGAAACTTTCTAAAAGTTTCTGATTTAAATTGAATTAGATAAGTATAACCATATCTTGAGTAATCATTAACAAAAGTGATGAAGTACTCATAATCACCTCTACCCAGAGTAGTCATAGGGCCACAAACATCTGAATGTATGAGTTCAAGTGGTTCTTGAGCCCTTCGACCCTTTTGCAGAAAAACGTCTCTTGGTCATTTTTCCCTCTAGACAAGATTCACAAACTGGTAAAGAACCAACATTTAAATCTTTTAAAGGACCATCCTTCATAAGTCTATCAATTCTATCTAGATTAATATAACCTAGACGAAGGTGCCAAAGATATGTGTTATGAACATGAGAAACTTTAAGTTTTTTGGACTTAGGCAATTCTACTTTAAAAATTTCAGTATATAATAGTGATTTATTGATGGGCCTTATCACATAAAGTCCACTTTCCATAAAACCAGAACAAATATCTAGTCCATTTATAGAAATAAAAACAATATTTTTATTAAAAGAAATTGAATAACATTGTTCAAATAAGTGAGAAACAGAAATGAGATTTCTAGTAAACCCCAGTACAAAATAAATATTATTCAATAATAAAAATTTATTCTGAAAATATAATTTTGTTTCTCCCACTGCTAAAGCTAAAACTAGTGCCCCATTGCCCACTCTCATAGTGAACTCCCTATCTGCTAAATTCTGATAGGAACTAAGCATCTATAAAGAACAACAAACATGGTTAGTCGTACCTGAATTAACTATTCAGGGTGATAAATCATTCTCAACTAAACAAGATTCAATAACAAGTAAATCAGATTTACTTGTCTTCATTTGTTTTACTTCCTTGAGATACTTTTTACAGTTTCTCTTTTCTTTTGTTGCATTTTCAGTAGGGTTAAGAGGACATTCCTCAGTCATGACAAACTTCAAGTTGTCATGCACAAGAATCATATTCATGTGCTTTTTCCAGTTGACGAAATTATCGCTAGTCAACTTTTCAGTCGCGAGTAAATTAATCATAAAAGACGACATTATGCTATAATGAATAAATAAATAAAGATTAATATTATGGATAAAATTCATAAGAAATATGACAAGTAAAAATGTTGCATGAGCATGTTAAATCACTAAATAAAATACAAATGCTATTATTGTCTTGATACATAATATTTTTCCTTAAGGTAAAAATATTATCTATTAATAAATTTATTCAAAATATCTCATATTTTCAAAATTTATTAATTATCGATTAGTTTTGGTCAAAATGTTATTAACACATTTTTATGAGTGTATACCATCATTTCGATTTTATAAAATTTGACTTGTAATTGCCACCTAGTGCATTCCAACCACTATCGTCGTGTAGAATAAAATCTCACTCACTTTTGTTCTTTTGACTTCGTCTGCTCAAACATGCTCTTTACAATTTAGATCCATCCTTCCAAGCTTGTTAGATCATAAACTCCTCCTTTAAACCATTGCGGCTTTAGTTGTTGTAGCCATTAGCACTTAAAATTTTTGGGAATCGTACGTAAATGATTTCTTTATTCTGTCACCGTTTTTGTTTCTATTTCTGTATCCGTATCTGTATCTGCTTTCGTACCCATATTCGTTTCTATTTTTGTATCCGTTTCTGTATCTGTATCTATATCCGTATCTATTTCCTTACCTGTATCCATTTTCGTACCCGTATCTATTTCTGTATCTATATCCGTATCTCTATCTGTTATAGGAAATCTGTTTTAAAAAACTTGTTACTGTTTCTGTTTCCATTCTGTTTCTGTATCTGTTCCTTTTTTCTATCTGTTTCTATATCCGTATCTGTATCTGTTTTTGTTTTTGTTTATGTGTCCGTGTCTATTTCTGTATCTGTATCTATATCTGTTTCTATTTCTGTTTCTGTTTCTGTTTCTGTATCTGTTTTTGTTTCTGTTTTTGTATATGAAATTCATCAATTTTACAAGAAGCAAATTGAAATCCAACTTAAAGAAAATAATTATCTCATTACACATGTAGACTTTCCAACCATTTTTCTAAGTCTCGACTTTCCTTCAGATCTTACACCTCTATACATCTTTGTCTCAAGTCCTTATACAAACTTGTGTAACTCATGTTCATTATTGCTGACATGATCCAAGGCAACCATGACAGTGCTCCAACTTACGCACATACACCGTAACCGTCCCTCCAGTCGAAATTGAGTGAATCCTATTAACTTGCATGTCCGCATTGTGTGAGTAAGGTGCTCATCGTAAAGGCTCTTTTCTAACTCTATCCTCATAAATGTAGTCACATCTTTGATTGTCATGATTGGGTCTCACCCGAGATAAAGAACTTAAACCAAACCCAACACAGACCCTACAATTTATAAAATCTAGTTCACGCAAAATTTGCTTTCCACTTATTCCCTTTCCAATTTATAAAAATTTAGGCACTGTCTCCCCTGTTTGTTTTACTCCCCCAAAGCTAATCAATGCACTCAATGCCCAAGCTATTCCAGTATCATCTATCTTTTATCATATCTATCACTATACTCTATCAAAAGAAAACCACGACCGCTTACATCAATTACAACCATCCCAAATACTGTACTATTTAATTTACATTACAATTCCATAAATTTCTCCAAGCAACAGATTATTGTCCCGCCAACTTAGTCACCTGATTGATAGTCTAATCCTCGTTATTTGTAAATTATCTAGTCCGATACCATATTGTACCCCTTTCATCGCAAGACAAAACAAACGCTTAATTAATTAGATAAAGGAAAAAAATTGATTATAATACTTATAGTCGATGGAGTATTTCCATGTCGAAGCTTGCGCTAGCAGGCAGTATACAGAATTGATTTTAAAACATGGGCGCTATGATACCAACTGTAACGACCCAGATTTAAAATCATGTGAAATTTAAAACTTTTCTTTTTATAAGAACGTTAGAGTATTTTTCCTTTATAAAACTCGATCATTAAAACTCTTTACTTAAAACATTTATCAATTGCAGCAGAAATAATAAAATTCTTTTATGAAATGCAGCAGATTTAAAACAAGGCATTAAAGAATATTAAGTAATTTACAAACCCTTTTTACAAATAATTTCCATTTAATTCTTTACCCCAGCCAGCAACAAGATCCATCCAAGCAAATCCTTCATCAACTATCTTTGACATGTTCACTTGTTTCTCATATATACCTCTATCACAAGGCTTAATCTAATGAGACTTAATAAGTGATAGAATGAAATGCAATGCAGATGTGATGCATAATCATACAATGCATTACAAAAAAGAGTCGTATCTCTTCTTAGAGCCAAGAGTGAGATACACCCGGGGTCATGTGGCCTAACTTGTCACTCTGACAAGGAGGTATATCCATCAGGGGTGTTCCACAAGCCGATACCACACTTCTTGTTAAAGATTTGGGGGTTTCAGAACGTGAGAAGAATGAACCCTCGATTCCATGTAACTAACTCACACCTTACCCTACCCTATGTGGGAGTAACCTACCGATGGAATGTGACTGATCTCCTTAACCCCCACACGCCTATTTACATATATTAATTATGTCATGTAATATGTTCGCGAATACAAACTGTAATATCCTGACTTTTTAAGTGAGTTGACCATCGGGGTATTACCAAGAACGTACTCGTTAGATTATATATTATAGAAATTAACGGGAAATTAACGTAATCAAAATAAGATAAATATTAATTTAATGAATTAAAATATATAACATTGGGATTTAAAAATGTAAAGGGGTTAAATTAATGGAATTAAGGGGGGTGTGATAAATTAATTAATTGGGGATTAAATTAATGAATTAAAATAATTAAGAGGATTTAAAAATGGGAGGATTTATGGATTGAAGAGTGATGAACTGGTTCACTGAGTGAACCGGTTCAACCCATTTAAGTGAATGGCCTTCGGCCATTCACTGGAGAAGAGCCCGATCGAGATAGAAATGAAAAGGAAGGGAGAGAAGGGAGAGAAAGGGAGATGGGGAGAGATGAAGAGGGACGAAGGGCGACAAACGATGGGAACGGTAAGGCGACGACGATGGTTAGGTGAGCTCGAGAGCGGCTCCTTCATGGCGAGTGTCGCGGGTTGCGATGGTGAGCCATGGCATCGGGTTGAGGGCCGCGGTTCTAGGATGACACTTAGCAACGGGATGGCGACGGCGATGGCTGCTTGATGGCAGGCGCTGCAATGGTTGCCTCTAGTTGTTGGCTGGACGGCGAATCCCCGCCTCGAATCGTTGGCTTTTTGGTGATTCAAGTTGGACCATGGCCTTTGGCCATGATCCAGCTTGTGGTTCGATCTTCTCCTGGTCCAGCTTGTGGTCCAGTTACTTCCCTTGGTGCTTGTACTACACTAATCGACAAGGGAGTCAATTAGGCCTCGTAGCTGTGGCAGGGGGAGGGTATGAAGTGCCCTACTCTAAGGTGAGGCAGTGGCAGATATAATTGGAGATGTCTGTCGGCTTCTTTCCTTGCTGGTGAAATGGAGTGCAGGGGAGGAATGAGATTTGCTCTGTGGAGAGCTGAACCATGAACTGCAGGGGCGAGGAGCTCCATGGAGGGAACTAGAACAAGAAAATGGAGGAGGAGGGGGTTCTCTGGAGTTGTGGTTGGCTGAGAGCGACATCTTAGCTGCTGGTGAGTTCTTCTCCAATCTCTTTGTCTTGGATTCTGGTTGTGGTGTTTTTCATTCTCTAGAGTGTTTCATTCCCTTGGTGATGATGACTGTTATGGAAATTATGGATGAATGAGTTAGGGAATTTCTCTATATGACATGAATGCTCTCTGTTGATTGGTTTAATAATTTGTTTAGTTATGCTTTTGACTATGTAACTTGGTTGCTATTTGTTGGTTTAATAACCTATTGAGTTATGATGGTTTAATAATTTGTTGAGTTATGCTTTTAACTATGTAAATTGATTTATTGACTTTCCATAAATGATTTGTAAAGGAGAAATGTTGGGTTGTGGGAAATGTTGAAGGAAATGGATATGGATGGGAATTTTTTGTGATGATGCCTCTGTTGGATTTCAATTTCTTGGTTCTGTGAATGGAATTGCTAGAATTAATATGCTTTTGTTGATTATGTGAGGGAGTTCAATTATGTGTTGTTATTCGAGTATATGTTCTGTGAAGAATTGGATTTGCAAATTGATTGTTATGTGAACTTCCTGTGATAAATGGATTGTACAGTATGATAGAAATATGAGTGCGATACATTGTTTTGGTAATTCGTTATGTTTGGATGTTGTTGTCGAGAAATCGTGTTATGCGTTTGATTGTTATTGGCTGAATATTTCTTTGGATGTTACTGCTCTGTTGATTTTATGGAAGCATTGATCGTTGGTTATTTGCTAGGTTATGATCGTTGGTTGTTGCTAAGTTATGATTGGTTGTGATCGTTGGTTGTTTTCATGTTAGATGTTGTTTCTATCAAATTAGAATAAATTGTTGAGATGGAAATATGCTCTATTAATTAATGTTAGTTGTGTGTTATGATTGTTACAAACTAATATGGGTTGAGACTTTTAATTGATTATTGAAATTGAACTCGCTGTATAAATGACTATATTGAGATATAAGGAAATTGCTATGTGAAGCTTATTTGTGAATGATTGACTATTATTGATTTGTAATTTAGTTATAGCTTAATGTTTGTCGTATTGTTATAATGGAACGTTGATATGCTGGAATTGGTTAGTTAATCGGTCACGTTGGATGATCTAATGGTCTAATGTTTATGCTAGTTAAAATCGAGTATAATGTATTGTAGGAGTGTTTTGAGATTTAAGTGAGTGTTATGCACGTTGATAAATGCTTTAAACGTTTGGACGATTCAACTGTTGTTTTGTGTTATGATAATGAAATGCATTGGTTGTTGTTGGATATTTACTGTTTTCTTGATTTGGTTTATGAATGATGCTCTCTGTTTGACAATGTACTATTGTTGGGGTTGGTTTGATAGTCATGGGTTGTCCTTTATCCTATTAAGTTTGGCTGGTTGTTCTACATTTTAGAATATTGTTATTGGGATTAATTTATTGGGATACTTATATTCCATTTTTGGCGGTAATGGGTTCTGTGAACTGTTACGAGTTTAGTTGGGATTAGATTATGAAACTACGTAATAATTAAGTGTTATTAAATTGTGAAGGTACAGAGAAGAGAAGAAGGATGAAGGAGTGCTAATATGCGTTATCGCTTCGAGGTAAGGAAATGGGGTGTCTTGTCCAGTGGAGGCCCTACACCACAAGCAGGGGGTGCGTGAGTTTTGGATAAGTTTCCCTGAAATGCTACTGTGTTTTCCCTGTTCGTTTCCTTTACTATAAGAAATTCTTGGTTAGATAGTTTAGTTTCTGTGATTAAATTGTTTAATTTCCTTACTGTGAATGTGTTACTTGATAGAGATTGATGTAAGTGATGGTAGAATATGATAAGTGAAGTTGATGAAAGAGTTAGAGCTAAGGGTATCCTTGATAAAAATTATGTCCATTTCTTTATTGCTTTCCTTAGTGCTATACTTGTAATGTTGTATATAAGTGTCCTTCCTTTATAATAAAGTGATCAATTAGATTTGACACATGTTTAATTAACAAACAAATAGTTGTCTAAACTAACTACATTCATAATTAGATTAACTAAATGTGATTAATTAAGTGGTACTATGTAGATTGTAGTTAACATGTCTAACTTAGCTTGTATGCTTAGATAAGTAACGACCTTAAGGCTAGCATGTTAATTTACTAAAGTGATGAACTAGTAACTAAGCTAAACTAGAGCACGTAAATTATTAGAATAATAATCAAACTTGAGCATGAAATCAATTAGAGTAAACAATTAGACTTAAGCATATGTGATGTTAATTAACTGATTAATAACTGATCCTTAAACATGTTAATCAATTAGGTTAATTCAATTAGAATAACAATTGTTATTAGCAAGTTTATCAACTATAATTGTAATTAAGTATGTTAACAAGTAATTAACTCCAGCGTACAATTTAAGCATGTTAATTTAAGTATGTTAATTGAACTAGGAATGAAAATCATAATATGTAATTAATATAACGAATCAATTAGCATGTTCAATCATGTAAGCATGTAAATAATTAGAATAATAGTAGCATGTTAAAGAAACTAGATAATAATTGTAGATAACCTAAATGTACATTACTTGAGTGTTTAACCTAACGTAGAAGAGTACAACATGTTAAACTAGAGTAATCAACTAATTAGACTGGAGCATGTTTAGTTTATTGCCATTCATTGTTTAAATTCAATGTTTTACTTGTTTTCCGTTGTGTAGTTATTCCTTCCATTATATGCTTTCAATTACTTATATGCGCACTTCAATTATTACGAATGATATGTTGTGAAGCATCATGCATCATGCTAGGTTGAGAATGAATGAGCATGCATCATGTTAATAGAGACTAATAGGGAGTGTCACAGGGTGGTACGCAAGCATGCATAAGTGAGGTAAAAGTTAAGAAAAAGGGAACTGGGAGTGGATGGGTAGCGGATCTAGTCGGCAATCTAGGCATAGCCCCTCCCTCATAGGGTACGAGAGTTCTAGATGCGAGGAAAAAGGCTAGGTCCAACCACTATGCCATTGCACAAGAAAAACCTTCAAATTCCAACTCGAAGTATGAGTATGGAATAATGGATCCAAACGGATGAAAAGAAAAAGTATAGTAATAAACGGACTAATGACTGAACGAAAGGATTGGTTTGGGTGGCCCCCATTCCAAAGCGGACTAAAGAGTAACATTCATATGCATTAAACCATTTTTCTTACTGAGCCATTAGGCTCACGATTACTTGTGGTGTAGGTGTAGGTAGTCGTACGTGGAACCAATGCACAGACAACGAGTAGCAAAAAGAAAAGACAAACGGATAACATCAAAGCAGGGATGGTGGATTTGCACACGCGAGGGAGTTCGTGGCTGGCCAGGCATAAAGATGGTAAAAGGAGGAATAGATTTAATTAAATTAAGTTGTAATAAATCGTTTTTAAATGTTTAGCTTTCTTCAGTTAAATTGTATTTACGCGTCTGCAACGTTTTACATTAATGATTTTGATTTACGCTTCAGCAGAGGTTATTAACTAGATTTCATAACGAGTTTTACGAACGGTTGGTAGCAACCCAGACTTAGGCGCTCTCTGATTCATTTTAAAAAGAAAATTTCAAATTTACACGCATTTTTGAGGATTTACAAAAATCCGGGTCGTTACACATACAGGTGACATAAATGTCTAGTAAATATATCATTAAGAGAACACACAACATGCAATCCTAACTCTTGCGATGTGGGGTCCAAAAACAAAAGCACAGTAAGTATCAACTTACCTGACATCCGCAACACATTTTCGCACTTCAAGATAGCCTTCACAATACCTTACAATTCAATAACATTTAATTATTAAAATCACAGCCCATTAATCTCAATATATTTTCATTTGCTACTTACTAGAATCCTTAACCCAATTTCGACATAGACATTTAACCCTTTTTGTCAACATTATACTTTAACACCAATTACAACTCGAAAGTAATATTCTCTAGTAACAATCTATCCTTTATATTATCCTCGGAGCTATTCACTTTAAACTATTTCCAATTAGAATATAACTTTGACAGAATATAACAAGAAACATCGAACTGACATATTGACTAAAACCCAACAATAAAGTCCAAACAGGATTAACATATTATCAACCACATGTCCAAGCATCTCCAAGCCCAAATAGAGTACACACTCAATCTTTAATCCAACATACAACATACTTTCATTTCACCAACAAAAGGTAGTAGCAAAATTAAAGCACTGACTTCACATCATTCATCAAAGAAACACTCCTTTCCAGAGAACCAATCCACAAAGCATCACCCTCACAATATTCATAAGAACTGCATTTTGTACATTATATCCGCAAAGCTATACTTACAAATATTAACCAATGGAAAATACTAAATGTATAGAACTAATATCAAACATTAGTGCACTATAGTATCCATTCTTTTATCTCACATTAAATATCCTTTAACAAAAAGGCAACAACAAAACTCGACATATACTAAGGCAGCAATTAATCACAAAGTTGAACTAAACTAATAACACTGCACAATAGCCAAACATTCGAGAAGGAGATCATCATACCAAAGGCACCCGAGAAGACCAAGGAATAGGAGCTACTTCCTCACCTTCATCTCCGCTAGTTCTTACGCACC
This sequence comes from Begonia loranthoides, assembly GCA_022433065.1. Classification (NCBI taxonomy): domain Eukaryota; kingdom Viridiplantae; phylum Streptophyta; class Magnoliopsida; order Cucurbitales; family Begoniaceae; genus Begonia; species Begonia loranthoides. The sequence goes on along the minus strand of CM039480.1, from coordinate 17,962,987 downwards.
CAACAACTCACTTTTCACATACTGCTCTTGGTCCATTCACATAGAGCACTCACCAGCCTCGGCCATTTCATCACCCATACATCGGCTATCACTCCTAAATAGGCAGAGAAGATGCAGGTGACTAGGGGAGTCACACACTTCAAAGGAAGGTGGTCCACTGTCCAAACTCCACTTGGAAAGCTTGTCAAAGGAGCAGCTTCAGGAAACCAGCTCCAGTTTGGTCCAGCAAGAATGCATGGGTCGCGGTTCACCCTCCTTTGCCATCACGTTCGCCCCTGCCATCACCAATTCGTCCACTGAATTATCCTTTACAGAGTCGAGTTACTCGATAATCAATAATTGAAACACTTACCTTGGACAACCACGAAGAGAAACACAGCCATGTGGTTCGCTTGCCCAGCCACCAGGTCGGACATTCTAAGTCCTAGCTCACCGCAGCACACTGGAAGCCGGACGTCGTGCATACCGCGAGGGAGCCTAACACACTGGCGTCATCCCTGTTCTCCCGTCGTTACTCACTCGCGCCTCCTTTCTCCCTATCGCCGTTATCTCCCTCTCATTTTCTCTCTTTTCGCCAATGAAGAATGGCCGAAGGCCATAACCAATCCCCCCACCCCCCTTTTTTTAATTTTTCCTTAACCCAAACCATGGCCAGTGAGAACCGGTTCAGACATTCACCACTCCATTTAATTCTTTTCCTTTTTAATTTGCATTCTCTTTTTACTCAATTAAATTCTTCTATTGATAATTTAATAAAATTCTTCATTTAATTAAATTATTTCCAACCAAATTTTAATTTCTGACTTATTCCAAATATCGATTAACAATTATTACGGGTCCAATTCATATTTCCTAATTCCATTTCCAAATTAATTGCCCATTAAATAAATCCATGATTATTATCCAAATATTCCCCAATTGAATTTCTTATCTAATAAATCTATAACTATCCATAATGAATTATTTTACTAAAATCAGGATATTACAACAAGATCTCAACATATCCTTAAGAATCTAAATTCTACGCTTACACTGACAATCTGTTTTAGCATGATGTCTTGTATTCAAATTTAGCTCCACACCCAAAGCTCTTTGAAGGGTTCTCCAAAATTTTAAAGTGAGTCTCAAATTTTTATCAGAAGCAATACTCGAGGGAACACTGTGAAGACAATTGATACTATTAACATATAACTTACTTAAATTCGTCAATGCAAAATCCATTCTGACTAGAATGAAATGTACAAATTTTGTCAATCTATCAACAATTACCCATATAGCATCAACTTTATGCACCATCTTTGGCAAACCTTTCACAAAATCCATGGAAATTTTATCCCATTTTTATTCAAGAATAGACAGAGGCTGCAACAACCCAAGTAGTTTCTGATGCTCAACCTTAATCTGTTGAAAAGTTAAACACCTGGATACATATTAAGTTATATCTTGTTTCATTCCAATCCGCTAATACTGACGTCTCAGGTCATGATACATTTTCATGCTATTAGAATGAATAACAAATTTGGACTTATGGCATTCTCTTAAGACTACTTGCCTTAAATCCAAATCACTGGAGACCACAACTCGATTATTGAAAAATGGAAATCTATAAGAGCTAATCTCCCCACAATCAAACCACTGACCAGTTCAAATTTCCTCTATTCTTTCTTTTAACTCATCATCAAACTTCTGCATATCCTTCATACGTTGCAGAAGTGTAAGAGTCACCACCAAATTAAAAGCTCAAATTGTTTGACTATCCTCTTGGTACTGTAGTTTATAATCTCCAATAGTTAAACATTTCTTCCAATCTTCTAACACAAGACAAGAAAGAGACTCATGAGGATAACTGTCACGACCCGGAGGGGGGCCGGACAGAAACGCCGGGCCAAACGACCTGGTCTTCGTAGAAGACCCGGTCGCCCAGCCCAAGGCTTGTTAAATTATTGCGAAAGACTTGTATAAATACCCAGCCGTGACCCATTTGTGATGAGTCACGGTCCATATAGTGATTGCGAGAATAATAAATAATGTGAAAACTGTAAACCTTAAACTCCAAATAAATACTGTGCATCTAATCCGGAAAATCCAACAACCAAGTTAAGTGTTTTTACAGTGATCCAAATTAAAAGCTATAATTATCCAGTGTTAAGCTTACCGACAAATAATAGTTCAACTAGGGAAAGGGAATAAAATAAAATAGCAGTAGAGCTTTCAACCAAAACTCTAACCTGGGAAAAATAAGTCGATTGGGGTGAGTGACTAGCTCAGTATGGAATTTATACTAAATACTATGCATGTGTAAAACTTGTTTTACCTTTTCTTGAAAACCATGAGTTTCGAGGAATCATGCATATTTTAATAAAAAATTTAAATCTTTTTTGTCTCAAGGAAATCAGACCCAAAGGCTTCCGACGAGATTTAAGAAAACATGGTCGTATACATAGACAACTATCAGTTAAAATACTATCGTCATATTTTGTTACAAAATTGTGTTCTGTGAAAAAGGAGGGTCACTCAAGGACTCCCCCGAACATACACACATAAAGGCGGCGACCGTTTCCGGGCAGCACCTCATGAGCCGGGAGGAATGAGAAAAGAAAAATGACGACGGGCTGTAGACCCGGCTTGTCACCCAAGTTGTCGCGCAAATTCCGCTACGACACGCCCGTAATATATATACAGATAAAAAAATAATACTCTGATAAGGTTTAGGGATTTGCAACCCACGGAAGCGTCATCACCTTCCCAATGTCTCTTATTTTCACACAGCGCACAAACAAAACATCTCCACGCAGCAGGAGATGTATCGAGGGTGTCCCCTAGATACTTTGACGTTCGCGACCGTTTAAAGTGTCAGGAGGATTCATCCCAAACAAGTTATAATCATCATATAAAAACATGAAATCTAATGCACAAAAGTAAACGTGTAAAACTTTCGTACATATATAGTATAAAAAGCTGACGTGCTGTCGAACAGTCCCCATCAGGTTTTTCATGTGTGGTATTCCACAAAATAGGGTTTTAATTTGAAAACTATGCAATGCAATGCAAGCAACTAAGTATAAAGCCCCTACCTCATTGGTGGTCCTTCCTCGTATACGAAGGAGCAGCAACCGTAGGTACTGGCTCGAAGTCCTCAAACTCGTTTGAGCCTACAACATGTCAAATATGGAAAAATCTCATAAATATATCTTGATGATTGAGTAATAGGATCCTATACCAGAATTAAGTTTAACGCCTATCAACACTCTATTTATCATTATTATAGAACTTCAACCCACTAGTTAACAAATCCCCAACATCATTCTCTTAAACAGAGAGCAACATCACCTTAAATAGCTTTCACATCACTCAGCATATTCTCAGATTACCAGGCAGTGTCATCTATCAACTCTTAACAAATAAACGATGAGCATAACACAACTACAACCAGCAGCACATAAATCCACATTTCTATCAAGACAACAACAAAACAGAACCCTTCTCATCAATCAACTATAGCCCCATCCTCATTATCCTATCAGAGAAACCCAATAATATACTTCCAAACCATAACTGAAATATAAAAAGGACATCCAAGAATCTGAGTTTCTCGTTCGAAAGCATGAATCCTAAATTTTAGCTATCAAAACAGTAACCAAAACATCACAACTATCTTATCAGTGGACTGCAGCAAATCACCTATATCAACAACTCATCCTCGGTTTCTTTTCATCGTTAATGGCAGTAACACAACATGAATCAGTTATCAACTTAGCATCCGTTTTTCGTGGCGTCCAAAACAATGGGTAACTAAACATAACTATATTTTCAACCAAAATCCAAACAGAATATTATGAATCCATAGCTAACATCAGAATAGCCACACATACAGAACCCATCTTGAAATCGAAGCTGAACTGTAATACCAAACAAGGACCAAAGTTCATTACTCTTGGGCGTTCTTAACAAAACAGCAAGCGAACCAACAATATCCAAAACCAAACACATCAAAACATAGTCGATTCCATCAATGAAAACCAAACCATGAGAGAACCCAAACCAAACTCGCAGCAAGGAAAACGCATTGATGAAGTCAAAATAGAACCGATGTTGCTCACCTTGAATCGGAGAATGGCGGAAAGTGCTCAAACCGAGCTGGAACCCCAGCTCGACTGGTTGCTGGACGGAGCGCACAACCGTCCGAGGTTGTCTATCCTTGCTTCGCCATCGCGAGTCTCCCTCTCGAAGCTAATCGGTCAAAGGAAATGGAGAGAAATGGATTTTTCCCCATTTTCTTCCTTCTACAAAACCAGCGGCGCACTTCTGCCCTTCTTCATTTTAACCCTTTACATTTACTTCCTCTTCCTTTGATTTTAAACCCTTTTTTTTTTTTCCTCCTTTTTCTCCAAATCGGCCGCTGACCTTCTCTCTCTTCTTTCCCCTTATTTCAAATTCCTTTTCCTTTTATTAATCTTCCTTTCTTCAAGCTACGTGTCTTTTCTCACTTCTTTTCCTTTCACTTTACTTATTTCTTTTATTCAACTAACTTCCATTTATTCATTTAATATATAATACCTACGTACTTAAATATCAACATCACATATCATTTACCCTCTTGTTCAATTTCTCATTTTAATACAACTTCGCCCAATGACATTTACCGATCAAATTTTATTTTCCAATTCTGTTTCTTAAATAAATTTTTCATTCAAAAATTTCTAATTCCATCGATTTGATTAATTGACTAAAATTTCACACGTGGTCGTTACGCGATAATTTGAGCCAATTTTTCAACGTTATGACCAAATTTTAACGCGAAAAAAATTTACTTGTGAAATCTATTATCTTGAAAATTCTCGGGTTTTACAATAATGACTTAAGGTATCGACAACAATATTGACATTTCTAATTTGGTATTTCAAAGTAAATTCATAGTCCTCCATATATTATACCCATTGGCATTGTCAGAGATTTCAATCACTTTAACAACCACAAATTTTAAAGTCTTTTTTTAAAAAAAACTATTATTTCTTAAAAATCCAATTATCACTTGAAACCTCTTACTTTAAAAACATTTGCATAGCAGAAAACTCTTAAACATTAATTTTTGTAAAAACATTACGCAGCAGAATCATAATTGTAACGACCCTTTTTGTAATATATATTTTTTTGCTTTTAACTCTCGTAAATATGTTTTAAAAACGTGGTGACCCTTGTCATAAAACACTATTTAAAATTAAAAAATTACATTAAATAAACTTCTCTGTCACCTTATTTCTATCGAAGATAAAACCATGACTTTAAAATAAAATATCAAAACAAGCCTAGAAAACCCAATGTTCAAAATCCCAATACAACATATATAAAATCCATAATTGTGAATAGTACTTCATACCTTTAAAGAGAACCCCTTACGTCAAAGGATCCAGCGTGAAAATGTAAGGGAAAATTGTACCAAGTTTAAAACCACCAGTTCTTTAGTTACTTATAACTACGAACTTTTAAACCATAATCTTATAAATCGTTAGAAGAAAAACAACAATATTAAGAGCCACCACTCATGGTCAATGGGTGTAATACCCCGAGTTTTATCATCTAGGTTGTGTTTGGAATTGTGATAATCGATGTTAATATGGGAATTTTGTGTTGTGGTTTATGAAGGTGTGATTGTTTAGGTGTTTACGAGATGTTTGTTAGAAGTGGTCTATTAGGTGGAGGAATTGATCGACTGAGATTGCTCAGTATGAGGAATAGGGAGATTCTCTATTATTTAGTGGTCGTTCAAAACAAGGGGCAGTCATTCAGCTTCAATATAGAGTCGAAATCAGGATGTTTTATGGTTGATTGATGAACGATCGATAGTAATGCAGAATTGAGTTTAGCGGTCCATCACGGTCATTATAGATTGTAAAATGTTGGATTTGTAATCGATCAAGTGATGAAGGTGATCGACTAGTATTATGAAGAATATACATTGTCTATTTTCAAGCTATTTGGCTGTTAATCCTGTGAAGAGGTTGATCAATCAGTAATGCAAAGGATCGCAAAAATTGTGTTGTGATATTATGTTTTTATTGGATAAAAGATTTATTAGTCATCACTTAATTGTTGCAAAGATGCCACTTCCTGCTTAGGATGGCTGAAGAAGGGATTTAACCTAATGTAAGAGTGAATCTTTAGAGAAGGAAGAGGAGAACTAGGACGAATAAAAGAGAGTGTGAAGCTTAAAAGAAAAGGAGGAAGATGTGAAGAAGAAGAATAATAAGAAGGAAAAGAGGAAGGAAACCTTAGAAAGTTCTTGGTTTCTCAACTCTCTAAGGATTAGAGGTAATAAATGATTGTTTGTGTTTTTCCTTTTGGACTACATCACAAGAATAGGATTTCATTGTTTGAAAGTATGTTATTGTGTTAGAGAAATGAGGCTTTGTTGAATTGAATGTTTATTGTGGCTCATTGGTGGTAGAAGCATATGTAGGTTGGTTTTATGATTTGGAGATACGTTGCTATGTTATTATGTTTGTGTTTAAGTTTGAATTGATCATATTAATGCTTTGATGATATGTTAGATTATGTTTGGTTGTGTGTAATTATGTTCATGCATCATTGTTTTCAAGAAATGTTAAGAAATGGATTTCATATGCACATGTATTTTATGAAAATAAATGATAAATGTTCAAGAGAATGGAAGGAAGCTTGAGTTTGTTCGTTTGATCCCAATTGATGTCGAGACAGACTGGTCAATTGTTGGTGAGGTCATTAAGCATTGAAGTGCATGTCTGCTAGCGAGTTTCAATTGATGTCGGAAAGGATCATTGTGCATTGATGTGTAAAACCACTTGTAAAGCTTCTGGTCGATGTGGGAGCTGCTTATACCAGAGGTGATGGGTCGTTGTGCATTGATGTGCACAACAACTAACAGGCGGTTCGATTGATGTCGAGCCTTTATTAAGAAACATTATGCATTGATGTGTATTGCGATTAATGAGTCTTCGATTGATGTCAGCAAAAAGTGCATTGAAGTGCACAGAAAAGGAAAGAAAGGAACTAAAACGGAAACTATTTTATAGAAGTGCATTACATGGATCAGATTGCATATCATTTCTTACTAAGCATTAATAGATTATGACTTGTGATGTAGGTATGAATGCTAACTAGTAAAGGAGCGGTTGATGGAGGATTTACGCATTGCAAACCTTGTGGCTAGTTAGGCTCTACGGAAAGAGAAAATGAAATGTCAAGGGTTTTGAACTTATCACATGCTTTGTAAAGCTTAATATGAGTTGATGAAAACAATTTTATTTATGGTATTCATTTCATTATTCTTCTCAAATGATTTTACTTAAGAAAAGCCTTTCGCTACGCTATGTTTTATAAAAGAAAATGTTCTTTCAAATCCATGCATTTTTAAGTGTTGAAAACTAGGTCGTTACATTAGGCCAACAACCCGAAGTCATCAACACGGGCAAACATCCTCAACTTTTATGCTATCCACAACCAATTCCTCTAAAGCTTCCTCACCTACAACGCAAGGTTCATCTATAAGTTTAAGACCTAGCAAGTAATGCATGAGACCGTAAACATAACATGTCATGACATTAATTTTTCTTTCTTTTTTTCTTCTTTGTTCACTAACTTTCTTTTCTTTCTTTTATTTCACTTTTGGAAACAAGTAGGCTTGACAATGAAACACACACCACCTTTCTCCACCATTTTGGGAGAGTCTCCAATCCTTGTGAAGATAGAATCCACCATTTTTGGGAGCCTCCGCTTGCTGCCACGCAATTTAATGCACAAGAACGTAGTTAACGTTGTGCCATTTTGCCCAAGGTTGCCCGGAAGCAAGCTATCAAGCTAATGTCCCACCAATCCATTCTTTTGGGACAACCTGTCCTCAGTCCCCCTTTACATACATGTTATCATCGTTTATCTTTCTTAAATACAGACTCATGCATGAACATAACTTAAAAATTGAAGTGGAAACATATCTTTATCATTACCCATCACTACAAAGAGATATATTCAAGCAATCATAGCATTGATTCTCAAATGCATTCTTCAACATAATAGAATCATCATCATCAAACAACTATAAATGAAACTTCAACCTCATTTATCACAAAAAACATAATAAGGCATTAACAGTATACAAAAAGTTCCTAAATAACAACATAGGATGGAAATAAGCATATGTCTGTCATCACACATTATAGAACCACAACTTCTTCAGTAATTGAATGTAAAATAAATATTGGAAACAAGACATCATATCCTCAACATCAATAATAGCTAGACACAAACTCAACATCTTTCATCATCCTCAATAGAGCATAACGACCTCAATTTCATAGGCAACAATAAACACAGCAAGCAAGCAACATATCCTCGAGAGCATTCAGTAAAAAAATAAAAAAATAGAACACAAACTTCCCTAGCACCTTGCGTTGTAGTCCATGAGGCCATAAGCATGCAAGCATTACTTACCTTACGCTCACTAGTGAATAAAACTTCTTCCTCAGCTCATCCTTCCATCGTCCGATTGCTTTGTCTCCTTGCAACACTCTTTGTCCAATTTATTACTGCCGCCTCTAATGAAACAATTTTTTGTCATCTTCAAAATTCTTGCTTTATACTCTTGGTTAGGGCATAGTAGCCGACATCTACAGAAGTGTTCCCTACCATAGACGGCTAAGAGTATGCTTCCCTTGGCTATTTTCAAACTCAAATGAGCATGTTTCTGGGTTCACAATTGTGTTTACTTCCACGGACATATACACTTCCACACCGCTCGTGTTTTCCTCTACGACCAGAGTCCAAAAAGCATCGTTTCATTTTACTTTGTGGATGCGTTTCATGTCATGGATGCCTACGGTCCCATGACTTTCCCTGTCCAAAGCATGTTTTTATCTAAACAACATTGTTCAACTTCGTCACATAAACCATGTCACATGTTTCTTTAGTCAAACAACACCGTTTAATTCTCCACGTATCTACATCTCCTTCCATGTGGAATCTTTCCTTGCCACGGAAACACCTTTTATAACATCCTACGGTTCTCATTTAATCACACTACTCCATCTAGTGGTAAACCTTCCTCCTGCAAAAGAATCTTTCTCTATCGCGGGAGCATCTTTTCCTTCCACCTTCTTATTCGAAGGTCTCAAAATCATCCACACTTCTCATCCATCAACCACTGCTCCCTGCACACAATCCAAATGTTTCCATAGACATATTCCCATATGCGATCTCCATCCGACGAACAATATCTCGCTCGTGCTTTCCATTTGATGGTCGCCCTTCTCTCCCAATGGAATCTTTCTCTCCTACAAGATCATCTTTCTCTTCTGCCTTCTCATCCATTGATCCCAAACTCATCTTTTCTTCTCATCCAACAACCATTTCTCCTTCCACTCAATCCAAACATTTCCGCGAACATATTCCCCTCCGCGGTCTGCAATCAGCGAACCATATCTCGCCTATTCTTTCCATCCGAAGGTCCTTATCTCCCACTTCATTTTAAACCCCCCTTTCCACAGACATGTTTTCCATCTATAGACATTTCTCTTTAGCAGAACACTTAACCTAACAGGGAGTATTCCCTTCCATGTCATTTTTTCCTCATTTTGGTTATGCCCTATTTTCCAGAACCCATATATCCCTCCTGCCAACATTTAGAATAACCCATCCATAAGCCAAACATGGTTCCCTTGTTAGATGCTTACATAATTTTCCAGAATTCACCAACTCTCTCTACAAAACACAGCCCTAATCCAAACAACATTCTAACTACCATTACAAACACAACAAACTATAATTTACACATCAAAAATCTCAATTCAACATCCATTAATTAATTCACCTTTCCATTAACATCAATACGAGGCATAACACAACATATGAAATTAAAAATCCTTTCTTAAAGGAAATTTTTGGTCGCTACAATAATACTCAAAAATATAAACCATAACTAAAATCATTTTCAATAACAGTCCATACATTATACACTTTTCATCAATAGCTGTTTTCATAAATTACAAGTTGTTCTCGCAATACTTTACCCAACGTAACTATTCTTGTTGTAACAACACCAAGTCATCACCATCATGGACAATACTCCCTAAACTGCTTTTGTCTATCAACTCTTTACTCCATGTATGATCATCTAGTCCTTTACCTATACCACAAACTTCATTTATGAGCCTATTGCTTAGTAAGTGATGAATAATGAAACATAAACTAAAAATCTTTGAAACATACTATTTAATCTTTAAAACATGTTTCTATCTTTCTTTCTTTTTCTTTTTCTTGTTTCATTTCATTGCATGTTGCAGTGGTTCTGTCATGGCGATACACCATCAATGCTAAATAAAATAATTGGGAATCACCCAAAGGTACATTAACGGTGGTATCACCAATGCTTATGTTTCATGTTTCTTCTGTTCTGTTCTCGCTATGATATTAGGACATCATCCCAAAGCTGTTACATATCTTAAAATCATTCTTTATCTTTCTTACATGAAAAGCTGATGCATGAGAAAACATTTTTGTACTTTTGAAAACATGATGGATAAACATGCAACCTATAGGCAACTAAACACATCCTCATCATTCTAACAAAGCATATTTACCTTCTACCTCATTTAAAAGATTATCAATTCCTCATTGCAGCCATAGCATAATCTAACAGATTAACAAATCCTAAAAACATAAATAACAAAAACCTATCTAGCAAATCATTATATCCTTAGAACATAAATATCATCAGTCTATCTAACAAATCACCATATCCTCAAAACCTTCTACAACATAAACTAACAGATCATGAACAACACCTTTTTTTATCTTAATTTAGTGTTTTGTGGTGTAGTCCCAAAAGGGCCAAGCATATACAGTCATTACTTACCTTATTCTTTAATATCATTAATGAACTTATCTTTTCTTGTTCATGAATTCCTACTTCACTAAAGCAGATTGGTCTCCTTATGGGTTTCCTCTTGTGTGACTATCTCCAGCCAAAGCTTCCTCTTTAGATCATCTCGTTTAGAAAGCTCTTTTCAAATTTTTTGCCAAAAAGACACCCATAGCACAATTCGTTTGATTAGTCTATTGATAGTAAACCCTTCAACATTCTTTTTTTAACCCAACAACTTCAAACCACTAAAATTCAAATGGTCATGTTGTAAGTGTAGAAGCCATGTAATGTTCTTTACACAAACATTTAGATATCTAAGATCATCAACTTTAATATCAATCTAGAATATTATATTTTGCACTGTAGATACTTTTACGATCACATTTCTTCTATCATCTTAATGTAAGAGGCTATGATTTTTCATGTGAATCTCATAGTTTTTTTGTTTGCAATAGTTGCCCTCAACTAAAAATATTACAATTCATGCTTGAAACATAATAAAATTTGCTATTAAGTAGCTGAATGTCATTTTTCATACGAATTAAAATCATACATTTGCCTTCAATTTGAAATTTAGAAGTATCTACAAATGTTAATATCACCACACATGTGATAACTTGTTGCATTGTCAAGATTCCATATATTATTCTTACTTCCTTCTCCTTGATGAACAAGTAACAAAGTTTTCTCTTTAGTTTGAGCATAATTTGCCCTTTTTTCAACATTTTGAGAAGTCTAACAATTGCAAACATATTGTCCATGCTTTTATGAATTACAACATTGAACATTTAATCGATTATTTTATTATGTGTTTCTTCCTCTGTCATGTTCGTTTATAGAATGATTCTTCTCTTCATTGTCAAGATTGACGACCTTGATCTATTCTTCTGCCTTGTCAATGTCCACTTCCTCTTCCTTGTTGACTTCTCATACATTCATTCTCTTTTTCCTTGACAAAAGCTTGGTGGCTATAACTTGCTCAATCAGTTCACCCTTCTTCTTGTCAATTCCATCTTTAAGAGCTTGTAACGAACCTATGAGTTGGTAAACCGTCATAGTAGCCAAATATTTTGACTCCTCAATTTCCAAAAGAATATAATCAAACTTTGAAATCAACGAGTAAAGAATTTCTTCATTGACATGAGCATCTTCTAATATTTCTTCATATATCTTCATTTGGTTTGTAATGGCTGATACCCATGAAACAAAATTGCTAGACTCATATTGTTACATTTGCAACATTTCAAAATCATTTTTAGGGATCTGAAAACGTGTCTTCTTTACATCATCAACTCCTTGAAGTATTTTTGTGAAATCTCTCATGCGTGTTTGGCTATAGTGACATTAGTTAAGATTAATTAAATTAATCACGATTTGGAATAAAAAAATATGTCTGGAAATGATAACAATCTGAATATAGTTATAGATATAAAATTGGTCGTTGCATTGGGAAATCATTTGAGTGAAATAACTATGGTTAAGAAATTGATTTACCAAATGTGGTCACCAATTTAAAAAAAAATCAAGTGATTGAACTAGAAAACTAAGGAACCAATTGACTAAAAACTCCTAGTCAATTGGAGTTAAAATGTAAAAGTTAAAAAAAAAAAAGAAGTTAACATCTAATCTTAAAATAAATTAACATTGATTTCCAATATTGGAAGGTCAAAAGTGGTTGTTGGAGTCCGAATCAAGGACCATAAAACACACGAGGTAATAACATATAAATATTGGGGGAAAGAAGTTACAGCCAATAAAAAAAAGTGACACATGGCACAGATCAATGAAGTTATCCATTAAGGAAAGAGTATAGTTGTAAATTATAAAGGATAAAATAGATATAAAAGTCATTTCCATATGAAGAATAAAATAAAAATAAATAAGATAAAAATTAAAAGATAAAGAGAAATCTTTTGTGGTAAAATAAAATCTAAGTAAAAGAATAAATGGGATTTTTCACATTTGGCGGCAAAGACATCACATGTAGAGAGAGAGAGAGAGAGAGACAGTTGGTCAGAAAAATAGCACCGTGGGAAAAGACGGAGAATGAGTAGTTTACCCAAAGCTCCAACATGAAAAGTGTTCCAAGCATAGAAAAAAACAAATGGGTATAATAATCTTGAAGAGAACCGAAGATTTTGAGTAAGTTTCTCCAAACTCTATCTATGTACGAACATATGTTAAATACATATTGAAGCCACTATAACTATTGAAATAAATTGTATAGAAAAATGTTTTAATGATAGATTAACTTGTTAGGATGTCTGGAATGGTTGGACATGGATGTTTGGTCAGAATTTTGTTGAAATCCAATTGCATAGTTAGAGTATCCATGATTTTGCAATAATGCTTCGGCGTTAATGGAAATACTACCACTAGGTTATCTGTTTTACAAGATTGCCACCTTTATTTTTGTTATGTCAGACGTAAAGATTTTCTAGTTATCTCATAAATATGATGTGACTGGATGATAGATAGGCACTATGCACACCTAATTATTTACATTTTGATATTACATATGAATGTGATGGTTAGATATTGGTACATGTATCATGAGATTTAATCAAAGTTTATAAAAGGACATCTCATGTCTACTAACGTTATATTGATGCATTGGCAGTGCACTTGACATAGTATCATGTGTTAATGTATTCAAGATTGTATTGTGAGTGTATGGATGACAATTTGACTAATATATGGATGAAATGCAGTTACCAGTACACTAGGTAGACGCAATTTGGTCGACTCTAGTGCCCAATGTATATATAACCTTCATATTTTGGTGATGCATAGCTGTTAGCATTGTTACTTGAGTTGGTTAAGATCTGTGTTGCTGGGAGATCCACATTGGTAGACATAAGAACCAAATGAAGTTATCATTCTTTTGTGTGTTTGCAGGTAGTCATGATTTGTAAATGAATGAGTTTTATGTTCTCTGTAAATCCACTCGAAGTGTTTCACCAACTAAGGTCAGTTGGTGGGGCATTGTGAAATCTAAAGGTTTTGTGTGCATGGCTGGCACACAGGTTGTATGTTCATATTTACATAAAAATATAACAAATGTTAATTTGAAAGATTTTAATGAGTATGGAATAAATAGAAATTGATCATATTCATTAGATATATGTATGCATTACCATCATTGAATACATATTGGTAGATAAACAGTAAAATCTACCTTAGGTAACACAGTCAGCTTTCAGATGACTGCATTAAATGTACATTTGCATTGTCATTAGCATATGCACATAGGTGGATTAGATACTATTTATCTATGAGGTAGTGCAATTGCAGCAAGTAATTGTCTTAGGTGTAATTAGAAGGTTAATGTTAATTAGTTAACACTATATGAAATTAAGCGATAAGTGCATGGATTTAGTTGCACTTGATAATGGTGATTAAGTGCATAAAATTATTTACATTTATATGTAGGTGTGAATAAAGTTAGATGCTCTTTAGGGTAAAGCATTGATACATGACATTGAACTATACGTTGATCATGCATTCATCACATGCATTATACAGTCTAGTGTAACACCTGAAAATTTTCTACGAATATTTTTATGAGTGTGGAAATTTGAGGGTTAAACTAGTCACGGAATAAAGAGTATTTGTGGAAGGGAATGTGTTTGTGTGAAGACGTGTTTGCAGAAGGGAATGTGTCTATAGGATGACTTATCCGCGAAATTGCTTTTGTGTTTGTAATAGAAGTGTTTGTGTTCGCAACGGAAGTGTTAGCCTCCGCATATGCTTGGAAGGACAAGTGGCTGAACATAAGTGGTGTTTGCAAAATGAGGTGTATCCGCTAGTGACCGTTGAAGTACTGGTATCCGCAGCGAAAGTGTTAGTGTCTGCAGATACTTGGTTAAGGAAGGACACGTAGTCGCACATGAATAGTGTTGTGAAGGGGTTGGATATTCGAAGCAGAAGTGTTGGTGTCCAAAGATGTGAGGTGGAATCCGTAAAGTGAAGTTATTTTACAAAAGGAAATGAGGTACATGGCAGATTGTGATTAACGAACGATGTAAGTGAATATCTGCAGTAGAAGTGTTGGTGTCCTTTAATGAGGTGGAATCCACGGAAAGAGTTTTGTCCACATAAAGACATGTGTATGTGGCAGATTATTATTGGAAGACAAGATGAGCGAATATCCGTAGAGGAAACAATGGTGTCCAAGGATGAGGTGGAATCCGTGGAAAAATGTATGTTCTTGGAAGGACATGTGTACATGGCAGATTGTTATTAGCGAACAAAGTGAGTGGTTATTCACAATGGAAGCTTTGATGTCCATGGATGAGGTGGAATCCTATAACGACCCAGTTTTTCTTACATTTGAAAACGTGTAAAATTTAAAACTTTTCTTTTATAAATACAGCGGAAGACTTTTCATTATAAAAATCATTTTTCTTAAAACCTTTTGGAAAACGTAGCAAAGCATAAAACAAATCATTTACAATACAATACATAAACCTTTTACTTTATCAAAACTCTTTTCTCTTTTTCATCCATTACCCTAGCCAGCCATAAGATCTGCCCATACAAATCCTTCATCAACTATCCTTGACATCTTCTCCTGTTTCTCATACATATCTACATCACAAGACTTAAACTATGAGTCTAACACTTAGTAAGTGTAATAAATAAAATCTAGAATGCCACATGCTATGCAGCTTTTAAAATCCTTTTTTTTTCTATTTTTGTTTCTTTTCTATCTTTTCTTTTCATTTTTGTTTTAGGTGGCACATGGGGGGAGAGCAACCTCTTTAATATTTGAACTCACCCACACGCTGGGTGAGAGCAACCTCTTCAGAATCCGAACTCACCCATACATATTTGTTTCCACGTGAGAGCAACCTCTTCAGTATCCGAACTCACGTAAAAATGAATGTGTTTATGTTTATTTCATTTCATTTTCGTTATCGTTTTCCTTTTCAAAACCATGCATGAAAACCATTGGCATATTGTTTTAAAAACAATGATGCATGATGCTCGTGAATGCATATAGTAACTATCTCCTCTATATAGGCCTCAAAACATGTTTAATCTCATTATCACTATCTTTAACTCAAAACTAATAACAAGTCATTAAAAGAATCTATCTCTAATAAACACGTAGCCAGAATAATTACAATCCTCGAAACTTAATTTCTATCAAATCCAATAATCCTCAAAGCATAACTTTATCATATTAAATCTATAACTTAAAAAAACCTATTTACAATAAACAGTCAGCATACAACCTTAATTCTTGCGACGTAGAGTCCGAAGACCAAAAGACGTACGTATCACTTGCCTATCGTCTTTAAAGCGTCTCTACACTTAATACTCTTCTCCCTTTAATACCTACAAAATACATAACATTCAATCATTAATAACCTCAACCTTATCGATACCCTTATTCCTCATGCATTTACTTCATAGAATTTTATAATCTAATACAGCTAATCACTTAATAGTTTTCATAATCCTCCCTTCAACTTCACAGTTTCCTCAAACCGTAAAAGACAGAGAATACTTCCTCAACCTCATTCATTAGTACCAATTGAACCAAGCAGAAAGATCCATTATTATCTATTAAGCATACATATTACAGAGAGTAATCAAATCCCCAAAACAGTGAACCAATTTCCATTAATTGATTACTATAAAAAACAAGGACCATTCATCAAACAGAGCTTAACAACCATATTCAACCGCAAATAACAATCATCACCAGTTCCAATCCAAACAACAAGGCACTTACCGAACATGTAAGACCAAACCTCACAACATATCAACATTTCACCAAAATCATCAAACAACGCAAAGAGCATAACATTCGATAATCCATTATCCTCTACAATTATCCCATTAACATCCATAAAACAGAGAACCATAAGCAAGGAAGGAATCAGGGCATTACTTGAAGCATAGTCGAGACCCAAGAAGACCAGAAAGCTCCCACGGCTTCTTCACCTGTAACGCCTCGCATTATTAATACATTTTTCTTTACTTTCATTTTTAGCCAGATAAAAATTTTTCTTTAATTTATTTAAACATGTATGAAGAAAATTGATTAGAAAACATATCAGAGTAATTTGAGCGGAAACAAATAACAATTTTCAAAACATAGTTTCAATATTTCCAACAATAGTCCATGCTTTACAAAATATTTACCATATTTAAAAACCATAATTAACTATTCAAAATAACTAGTATTGTTTTTTGTGAGCCATAACCCTCAAGTCAAACCCGGTTGATAACCCAAGAGCTCATCATGTAATGTCTCCTCCTCCACTGGCATATCACAGGTGTCATAACAATCAACTACATCAAAGGATAAAACAATGAGCCTAACACTCAATGAGAAATAGGATGAAATGCAATGCTCATGCTCATGCTCATGCGTGCTCATGTAATCTGTCTCAAAAAAGAACCTATCTTTTCCATTATTCTTGATAGAAAGGATACATCCTATGGTCATGTGGCTTAACCGTCACTCCGCAAGGAGATACATCCATCATGGGTGTCACCACATACCGTCACCAATCTCTTTTGTTTCAAGTGTTGGTGATTTCAAGTACAAGAAAAGAGGATACATCCTATGGTCCATGTGGCTTAACCATCACTCTGCTCCTTACGTGGGAGGAGAAACATCCATTAGGGGTGTCACCACGAATGGACTGTCCCAAAATCTTCCAAACCCCCCCACACGCCTATTTACATTTATTATGCATGTCATACATATGTCAAAAATTTCATAAGCCCTAAGCTTAATGCATGTATGTTATGCCACATATAATTCACAACAATGTACAAAGTATACAAAAGAAAGCATAATAGCAAAGCACTGGTATAACAATTCATACTTAAGCTAAAACAATCTATTTCTATCCTTTAGCATTTATCGACAAAGTATAAGGAACAAATCATATGCTATTTAACAGAGGGCAATTTATATGCTAATTAACAAATAGCGGTTTATATGCTAGTTAACAGAGTCAATTCATTTAACGATGCACATGAATTAGCAAGGAACATTTTATATTTTTATTTCACACAACATTTTAGTCTTTAATTAATTGACAGAGAGCAATTTAAGTATTATTTGATAGGGAGTAGTTTATGTTTTTAATTTGCAGAGAGTAATTAACAAAAGGCAATTCGGGCATAAGTTAACCGAGGGCAATTTGTAGAGCCATTCATGGAACCAGGATATGACCAAAATTAAAAATCATAGTAACAAATTTTATTCAACATATAGAGCATTATTCAACTAGAGAATATCATACAGCAGTTAATGACTTCACAAATGGAACAATTTTTCCCAGCAATAACCAATACCATATTTAAATAACCATGAAGCCTTGAGTAAATCACTGTGCAGTTCTCAAATAAGAGAGTAGCCTACATTACCACGGTAACATCTTATGTAAAATTCAAGAAGAGCAGCAAAACCATACTTCAACTTGATTCTTTACTGTTCTTTTCCTTACATCACAACTAACTACAATTCACTGGGCATTTAGTTAATAGAAACCAACCATTAATAAACTGCACTTCATAGAGAGCTTTTCACAACCATAATCCAATTGCCTCATCATCCATCATTGAAAGTATTACATTCCTTTTATTCATAGTAGATTAACAATTGAAAGCAAATGTCCAAGGCAGAAATCAACAAATCATAAAAATTCCCATGATGCGGGGCCTCCACTAGCCAACTGACATCCAATTTCTTACCTGATGATCAAACCTCTGCTTTGAACCACACCAGGAAGAAAACCGTAGCCCTCCTTTTCTCTCTTCTCACCCTCGCGCTCACTCACTCTCAGGAATAACATAGACACGCACTCACTCAACTCATTAAAGAAACATACTCGCCCCACTCTCCTTCACTCTATAACAAAATGATAGAATGTTGCATCACCTACTACTATTGATTTATAGACTATAGTTGATATCCCGATCGACATGCACAGTCGACCAGTATGTTACCCGGTGCCGAGGGATAATGCTTGCCTGCTTCGAACGTCGCCATTTCGCCTTCATTTATTCTTTTATTTTTATTTTCCCTTTTCATTTATTCTATTCTTTTTTATTTTAATTCCATTAAATTAATTCCATTTTAATTTATTCCCCATTAATACAATAATATTTCTTCATTAATTTTAGGCTATTATATCAAGCGTACGATAGACAAATTTTGAAACGTGTTTTCCTTTTTCAAAACGTTCATTCTGCAAAATCCTTTGCATTAAATTTATAAAAGAATTATTTAGGCATTAAATTCTACCCCGCTTGAAAAAAGTTTGTCCCCAAAATTTGGCTAATGAAATAGTTCTGGATATTTGGCTTCCATATTTTTCTTTCTTTCCCACGTGTCTTCTTCAGTTCAGTGATTTTGCCATAATACCTTGACGAGTGGGATTTCTTTATGTCGAAGTTCTTTTACTCTAGAGTCCACAATCTGAATCGGCCTTTTCTCATTGCTCAAGTTTGCTTGAACTTCAATGTTTTCTTGAGGTTCCATTTGAATTGTATTCCCAAAGCATTTCTTCAACATTGATACATAGAATATGTTGTGAACGCCCTCCATGGTAGCTGGTAATTACTGATATGCCACTTTCTCAAACCTTTCAAGGGGCCAATATATCGTGGACTCAGCTTCCCTTTCCTTCTGAATTGCATAACACCCTTGAAAAGTGATATCTTTTGAAAAAAGAAGTCCCCAACATTGAATTCCAAGTCCCGAGACGGTGATCGGCGTAGCTTTTCTGGCGACTTTGAGCAGCCAACATTCTTTGTCGGATGATTGTAACTAATTTGGCTGTCTGATATATCATGTCAGAGCCATAAAACTCATCTTTGCTAGCTTCACTCCAATATAAAGGTGATCTGCACTTCCTGCCATATAGTGCTTCATAGGGTGTTATGCCAATAGTCACTTGGAAACTATTATTGTAGGCAAATTCAATCAACGATGGCATATTTCCCCTTCCGATTTTGAATTCTAGTATGCAGGCACACAACATGTCTTCTATCTTCACCTCTAATATAAGTGTGGTGTCCATTACATTTACTAAAAGTCCTTCGCATCCACTATTCAATAGTTGATCTGTCATGAGTGTAGAAATAACCATCAACTTAACCATTTCCTTGACCCCTTGGAAGATATGTTGTTCGCCATCGAGAGTGTGAAAGCAGACCTCTCTTCTTCTACAATTAATAACCGCTTGGTTTTGGGATAACTAGTTAATGCCCAGAATGATGTCAAACCCATTTATGTCCATAGCAATTAGATCAGCATGGAATACGCGG
Organism: Begonia loranthoides; assembly: GCA_022433065.1. Taxonomy (NCBI): domain Eukaryota; kingdom Viridiplantae; phylum Streptophyta; class Magnoliopsida; order Cucurbitales; family Begoniaceae; genus Begonia; species Begonia loranthoides. Next base: position 17,942,796 of record CM039480.1, on the reverse strand, counting down.
TTGTTTATTTGAACTGAATATACTTCTAGAATGCCACTAGCAGTCAGATAATCTCCTGAGGTAGAAGTACCCTATACCCACTCTTCATAAGACTTGGGAGACAATTGGCTTTCACACAAAATTTGGTCGAAATGAACGAGTGAGTAGCCCTAGGGTAAAATAAGTCATGCTGAGCAATATTATTAACATAAATAGTACCTAGGATGATCAAAAAAAATTATTTATTTTAAATGTAAAATTTCTAATACTACGGAAGGATACTCCAATATCATATAAAAGCACTTATGTAATTACTTCATAATATCATGTGTACTTGATACGACCATCGATAGTTCCTCTTCTTCGTCATTCCCGTATAATGAGAAAACTCATGGAGCTAACCTGCTGGATCCTCCCCCAAAAGTCGGACAATGTCTCAGCACATGCTCAAACTTCCAACACTTGAAACATCCTCCTAAGCCTACTCTTCACTGCCTATAATGATTCTTTTGACATTTAGGGCATTGGTTGGATGGAGCAATAGTTGCCTTAACCATGGGACGCTTGTCTCTATCCTGGAGTATTTCATTTCCCGATGGCCTCTTCATTCCATGGTTCACCGGTGGAGCACCTCATTGCGGCAGATTCTGGTTGTTCTCCAGACCCTTTGATTTATCTCCCGTTGTTTTACCGCTATTAACTCTACGTCTTCAACATCAAGCGCCTTAGCCATAACCTACGAATAGGGGATACCTTGAGTGCAAGACAGTCTAACTCCCCTCAAGATCTCTATTTTAAGTCATTTGATGAAATGTTGAACCTTGTGCCTATTACTAGCTACTAGATGTGGAGCAAATCTAGACAACGCTTCAAATTTCCTAATATATTTGGAAACTATCCCAGTATGGCGCAATCGTATAAACTCCACTAGTTTCTGATTCTGATTCTCGATCATATAATTGAAATATTTTTCATAGAATAGTTCCTTGAAATCCTCCCATGTAAGAGTCCTGACATCTTGTGTCGCCTTCACTGAATCCCACCAAAATTAGTCATCCTGGACTAGTAAATAAGCTGCATACTTTACCTTCTTGGTCTCTCGTACCTCCGCATACTTAAACATATTTTCTAGGGCTCGTATCCACTCTTTGGCTCCTGCGAGGTCGGAAATATTGCCCTCAAAGCTGGGAGGCTTAAGTCATTGAAACTTTTCCCATCTAGCTTCCACAGGAACCACAACAGCACGATGATTCCCATTCGCATTACTGTTCTCCCTTTCCATAAATCGCTCCATGAATTGAAACTAGATTGCCCAGATAATTTCCTAACAAATGGAATGTAAAACAATTTTACGAGATGAACAAATATATTTATAAAAGAATATATGTTTCATAGTTATCAATTTCAGATTTGATGCAATGTAAATGAAGGTATAAGAATTTTGGATTTTTTTTTTAAAGTGCAAATTATTACGGAATGTGTATTTGGCATGTTCGGTAGCATTGAGGTCAAATTTTCGGTCGAATATCTCAACCGAAATGCATCACAGATTGATCCTTGAATTTTTGGTTGAGTCGCAGGCGAATCTCGACCGAAATGCAATACAAATTGCATTTTGATATTTTGGTCTATTCGAGGTCGAGATTGAGGATGGATAACATGAGTAAAATGTATTCTAGATTGCGTTTTGGTTTTTCGGATGAGTCATCGATAGGGACATGATCGCAAGGTCCAACCGAAACACAAAATGGAGGCAAAATTTGGGATATCGGTCGATGGTGTGGTCGAGGGTTCGATCAGCTTACTCGACCAAAAATTCTATTTTAAACAAAAAATCTGCTTCAATCAGCCATTCTTTTATTTATTCACCTAATACTTTCCTTCTCTCCCGAGACGATAGCAAACTTTCCATGTGGCTGACCAGTGTACCACCCTCCTTTGGAATGGGCGATTGCCCATCAAACGTCAATCTCCTAGTAAGCCTTCCCCTCTGTTTATAAATCAACGACAGTGAATGGAGTTTCATGATGAACTCTGCATTCCTTCAAAGAGCTATGACTATAATGAGATATGTGAGAAGAGAGAAAGGTGAGTGCGAGTGCATGAAGAAGAAAGTAGGTCCGTTTTGGGTTCCGTATCGATGTGAAGAAAACGTGTGCTACATTCTTGGGTGTGCGCTGCTGCTGGTGTTAGGAGGAGAATTCTACAGTGAGAACTTCTGTGAGGTAAGAAATAGGGTGTAGTTGGCCAATGGAGGCCCTACATCACTGGATTTTGTTGTTTGGATTTTTAAATTTTGTTGAACACTGCCTTGGTTGATTTCTATAGAGTGTGCTCTGTTGATCATTAGATAATTTTATTTTTTGCTGATTATACTCTAATGGAGAATCCGCTTTGTGATTTTCTTGCTAATCGTGGAGTGTAAGCAAGAAGGGATTATTTCAAAATATTAATCTGTGGTTTTGAGTTGTTGCCTGGATTGAATATTGCCCTATGTTTGTTGCTGGAAGTAGGACTTGGGTTAATAAGGAATACGAAAAGTGTTATGTTGATTTTATGATGGAATGATAACCTGCCAAAGTTTTTAAATGACAAAAAGAACTTATTCGTATTCTGCCCGTTTTGGATTTTGCATAAGAGGTTATCTGGCTTATAATGGTCATTTTTTTGTTTGTGAACTATTGAACAATGCCTTGGCTAGTTGCTAGGATGTGTTATCCTGCAGTCAATTGATCTTTAGCTCCTATAAAGGATGATTGGAGGAGATCTGGATATTGCTCTATGGTATATTTTGGGATTGTGAAGTGTTGGATAAAGCATGAATTAAGCCATCGATTGTTCTTGAACTTCCCATGACCTCACGAGTTTTCCCTGTTAATAATTGTGAAAATTATTTAATAGTTGTTTTTTTTTGTTCTCTATTAAACACACATGAATTACTCCCTGTTAGGAAGTGCATGATTTATTTAATAGTTAGTCTATAATAGTTCTCTACCATTATATGGATAGTTCATTTAATAGTCTTTCTTTGATAAATAGACCTCTAAATTGCCTTCCATGATTTATTGATAAAATGCTACATTTCCTTTTCAATATATATGGTGAACTGTACATGAAATCCATGCATCATTATTAGGGCTTATGAAATTCCTGACATATTGCATGACATGCATAATAAATGTAAATGAGCGTGTGGGGATTCAGGAGATTTGGTGACGATCCATAGTGATAGTTAGCCACATGGACGATAGGATGTATCCTCTTCTCTTGTACCAGAAATCCCCAACACTTGGAAACAACAGATAATGGTGATGGTCATCGGTGGTGACACTATAGGATTTATCTCCTTGTCGGAGTGATGGTTAGCCACATAACCGTAGCATGTATCCTTTCTCTCGGTATAATAGAAAAGATAGGTTCTTTTCTGAAATGCATCGCATGAGCATGAGCATTGCATTTCATCCTATATCTTGCTGAGCGTTAGGCTCATTATTTTACCCATGATGTAGGTGATTATTATGAGACATGTGACATGCAACCGGAGGAGGAGGCATTACAGGATGAGCTCTTGGGTTATCAGCCGGGTTCAACCTGATGGTTATGGCTCACGAAAAATAAGGTTGGTTGTTTTGAATTGTTAATTATGGATTTCGAATGTGGTAAATGTTTTGTAACCAGGGACTCTCGTTGGAAATGTTGAAACTTTGTTTTGAAAGTTGTCATCTATTTCCACTCATTTTACTCTAATATATTTTTCAAATCAGTTTTCCAAATACACGTTTTAAAGAAATTTAAGAAAAATTTTATATGGCTAAAAATGAAAGTAAGAAAATGCCTAATAATGCAAGGCGTTACAGAAACTGCCTCTCCATACAATGGGACTGCCGCTCTACTACAACCACTATGCGGTTAAGGGCCTCATCTCTCTCATTCCAAATCCCAGCATCCTCTCAGCCGCCAGTATTTTCTTGTCTATCAGGTGCCTCATCCCTATCGTCATTAATTTCTATATTGGTTCTTGCGCTCTTTTCCATTCTAGAGTCGTCTACATTTTCAAATTAGGGAATAATAAGTTTAAAGAAAAAAAATTTAAATATTAAAACTGAACTTACAGTCGAAGGAGTATTCCACGATGAGTCTTCTGTTACCAACAGTCTCAGAACAGCATTTGACCTGGTTATGCTCTGATACCAACTGTAACACCCCACGTTATTAAAACATTTTTCTTTGCTTTCATTTTTAGCCATATAAAAATTTTTCTTTAATTTATTTAAAACATGTATGAAGAAAACTTATTGGAAAACAGATCAGATATGAGCAGAAAAATAACACAATTTTCAAACACAGTTTCAACATTCTCAACAAGAGTCCATGGTTTATAAAACATTTACCATATTTTAAAACCGTAATTAACTTTTGAAAATAACCAATATTGTTTTCTATGAGCCATAACCCTCAGGTTAAACTCGGCTAATAAACCAAGAGCTCATCCTGGAATGTCTTCTTGTCCACTAGCATATCACAGGTATCATAACAATCATTTACATCACAGGATAAAACAATTAGCCTAACACTCAGTAAGAAATAGGTTGAAATTCAATGCTCATGCTCATGCATGCCTCATGGAATCTGTCTCAGAAAAGAACCTATTTTTTCTGTTATTCCCGAGAGAAAGGATTCATCCTATGGTCATGTGGCTTAACTGTTACTCGGATGAGGAGATATGTCCATCAGGGGTGTCACCACAGATCATCACCAATCTCTTTTGTTTCAAGCATTGGAGATTTCTGGTACATGAGAAGAGGATACATCCTATGGTCCATGTTGCTTAACCATCACTCCGCTCCCTACGTTGGTGGAGATACATCCATTAGGAATGTCACCACCAATGGATTGTCACCAAATCTCCCAAACCCCAACATGCTTATTTACATTTATTATGCATGTCATGCATATGTCAACAATTTCATAAGTCTTAAGCATGATACAGGCATGTTATGCCATATACAATTCCCAACAATGTACAGATTATACAAAAGAAAGCATGATATCAAAGAACTGGTGTATCAATTCGTACTTAAACAAAAACAATTCATTTCTATCCTCTAGCATTTATAAATAAATTATAAGGAACAAGTCATATACTATTTAATAGAGGGCAATTTATATGCTAATTAACAAACAACAGTTTATATGCTAGTTAACAAAAGCAATTCATTTAATGATACACATGAGTTAACAAGGAACATTTTATATTTTAATTTCACACAACTTTTTAGTATTTAATTAATTGACAGAGAGCAATTTAAGTATTATTTCATAGGGAGTTTTTTTATGTTTTTAGTTGGCAGAGAGTAAGTAATAGAAGGCAATTCGTGCATAAGTTAACCGAGGGCAATTTGTAGAGCCATTCATGGAACCAGGATACGACCAAATTCAATAATGTCATTAACAAATTTTATTCAACATTTAGAGCATTATTCAACTAGAGAATATCATACAGTAGTTGACGACTCCACAAATGGAAAAATGTTTCCCAGCAATAACCAAAGCCATACTTAAATAACCACGAAGCCTTGAGCAAATCACAGTGCAGTTCTCAAACCTGAGAGTAGCCTACATTTCCACTGTAACATCCAATTTAAAATTCAAGAAGAGTAACTAAACAATAATTCAACCTAATTCTTTACTATCCATTTCCCTACATCACATCTAACTACAATTCACTGGGCATTTACTTAACATAAACCAATCATTAATAAAGTGCACTTCACGGAGAGCTTTTCACAACCATAATCCAAGTTCCTCATCATCTATCATTGACAGTGTTACATTCCTTTTATTCACAGCAGATTAACAATTGACACAAATGTCCAAGGCAGAAATCAACAAATCATAAAAATTCCCATGATCTAGGTCCTCCACTAGCCAACTAACATCTAATTTCTTACCTGACGATTTCCTTTTGTACACAAACCTCTCCTTTGAACCACAGTAGGAAGAAAAATGAAGCCCTCCTTTTCTCTCTTCTCACCCTCGCACTCACTCACTCTCTGGAATAACATTGACATGCACTCACTGAAGAAACAGACTCTCCGCACTCTCCTTCACTCTGTAACAAAATGATAGATTGTTGCTTCACCTGGTGCTATTGATTTATAGAAAAGAAGAAGACTTCATGGGGATGCTAACACTGATGAACACTCACACATTGCAATGGAGGAGGTCCACTTAGATCCTGTCACGTGGAAAGTTTCTTATCGCTTTCTGGATATTCACGTGAAATCGTCAGAGAAGCAGAAAACTGGTCGCAAGAGAAAAATCTAATTTTTTGCAAAAAATTTGTCATTCCAGTCGACATGCACAGTTGACCAGTATGTTGTCCGGTGCCGAGGGTTAACGCTCGCTTTCTCCAAATATCGCCATTTTGCCTTCATTTTTTCTTTTATTTTTATTTCCCCTTTTATTTAATCCATTCCTATTTATTTTAATTCCATTTAATTCATTCCTTTTTAATTTATTCCCCATTAATCCAATAATATTTCTTTATTAATTTTCAGTGTATTATATGAAGCAAAGGATAGGCAAATTTGAAACGTATTTCCCTTTATCAAAACGTTCATCCCGCAAAATCATTTACATTCAATTTATAGAAGAATTATATAGGCATTACATCACCACTGCCAATTTTTTGCCACTACTTCTCATTAACACAAACCAAAGAGAATCCCCACAACAAAACCCACTATCAGAGCTGAATTCACCATCCAAAGACAAAGCCAAACAATTATTAATTCTCGGCAGTGGAGACCGAGAAGCCAAAACACACAAGGTACCCTTACCTCGCATTGTTGCTAGAGAAGATTCTGCACAACCATCCACTTCACATTACCCTTTCAGCTTCACCAACCATTTGCTTAACAATGAGGATATGATTCAGGAAAAGAACAACGAATACCTGAACAAAATATTTGAGATGATGAAACCCCGAGTCTTCCTTCCCAGCGTTCACCCATTTTCTCTAACAACTTTCCCCCACAGTCTCTTTCTCTTTGTAAAAACTCCAAAGACTCCTCCTTTCCCCATAGTTTTCGCTCTATATAAATCCTATTTCCTTTGTCTCTCTCGTAGCAGCACTCTCTCTATCCTTGTATTTATACACAAAAGGCTAGAGTTGTCATGTGTAAATATCCTTTAAAATTTTACAGTTGTTATCCAAGTATCCCATATATACAGGCGATGGTTAACTAATTTTTAAGGTGATATATTGACGTTCCTGCCCAAGACTCTCGCTATACAAAACATTCATTTTCCCTAAGAGGGATGTCCGTCATAACTGAAATGACACCGTATTCTTTTAATTCCTCTATCCTGGAATGTCTGTTTTCCATGAGGGACGTCCTTCACATAAAAACAATGTCATTTTCTACTTACTCTTAACAAACCATGCCGTTCATATTCCCTCTTGAACGCCGTTGCTTTAATTTCTATTTCAAACGTCCTTTGTCCAAAAAGGACGTCCCTTCCCTCCCATTTTCTTCTTTGTTCCAAATGAAGCCATCCCAATTAATACTAACACCATCTTTTATTCTTTCAATTCAGATGTCCCACTTTCCATTAGGGACATCCCTCTTTCCATTAGGGATGTCCCTCGCTTCCTAAGAAGATGATGTTCCATTTTTATTCCAAACATTCGTCCAGATAAAAGGGCATCCATTTCCCCATAACGGACGTCCATTTTCTTCTTACTTCCAACACTAGTCTTTTCTTAGCAACGTCCACCTTTCCAAAAGGCATCCGTCAACTTCTCACTATAAAGGATATCCGTCCCACTACAAGGATGTCCGTCATTCGACAAACCCTTAGTTCTCCATTTATTGTTAATTCCTTCAGCGTATAATAATTATACTAATGCCATTATCATCCAACTTAGCTCCAAATACCCAATTACACTAATTAATTTCTCAATTATTTTTACTTAATTTTGTTACGAGAAATCAGGGCATTATAAATCCGCAGAATGACGTTTTTCTGCAGAGAGATAGATGAACATGGCGGATGGTAATTGGCAGACAATGTGACAACATATCCCCAACAAAAGCATTGGTGTCTGTAGAAGTAAGGTTGATAGGTAAACATGGCAGAGGGAGGTTCGCAAGCAGTGCGAATATCAGCAGCTAATATCCACAGCAGAAGCATACACGTCTACGATGAAAGCACACGCACACATGAAAACTATGAGGGACACTTCTGAACATGATTGTCTGTGGATTTTTCAAACTACAAATATATTTTTAGATTGGCAGTATATTTTCAAACTACTAAAAAAGAAGGTTGCTAATCTATAATTATCATCCATGTATTAGGAGTCATAAGAATTTGTGTTCTTCCTCTCAAGCTCTATTAAGGTACATAATTTAGATTTGTTTGTCCTTCATAATGACGAGAACCAGGAGAGCTGGAACTAAGTTTTTGAACAAGTGTAGTTGATAAATTTCTATTTTTTTTATCAACTCAATATTATTCATCTGAAGAAGAGTAAATGTGTTCAAAACAAGTTAGAGCAAAGGTTAGATCGGATTGTGAGTGAACAAATTTCACTAAAAATCTCAGATAAGTGATGGTTGAGAATGTGTTATGTGATGTTTATTTTATGTTTACAGTATGTTTACAATAAGATTACATAAGTGATGTTTGCATGGGTTTGACGTTTGACCTGTATCACAAAGTGCTACGGTATTTGTTTCTTTTATTGTCTATTAATTTTTTTATTTTGACGTTGATCGAGGATGCGTTACTGTGATATTGTACTTTGATTGAGGATGTGTTTTTGCTTTGGTAGATGCTTTGATTTTGTTTACTAGAATGAATACAATATGATAGGATGATGTAAGAACTTTGGAGACGTACTGTTTTTTGTCATGCATGTGATAATAGGTTATATTGTTATGATATGTTACGTTTTGCATGTAGGATCACGTGTATTTTTCATTCATCATGAAAAATATTTTCCTTAAGAATGACTGAAAGATTGAAAATGGACTGAATAAATATAAATAGTCGTTATGGTCAGAGTTTAAGTTGGTTGTCCTACATGAGATGGACTTAATGGGCCACTCTTTGCTCTAAACTGTATTACCCACAACAACTAGACTATTAGTGGAAGAAAAATGAAAGAATGATGATTGAAAAAGACATGTTTTTACAAACTACATGTCATATTGATGTCATATTTGCATATCTTACTGAGCGTTAGGCTCATAGATAAACTTTGTGATGTAGGTGATAATGGTTTTACTGAGGTACCTGATGATGTGAATGAATGATAGCTGTGCGTTGAAGGAGTACTCTCATGGGCAAGGTTGCAGCTTGTTCGAGTGAAAAATGACCCGTTGGTGAAGGTTGTAAAAGGAGGGATTATTTTTGGAATTTTTAGTAAGTTATGATGAAATATATTTTATTTAAGTTATGTTTTAATTGTTTGGAGATTAAGTCAAAATGTATTACAAATAATTATGCTTCTTTTATGATTGGTTTTAACTATATTTGAAATTTTAAAACTTCTGCTATTTATTTTTCAAAGGTATATTTTGTGAACTTGTTTTCAAATATACGATATTATGGAATGATTTTAAAAAATGCCAAGAAAATGATTTACGCTATGGGGCGTTATGGTATGAGAGCAACTCGGGTTAAAGTAATTTCTGCAGACTGTTTGACAACGTAAGTCTCAACATGAGAATATTTCTTCAACCATAAGTATGTCTAATTTAGATGATTAGTTTGATTATTGAATTGCTTTAGGATTTTCTAGAAGAAAATATGGTAAGAGAAGCTAGAAATGACATGGATGCTAGAGATGTAGCAATTGGCCAGTTGTCTAAATTGGTGAAACGTTAGTTTCAATATTTTGAGCAACTTGTGGAAAGAAAGACCGAAGAAGAATGTGACCCATTCATGTTGAAGTTGGATAGGAAAAGTTTTATCAGTTGAACCCACCAAGTTTTGATGGGAGTTTCTCTGATCAAACCAAAGCTGAAGAATGGATCCGAGCTTTGGAGAATATGTTTGACTATGTCAAGATAGAGGAGGGAGAGAGTTTCCTGTGCTGCATATTTGTTGACTATGGACGCAAAGTTCTTGCAGGATTCAATCAAGACAATGTATAATGTGAAAATAATAGGTTTAAAGAGGTGTTCTATGATAAAATTTTCAGCCACACTGCAAGGAGACATGCTAGTAAAGTTTGCCCAACTTTGTCAAACTGGATCTGTTACTGAGTATGTGTGGAAATTTGAAGCCTTGTCAAATGAGCTCAAAGTGTATCAATTCATACAAGGTCTAAAGTTGTAAATACATAGAGATGTGAATATATATGGCACTTAAGGTGTACCTTATCGATGATCATGTCTAAGGTAATGGAAGTGGAAGAGGATGAATTACAGGTTTCCAAACATAGGGAAGCTAGAAGGAAGTTCTTAAGGGAGAATAAGCCACAAAAAAAGGGAGGGCAATCTAATGTGAGAGGATCGAAGAGGCCCTTTACTGATGGAGAATAAAAAGAGAATGAAAAGTGTGTCCAAGGAGGGCCAATTATTATTCATGATAGTGTCAAGACAACTTGAATCAGTTAATGCCCTAAGTGTGGGAAGAACTATTTTTGAGAAAGTAGACCTAGTACCAGGCCATGCTTCAAGTGTGGGGAGATGGGACACATAGCAAAAGATTTTTCGACTCTAGGGAGGGAGCAGAAGAAGGTAGATCCAAGAGTCATCTCTCTTAACGAAGATGATGGCAATGAGTAGCCTGCTACTTTGTCAGGTATTATATTTATTACTTGCATAACTACTTATACTTTGTTTGATTTTGTGCATCTACATTTTATTCTAAATTAAACTATTTATCTGGGCTAATTAAGTATGCTTATATAGTAATGTTACCATTGGGAGAATATTTAGATGTAGTGGGTGCCAGTCAGTATCGAGATTAAAGGTCAACGACTGCTGAAGGGTGGATGTATGAGTTTCTTGGCCAATATAGTTGATACACGTATGATACATGACGTAAGGCTTGAAGACATTCCTATTGTTCAATATTTTCTTAAAGTTTCCCTAGTTGACTTATCAAGATTTTTGTCAAACAGGGAAATTGATCTTGTGATTGACGTATATCCTAGCACAGAACTCATATTAAAGAATCCATATAGAATGACATTTTCCTAAACTGAAGAAGTTGAAACTTAGTTAGAGGAACTATTGGATAAGGGCTTTATTTAGCATAACTTCTCTCCATAGAGTTCTCTTGCTTTGTTTGTCAAGAAGAAGGATAGCTCGATTAAGATATGTATTGACTACAAGGAATTGAATAAGGTGATTGTGAAGAATAAGTACCCTTTGCTGAGGATTGATGACATATTTCATCAACTTCAAGGAGCATGTGTGTTGTCAAAGATTTTCTACATTTGGGGAATAATCAATTGAAGGTCAGATCTGATGACATTCTAAAGACTACATTTTGTACCAAATACGGACACTATAAGTTTATGGTCATGTATTTCTATATAACTAATGCGTCTGCAGCATTTATGGACTTGATGAACTGCATCTTTAAGCACTTCATAGACAAGTTCATAAATTGTCTTCATTGATGACATATTGATCTATTCTCATTCAAAAGAGGAACACATAGAACATTTAGAGATCGCATTGTCAATTTTAAAGGCACACCAATTATACGCAAAATTTTCTAAGTGTGAGTTTTGGCTGGATAGAGTCAATTTTTTGGGGCACATCATCTTCTAAATATGGTGATGTTGTGGATCTAGTTAAAATTTAAGTTGTCTTGGATTGGCTACAATCGAAGAATATTGGCAAAATAAGTAGTTTTTTTGGCATGGCAGGATACTACAAGCTTCTCGAAGATTGCATTACCATTGACCAGCCTCAGAAGAAAGAGCGTCGAATTTTGGTGGTTTAAAAAGTGTGAGGAGAGTTTCCAAGACTTGAAGCAGAAGTCAATTAAAACTCCAATTTTGCCACTTATGATGGAAGGTGGAAAGTATAGTATTTATGGTGATACCTCAAAAAATGAATTGAGTTTTGTGCTAATGCAGGAAGGTAAGGTAATAGTCTATGCCTCTAGGTAATTAAAGGAGTATGAGCACAATTACCCGACTCATGATCTCAAACTTGCCACAGTGGTCTTTGCACTCAATATATGGAGACACTATTTATATGGATTTCGGTGTGAAATTTTAAAAGATTACAAGAGCTTAAAGTATATCTTTAGTCAAAAGGAATTGAATATACGATAGAGGTAGTGATTGGAATTCGTAAAAGATTATGATTGCAAGATCAAGTACCATCTGGGAAAAGTGAACGTAGTGGTAGATGCGTTAAGTAGAAAAATGAACCACAATTTTTAGATTTTATATTTTTCTAAGTAAATATTGTGCTTTTGTCTAAGTAAAATTGCTTTGCTTTGACCAGATCTTTGCTGCGTGTCATGGGTTTTCGACCACATGTGAGGGTTCGGTCAAACAGTAAAACCGGTAGATTCGTGTTGTATCGTGTGGTTTTGACTATGAGATTATGCTAATAAGTTCATGTTTCATTGCCCTAGTTTTGAATTTTGTTAATAGTTTTCGAGTTAGCATTTAAAGATTTTATTTATTATTTATAATATATTAATTTATATTATATATATATATATATATTAAATAAAATAATTCTATTTTATATTATATTATATTTATTTATTTTATATCTCCCTTCTTTTTAGAATGAGGAATCTTTTTCTCTTCTGCAAAAGAGAAGACAAAGGGAGAGGGAGAGAGGGATGGAACCGAGTGACTTGCAGAGGGTTTCTAATGCTAGAATCGTGTTCATAGCGTCTCGATTTCTAAATTTTGTGAAAGAACTTTGCGAGTAAATCGGTTTCCAACTTTGTTTTTACTTTCAAATTTCTCTTTGTGTCGGTCACAAATTGGAACTTGGAAACTCAAACCCTTTGGTTGTTTCTTTGTTTTTGCTATAGATTTAGAGTTTGTAAAGGGATTTAAGCCAATTAAGGGTAGGAATCGGTGAGGCAGCATGAGTTTCCTCATAGTTATTGTGATGGAAAGCTTTCCCCAGTCAACTATTGGCAAGGTTTGGTCGATCATAGTTTTGGCCAAGAGCCTTAGCTTGCGTTCAATAGATCGCTTGTTGGGTATGGTCGGCAAGGAAATTCATAGAGAGCCTCTCAATTTGAGATGGTTTGTTTTGGTCGACCGTCTGTTAGGTTCAGTAGACTACGAAAGTGTTCGAGAGCCTTTATTTGAGATATCCTATATTTGGTCGACTACGTTGGGGTTACAGTCAACCGTGAGATGCTTCTAAGCATCCACAGAAGTACGGGACGTCCGCATTGGTTATCCAGACTATATGGATGTCTGCAAAAGTGCAGATGATCCGCGTAGGACATTTGCACCTGATCCAATCATTCGATGTACTAACCAGATGACCACGACAAGTATTTTTAGGTTAGATTTTATCACTTGGTGCAATGTACCTTGACAAGCTTTATGACCATGGTTTCTTCCCTTTTGATTGGTGTTCTTGCGTTGTCCCGATTAACCACAAGGTTAGTCATCGACTACTGCTTCGTCTTTGTTAACTGCAGTTGGGTCTCTCAACTATTGTTGAGTCTTAGATGGCCAATGGCGTGTCTTGTTGACTGCTATGGGGTCTCGGTTGACCGTCGCCACATCTTGTCAACACTAGGTGTTCCCGATTAAACTTAGTCATTCATTGTCAAATGCAGCTATGTCTTTGACTCTTTCTTGCTTTCTACTTGACTAGAGTTGGGTTTTGTCGATTGTTGGGTAGTCCTTGTTGACCATCATTGTGTCTTGTTGACACTAGGTGGTTTGGATTAACTATAGTTGTGTTTAGTTGACCCTAACTCTGTCTCCTAGACTATAGTGATGTTCGAGTCGGCCGTAGTTGTATTTTGTTAACCGTAGCCATGTTTTGTAAACCATTGTACCTTTCATGTTGACTGTTCATGTGTCTAGTCGATCGTTGTTATATCTTGTTCGACCATGTAGTGTGTCTTCATAGAATTGAGTTTTGTGTTTTTCACTTGGCTTTCTCAGCCATATCTTTTTTTCCATCTTTGTGGCTTCTCAATTTAATGTGTGGGTTCTTGTCATTCCTTGATTTGAGCAGAGAAGTCTTGTGTTAGTTCTTCTAGTTTGTTTTCGAATTATGGGTTGGGACTCTTGATTTTATTCCTAGCATTGATTCGCGACTTTGATGTCAATTTGATTTTATGTTCCGACAGTGTCCTTGGTTTTGGTGACTGATTTTGACCGCGCATGAGGTTGGTCAGCTACATTTTTGTCATCAACTTGGTAGGACTTTTATACTTTATACACTACATTGCATCATAGTTTTCAAACTATTATTTGGTGGGTAATCACATATGAAAACCCAATAAGGAGTGTTTGATAGCAAACTTGTTTTTACATATATGTATGTATGTTTTCTCATGTTTAATTTATCATACATGGTATTTAATTCTTTTGTGCCATCTTTATAATTAGAAGAATGAATTCTCTTGATGTTTTGAGTGGTCTTGGTACTCAAGCATCATGAGGTGTAACGATCCAGTTTTCGTACACTTAAAACGTTTAAATCAAACACTTTTCTTTTACAAATCGCATAGCGGAAAATTTTTCATACAAAACATTTGAGAACACGATAAATAAATTTCTTCTCATTAAATCATTTACCTTTAAAAAACATTTCATACACTAAAAAACAATGACAATTTACAAATACTTTTCGCAAATAGAAAACCTTTTACATTCATCATTTTGCCTAGTCAGCCATAAGATCCTCAATGCATAAATCTACCATCAACTGATTCTTTCCTTTTTAGCATGCTTACCTATATCACAAGACATTCTATAAGCCTAATGCTTAGTAAGAAAAGAAATGCATTATGAACATGATATGCACATTATAAAACATTTTAACTTCAGTTTTCCTTTCCATTTTCTTAACATTCTTTTACTTAAGGAAGGGTGATGAACTAAGATCAATGGTGAACTTTGACCATAATGGTGAACTTCAACCGTTCCTCTTTCTTCTTAACATTTTAGGAATAATGATGAACTGTAATCAACGGTGAACTTATACCATAATGGTGAACATATACCATAATAATGAACTTATACTGTTTTCTTCCTTCTTAATATTTTAGGAGTGAGTGGTGAACTTTAACCCAACTCAAACCCTTCTCATTTTCTTTACGTATTTCTTTTCATTTGCTTATTTATTAAATAAAACTTATACTTACAAAACTATTTCATAATTTCTCTTAAAATCATGATGCCTGAACATTACAATTTATGATGCATGAACATTTATGCACACATTAACATATCAATACTATGATAAGCATATTATCATTCAATTCAATTAACAAATCTTCAAACAAACATTCTCATTTACAAAGCCTTACTTCTAACTTCAATAGCATAATCAACCTATTTTCAATTTCAAGCAACCATTACATAATGAACCTAACTTCTAATAAAACCCCTCATTCTATTACTAATTAACATTTCTAGCACTTTAACAACATCAAAGAGCACCTCCAAAACTTAACATCTATGAAAAACATATCAATACTTAACTTCTATCAATAACAATCATCAAGACATAATCAAATCCTAATTCATGTAATGTAGCCCTAAAAGGGAAATGACACACAACATTTCTTACCTCTATTCCTTTATGAGATTTCTTCCTCTCCTTGTTCTCTTTTCTTCGCTTCTTCTTCTTGTTTTTCTTCTTCATGGCTACTTTAATTTCTCCAGCTTCTCACTCTTTTCTACGAGTCTTTCTCTCAGTTTTTTCCCTCTCCTCCTTTCTCTTAAGTCTTTCCTTCTTATAAACTTAACTTTCCTTCTTCAGCCTTCACAAGCAGGAAGTGGCATCCCAGCAATGTTTAATTGATGACTAATCAATCTTTTATCCAATGAAATCATGACATTGCAGCTCATTCTGGCAACTCTTAAAATTATCGATCGATCAAACCCCTCGGGTGATCGACCGCAACACAACATAAAAACAGACTCTGAACAATCTTTGGAGAAAATGGTCACAGTCGATCGACCATAAATCCTAAACTTACAATTTGCAAATAAGCTGAATACTTCCATCACACTTTGATCGATAGGAAAACACAAATATCACAAATCTGCTACAAATCCCAATCATTCACTGAATTATCTACAAAACTTCTTATTTCGACTCTGTAATGACAATGAATGACCGCTTATCCAACCTGATTGACCGCTAAACTCAATTCTGCCTAGACATTGGTCATTCACCAAGTGACTGCTAAATATCCCTAAATCGACTTGGTAAAGAAGCTGAACTACCGCCACGAAGGTCGATCGACCGGCCCTTCAACAAAGACCTCTAATTCTTCATTCTACACACTTAGTGGTCGATCAAACCAAACTCTTGATCGACCAATCCCCTGCTAATCCTTCAAAACATAGAAAATTCACACATCCAACAATCAAAACCACAATAACATCTCCAAATACATTTCAAGAAAACTTAGACGATAAAACTTGGGGTATTACACGAGGCTATCATCATCCATCTTCTATTACTTGAAGATTGCTTGCGTGCATGTGCAAAATCGGTAATAGGGCATTAGTGACATTCTCTAGGGATTCAAATTCCTAAAGTAAAATGGGTAATCGGACGATGATGACACGGGCCTTAAGTTTTGAATCTCCAAATCTAGCCAGGGTATTTCGTCACATGAGTTGAAGATTGTTTGTTGCTAAGTTATACTTGCCTAGTACCTTTTCATTTGATTGTCGTTTGTGTCGTCGCAGAGTTACGCTCACTAGCAACCTTTGTCAAATTGGATACAACAGGTAACTAGTCACTGAGCAATTCATCGCCAGCAATCTTATCTGTTACTTGATTTTATGGAGGGTGCGTTGCCTAGTTTTTAGACTGTGGGGACCTTTTACCTTGAATACGCTTCTCATCACCTTGTAATTCACCCCCAATGAAAGGTCTCTTTGATCCTCTTATCTCCGACTGTTCTCCCATCAGCTGTTGAGATTTCATTTCCATCCCCATATTTCAATTGCTCATTAAATCCCATGACTTGAAACTCTACATCCTCAACTTCGAGGGCTTTGACTACAACGTCCGTATAAGGTATCCCTTGAGTACCCAAAATCTTCACGCCTCGATAAATTTCCAACTTGAGTCCTTGAACAAATTGGTGAACCTTGTGTTCATAGCGCTTACTAAATGCGATGCAAACCACGACAATGCTTCAAACTTGAGCACATACTCCGAAACTGTTCCTTCCTGACGAAAACTCTATCAACTTATTCGTCCGTGTAGTGCAGTTAGAGTACTTGTCATAGAAGATTTCCATAAAATTTTCCCACTCCATATTCTCCACATTGTGCACTGCCTTCATGGAATCCCACCAAAATCGAGAATCCTTCGTCAGCATGAACACAACACAACTAACTTTCTCTTGCTCTTCAATCTTGGTATACTCGAACATACTCTCTATCATTCGAATCCATTCCTCTGCACCCCCTAGATCAGAGATATTGCTTCAAAGTATGGCGGCTTCAGCCTTCGAAACCTCTCACATCCTAATTCTCCAGGAGCCATGAATTGTTGGTTTCTATGTTCTTCCAATTCTCTACTCCATTCCATGAACTGAATAAGGCGCTCCAACACTTCTGTCAATCTACCGATCATTGCATCTCTTGGATCACCGTTCTGACTTGCTTCCCTCTCCATGTTGTTTGTACCATTTAACCAGATAATTGAAATATTTTCTTATTAATTGTTTTGTAAGGTAACTTTAATATGGTATACTTATCTATCTACCATATTCTTAATATTTTAGAATTTTATTTTATTTATTTATTTATCGTTCTCCCCCTAGTTTCTCTTGTCACTCTATTTTCTTACAATAGTGTTGTACTAGTTGTTCCAAAGCATTTAACTCTTGTCACTTTCTTTATTCTATTCTATCGTAAGGATAACCTAACGCACAACCTAGACTTAAAATAACAGAAGGCAAAAGCTCTAATCTATGTATAACACTAATAACAGAGTTTATCAACTTATAAAGTAAAGCAATATAGCAATATACTTACAGTCAATGAAGTATTTCCACGTTGTGACTTATGCTGGTAGGTAGTATACATAATTGATTTTAAAACACTGGGCTCTAATACCATTTGTAACATCTCGTTTATTCTTTCAATTTAAAACTCATGACTTTTGAATAAATTTTCTTTTAAATCACAGCGGAAGACATTTCGTTTGAAAACTAACTTAAATAAGAAGTGCATAAATAAATTCTTTTTCGATAAACCATTTATTACTTAAAACATATCGTACTGTAAAACTTTAAAACATTGCAACAGCGGAAGACTTGTATTTCTAATACATAAAGAATTAAACATTATTTTAAAACCTCCTTAATGTAACGAAATACCATAATAAAAGTTTGCTTTTCAAAAACGTTATTGCCAAACATTGCATTTCTTCTTTAAACCTTTTAGCCTAACTAGCCACCAAGTCCGCAACGCACAAATGCCTCATCAACTGCTATTATCTTTGATCTTTTGCATACCTACATCACAGGACTTGACTATAATCCTAACGCTCAGTAAGTTGTATAAAACTAAAACGTGCTCATACAATAATATTCAAACACATACAGTTGTCTATTTTGATTATCTATCTTTCACTATTGTGTTTTCCTTTCACTGTTGAGTTTTCCTTTATCTATTTTTCCTATAAACATCTCTTTGAGTGAAGGCAACCTCTTCAGTTTCTGAACTCACTCACCCATCGGATGAGAGCAACCTCTTTAGTCTCCGAACTTACCAAAACAAGTTCACCTTCGATAAGCAGCTACGACATCAATCGAAAGCTATGCTAGCGTTTGTACACATCAATGTGCAACAATCGACTTCGAAATCAATCGAGAACGCACTAGCAGCCATGCAGATCAACGCTAATGGCCTCATTTACCATTAGCTGGTCTGTTTCGACATCAATTGAGAACAAAATCTTTGTATTCTTTCACTTAATTGTCTTTTACTATTATTCATTATGTGACTCGTTCCCACGTGAGAGCAACCTCTTAAGTCTTCGAACTAACATGAAAACTATCCATTTACGTTTATGTTCATTTGTAATTCAGTTACATTTGTATTTTTGTATGCATTAAGAACAATGATATGAGGATACAATTCTATCTATCATATCTATTATTGTAACCTCATAATGTTCACCATATCCTAATTAAAGAACCGAACTTAAATCTAATAAACATACAAGCAATCATTCAGCGGTACATTTCCAATATAACATAAGCTATGCATGTAATAAACAAACATCAAACAAACACCCCCTAATTCCCGTGATGTAGGCCCTTTAGAACAAAACACATATAGTACTACGTACCTGGTGTTCTTATCTTTACAAAGTTATCACATAAATTGTTCTTCATGAAACCAATTCATAATTGACACTTATCAAATTATCAATACTAATATATCTATATTTATATATAGAACAACATTCCTTAATTATTGCCTAACTTATCATCTATGTCCTAAACAAATGAACCTTATCTATCTTAACTTTCATCATCATATAGAACAATATTCCTTAATTATTCACTTATCATCTATGTCCTAAACAAATGAACCTTATCTATCCTAACTTTCATCATCATAAGTTCCATAACTAATCAGGTATAATATGCACTTAACAGTTCTTAGCAGTAAGGCCCAATAGTTACCAATGCATCAACCAATGCAACAACCCAATAATAATAATCTTCACTAAGTATTTTAAACATATTATATCAATAGATTACACTACATCGGCGATAACCAAAAGTAACACTTCTTTTCTCAAGTTCCAACTACTTCCAGAAGCAATGTATCAATAGAAACCAATTCACGACAGGACTAGTAGACCTAACGAAAACCCTATATTTGACATAGAATCAAACAAAAACCTTCAAACTTCAACAAAGATTTATGACAATGCATTTGTTACCTAAAGCACCAGAGAAAACATGAATACCTCCTTCATGGTTTCACGTACTTCACAGAATCATCGTCCACGTCCACTGCCACAACTCTTTCATCCAAGCAGAACACTTCTATTTCTAACATACAGACTCATTCCCAATCCTTTGTACACTAAACTCACGGTTTCTCTAACTCTCGAGATTGATCTCTCTCAAACCCTTCTCTTCTAAATCTCTAGAACTTCACACACACCCTCACCCTCTCACTATCATCTCACCATCTCGGTTACCTCCAGCAACCATTCACAGCACTCAAACCTCACAAACCTCACAAACCTTCTCCAAATATTTTGACAGAGCTTCCGCATACATTTTATTCTCTCCCAAACTTCACTACCATCGTCTCCTTTTATAGGCAATATTCTAACGCGCTAACCTTAATGTCCAAAGGAAGATGGAAGGCCAAGAGGTGCAACTTCATTAGTGATAATCAACCCTTCGACGTCCAACGTATATAAGGTCTATCCACTTCAACTTCAGATGCGTAAAACGACGTCCATTACAACTCCAGGCGTTGGTTAAACCTTCCAGATGACCAATATTAATGGTGATTGATCGATCATCTTCATTACTGATTGACCAGCCATCTGCCAAATGTCTACCAATTTCTTCTAGAAAACTTCACATTTCCATGTCGGTGGATCGACACCTTATCGATCGACCACCCCAATCAGCGCAGTCTCCAAATGAATGCCATACGCATTTTCTCCAGATTATTCCTATATATATATGTTATTCCCTCTAATGTGACATCCACGTATACCTAATATAAATCAATATATATATATATATATATATATTGTAACCAAAACCTAATGTCTTAATTGAAATGTTAATATCCTTCATACCACTTCATGTTCTCCAAACCATTATGTATTAAATCCATATATATGTATTTGAACATCAATATCATCCACACCAATTTATACTATATAGTTCACTATTCTTCTTTCACCATTGTCCAGGTTAAATTCCAATAACTGATAAGAACCTTATTATCCTCATGCTCTTAGTCCTTACAATATCCATTCAATATCCAATTACGTCCAAATATATTTTCTCTTCGGCCAACACTTGAATTATCCAACTATCTATAAATTAATCCCGTAGTAATTAAAATATATATTCCATAATTCCTCTTTCACTATATTCT
Organism: Begonia loranthoides; assembly: GCA_022433065.1. Taxonomy (NCBI): domain Eukaryota; kingdom Viridiplantae; phylum Streptophyta; class Magnoliopsida; order Cucurbitales; family Begoniaceae; genus Begonia; species Begonia loranthoides. Next base: position 17,921,498 of record CM039480.1, on the reverse strand, counting down.
TTGATTAAATCCAATATATTTTAAAATATTATAGACCTTATAACTTTAACCTTATTATATCCAAGTGAATTTTTTCTTACTAATTTACTAACTACCAATAACTAACTTAGTCTTGATGTTGTCCTTTCTAATTCCAAGTATCATCAACCCATTCTCCAATAACCCTAATCCTTTCTTTCAGCTAATTATGAACATAACGTGGTATCACAATTCACTTATTCCAAATACGTTTGTCTTGACCAATATCTTCAAATTGTCCAATTCAGCTCTTAATATCCCAAAACCATCACATAAGCCTTGTGCTTAGCTCAACAAAAATTTGGGATATTACATCCCTCCCCCTTATATAAATTTTGTCCTCAAAATTTGTCTTAGTCTATAGTCTTCAATTGCTCTTTCTTTCAATAGTAATTCTATTCTATACTAACATTGCCTAAGCTTGCTTTTCCATAGATTGCTCAACAACAAACAGATAACAAAATCACATAACAATTATCATTCATAAAGTAGCAATTACACAAACAATGCTTTGACGCACAGACAAGGATTGACATTTACATAGTTTAATCTCTGGTTTTTACTTATTCTACACAATTGGACATTTTCTAGCAAAATGACCAACCTTGCCACACCTAAAACATTGTCTAAAACAAGCCATGCACTATCCCTTATGATTTTTCTTACACTTTGGGGGTTCATTGATTCGTGAATTCTCAGCATTTCCTTGAATACGCTTCTCATCACCTCGTAATTCACCCCCATTGAAAGTCTCTTTGATCCTCTTATCTCCGACTGTTCTCCCATCAGCTGTTGAGTTTGCATTTCCATCCCCACATCCTATTGCGCCCATAAAATCCCACGACTTGAAACTTTGCATCCTCAACTTTGAGGGCTTTTGCTACAATGCCCGTATAAGGTATCCCTTGAGTACCCAAAATCTTCATACCTCGATAAATTTCCAACTTGAGTCCTTGAACAAATTGGTGAACCATGTGTTCATTATCGCTTACTAAATGCGATGCAAACCGCGACGATTCTTCAAACTTGCGCACATACTCCGAAACTATTCCTTCCAGACAAAGCTTAATAAACTCTATCAACTTACTCGTCCTTGTATTGCGGTTAAAGTACTTGTCGTAGAAGATTTCCTTATATTTTTCCCACTCCATATTCTCCACATTATGCATTGCCTTCATGGAATCCCACCAGAATCGAGCATCCTTCGTCAGCATAAACACAACACAACTAACTTTCTCTTGGTCTTCAATCTTAGCATACTCGAACATACTCTCTATCATTTGAATCCAATCCTCTACACTCACTAGATCAGAGATATTGCCTTCAAAGTATGGCGGCTTCAACCTTTGAAACTTATCACATCCTAATTCTCTAGGAGCCATCAATTTTTAGTTTCTATGTTCTTCCAATACTCTACCCTATTCCATGAACTGAATATGGTGCTCCAACACTTCTGTGAATCAACCGATCATTATGTCTCTTGGATCACCATTCTGACTTGCTTCCCTCTCCATGTTGTTTCTACCATTTAACCCAATAATCTAATTATTTTCTTATTAATTGTTTTAGAAGGTAACGATTACTTTTATTATGGTATACCTATCCATCAGCCATATTCTAAATATTTTAGAATTTTATTTTATTTATTTATAATTCTGCCCCAAGTTTCTCTTGTCATATAGTTTCGTACAATACTGTTGTACTAGTTGTTCCAAAGCATCAAACTAGTTGTCCTATGGGATTTATATCAAGAAGCACCTAGACTTATCACTTTCTTTATTCTATTCTATAATAAGCAACCTAACACACAACCTAGACTTATAACATAAAGCACAACCTCTAATCTATGTATAACACTAATAACAAACTCTATCAACTTATAAAGTAAAGCAGTATAGTAATATACTTACAGTCAATGAAGTATTTTCACGTTGTGACTTGTTCTGGTAGGTAGTATACAGAACCGATTTTAATACACTTGGCTCTGATACCATTTGTAACATTCTGATTATTCTTTCAATTTAAAAATCAAGATTTTAGAAAACTTTTTCTTTTAAATCACAGCGGATGACTTTTCGTTTCAAAACTAACTTACATAAATTCTTTTTTGTTAAACCATTTATTCCTTAAAACATATTGTACTGTAAAACTTTAAAACATTGCAACAGCGGAAGACTTGTATTTCCAATACCTAAAGAATTAAACATAATTTTATAACCTCCTTAATGTAACGAAATAACATAATAAAAGTTCACTTTTCAACAACGTTATTGCCAAACATTACATTTCTTCTTTAAACCTTTTAGCCTAACAGCCGCCAAGTCAGGAATGCAGAAATGCCTCATCAAATGCTATTATCTTTGATCTTTTGCATACCTACATCACAGGACCTGACTATACGCCTAACACTCAGTACGTAGTACAAAAGCAAAACGTGTTCATACAATACTATTCAAACACTTACAGTTTTCTATTTTTATTATCTGTCTTTTACCGTTGCGTTTTCCTTTCACTGTTGAGTTTTTTTTTTATCTATTTTTTTTTAAATATCTCTTTGAGTAAGAGCAACCTATTCAATTTCTGAAATCACTAATCCGTTCGATGAGAGCAATCTCTTCAGTCTTTGAACTCACCCAAACGAGTTCACCTTTGGTAAGCATCAACTGAAAGCTATGCTAGCGTTTGTACACATCAATTTACAGCAATAAATTTCGACATCTATAGAGAATGCACTAGCAGCCATGAGCATCAATGCTAATGGCCTCACTTACAATTAGCTGGTTTGTTTCTACATCAATCGAGAACAAACTATTAGTATTCTTTTACTTAACTGTCTTTTACTGTTATTCATTCTGTGAGTCATTCCCACGTGAGAGCAATGTAATGCCCCATTTATAAAAATCCTTTTTCTTTAACGAGTGGAATCAGCTTATGTCGAAGCTCTTTTAGTCTCTCGTCCAAAATCTGTACGGGTCTTTCTTCATAACTTAGGCTCTTTTGGGTTTCGACATTGTTAGGAAGTAATATTAGAGTTGGGTTTCCCTGACATTTCTTCAACATTGATACATGGAATACATTGCATACACCTTCCATGGAGGCAGGTAATTGCAATTGAAAAGCTGCACTACCCATTCTTTTAGTGATCATCAAGGGGCCAATATATCTCGGACTTAGCTTTCCCTTCTTGCCAAAATGCATAATTCCTTTGAAAGGTGATATTTTGAGATAAACCAAATCTCCTTCATCAAATTCCAAATCTCTTTGACGATGATCTACATAACTCTTCTGACGACTTTAAGCTGACAGCATACGTTAATGGCTCAAACCCACAGACTCAACAGTTTGCTAAACAATATCATGGCCAAAATATTTAACTTCTTCCACTTTGCTCCTATATACCGGAGATCTGCATTTTCTACCATATAATGCTTCTTACGGTGCCATTCCAATCATGGCGTGAAAACTGTTGTTATAGGCAAACTCTACTAAGGACAGTATCTTTCCCCATCAAATCTTCAAATCAAGTACACATGCTTACAACATATCTTCTAGTGTCTAAATTGTCCCCTCACTTTGACCATCAGTTTGAGGATCAAAAGCAGTACTGAATTTCAATTCTGTGCCCATGGCCTTATTTAAACTCTTCTAAAATGCTGAAGTAAAATGTGAATCCTGATCAGAAACAACAGAAACTGGTACAATATGTAGTCAGACGATCTTTTGATATAAAAATAGGCAAACTGATTCATTTTATACGTCATCTGCACAGGTAAGAAATCGGCGACTTTGGTCAATATGCCCACAATTACCCAAATCTCATCATGTCCTTTGGCAGTTCTAGGTAATCGAGTAACAAAGTCCATCATGACGTGCTCCCACTTCTATTTAGGTATTGGCAAAGGCTGCAACATTCCACTAGATCTTTGATGTTCTGCTTCCACTTGCTGACAAATCGACATAGTCCCACTTGATTTGCAATATCATAATTCATTGCTAACCAAAAGTAATGAGTCTTGAGATCCATGTACATCTTATTGCATCCGGGATTAATAGAGAAACTTGAAGAGTGAGCCTGTTGTAGAATTGTTGTCCGTAATTGTGAAACATTTGGCACAAACCATCTTACTTTAAACTTTACTATTCCATCGGCAGACATGGAATAATCCTTATACTTTGCTGATGTCAGGTTTATTTTAAAATCTTTACATAACTTGTCTTCTTATTGGGCCACTTTGATCTATTCTAAAATGGAAGGCGTTAATTTTAACGTTGACAAAAGGACATCTAACTAAGCAGGCACCAAATTTACATCCAATTCACGAACATCTTTCTGAAGTCCTTTAGGCATTTCTTCACATATAATACAAGTGAGCTTTTGACTTAAGGCATCGGCAACAACATTGGCTTTACAAAGATGATATTTGATCTCCAAGTCATAATCTTCGACGAATTCCAACCAACGCCGTTGCCTATATTTAACTCCTTTTCCGTGAAAATGTACTTTAGGCTCTTATGGTCAGTGAAAATCTCGCACAGTTGCCTAAATAAATAGTGTCTCCAGATCTTGAGAATGAAAATAACTGCAGTGAGTTCTAGATCAGGGGTGGGGTAGTTAACTTTGTGTTGCTTCAGCTGTCTTGAATCGTACTCAATTACTTTTCCATTCTACATGAGTAACCCACCAAGTCCATGCTCAGATGCATCACAGTATATACAAAATTTCCTTCCTCCACAGGTAACGCCAGAATAGAAGTTGTAGTTAATAGACGTTTTCATTCTTGGAAACTTTTCTCGCATGCATTCGTCCATAAAAATCGTGCATTATTCTTTGATAAACTCATTAAAGGTAGGGCAATGTTTGAAAATCCGTTGTTAAAGCGTCTATAATAACCCGCCAAACCGAGGAAACTCCTCACGTAGCTTGCATTCCTTGGTTGTGACCAATCGATTACTACTTGGATATTTGCTTGGTCAACCTCAATGTCTTCTTTCGAGACCACATGGCCAAGAAAACTTACTTTGTTCAGCCAGAATTTGCATTTGGAAAATTTTGTGTACAAGCTAAGTTTGGCCAAAATAGAAAGAACAATCCATATATGTTCTCGATGTTCCTTCTCCGAGTGTGAATACATTAGAATGTCATCAATAAAGACGATTACAAACTTATGCAGATATTCTTTGAAAACGTGATTCATTAAGTCCATGAAGGCTGCTAGAGCATTGGTTAGTCCAAAAGATATCACAAGGAATTCATAATGCCTGTATCTCATGTGGAAATCTGTTTTCAGAATATCCTCTGGTTTAATTTTTAGCTGATAATATCTCGAATAAAGATCAATCTTGGAAAATACACTTGCTCCTTGCAATTGATCAAATAAATCATCAATTCTTGTTAAGGGATATTTATTCTTAATCGTCACGTTGTTGCGTTCTCGGTAGTCAACACACATGCATAAAGATCCATCCTTCTTCTTGACAAATAAAACTGGATCTCCCCAAGCTTGGTCGAATAAAACCCTTGTTGACCAATTCTTCCAATTGTAGCTTTAACTCTCGCAATTTAGCTGGCGCCATTCTATAGGGATTCTTACCAATGGGTTTTGAACCGAGGTGCACATCAATTACGAACTCGATCTCTCGATCAGGTGGTAGTCCAAGAAGATCGTCCAGAAAAACACCATGAAATTCTCGGAGTACAACAACATCTTCTACTTTGATTTTCATGCTTGCCGTAGAATTCAATACATTAATAAGAAATCCTTTGCAACCGTCTTTCAAGAATTGAATCGCTTGGATTGCGGATATCATGGCAAACTTTCTCTTGTCTTTAGCTCCTCGGAAAATATGGGAATTACCGTCAGGAGAGTAGAAATTTACTTCCTTCTTTTTGCAATCGATATTAGTTTGATGTTAAGGTAGCCAATCCATAACTAGGATGATGTCATAACCTTTAAGATTCATAATAATTAAATTGGCATGACATAAGTGGCCGCAAATCTCAACTTTTTGAGCGTTTAGAATACCACCGCTCGCGCCACCAGAAGGTCAACACGTGTGCCGACAAGTTAGGCACAGACAGTGCCGACATCATCGACAAGTTAGGCACCAACAGTGTTGACAATTTGCGGTCAACAGCGTACGCACCGACAGTGCGCGGTCACACCTGCCTAACCCTGACACTGCGTGGGCCGTCCACCTACTGTTGCTCCCACCGCTGACCAGAATATCTAGATAAGTTTATAATCGTCTTTATTGATGACATTCTAATATATTCATGCTAAGAGGAGGAACATCGGGAACATTTACGAATTGCTCTTTCCATTTTGGCCATACATAGCCTGTACATAAAAGTTTCCAAACGCGAATTTTGTCGAAACAAAGTAAGTTTTCTTGGCCACGTGGTCTCGAAAGAAGTCATTGAGATTTACCCAGCAAAGATCCAAGCAGTAATTGATTGGTGACAACCAAGAATGTAAGCGACTAAGGAGTTTACTTGCTTTGGCGGGTTATTATAGACGCTTTATCAATGGTTTTCAAAGATTGCCCAACCTTTAACGTGTTTAACAAAGAAGAATACACGATTTTTATGGACGAATGCATGTGACCAAAGTTTCCAAGAATTAAAACGTCTATTAACACTACTACTCCTATTTTGTCGTTACCCATTGAAGAAGGAATTTTTTGTTTATATTGTGATGTATCTTAGCATGGACTTGATGGGGTACTCATGCAGAATTGAAAAGTAATTCTTACGCTTCAAGACAACTGAAGAAGCACGAAGTTAACTACCCCACTCATGATCTAGAACTTCCTGCAGATGCTTTCACTCTCAAGATCTGAAGACACTATTTATATGGGTAACGGTGTGAGATTTTCACTGACCATAAGAGCTTAAAGTACATTTTCACGCAAAAGGAATTAAATATGAGGCAATGGCGTTGGTTGGAATTCGTCCAAGATTATGACTGCAAGATCAAATATCATCCTGGTAAAGTTAATATTGTTGTTGATGCCTTAAGTTGCAAGCACACATGTATTATATGTGAAGAAATGCCTAAAGAACTTCAGAAAGATGTTTGTGAATTTGATGTAAATTTGGTGTCTGCTCAGTTAGATATCCCCTTTTGTCAACGTTAACATTGACACCTTCCATTTTAGAACAGATTAAAGAGGCCCAACAAGAAGACAAGTTATGCAAAGATTTTAAGATAAACCCAACGTCAGCAAAGTATAAGGATTATTCCATGTCTGCCAAGGGAATAGTAAAGTTTAAAGGAAGATGGTTTGTGCCCATTGATTCACAATTACGGACATCAATTCTACAAGAGGCTCACTCTTCAAGTTTCTCTATTCATCTCGGATGCAATAAGATGTGCAAGGATCTCAAGACTCATTACTTTTGGCTGGCAATGAAGTATGATATTGCAAATCATGTGCGACTATGTCAAATTTGTCAACAAGTGAAAGCAAAACATCAACGACCTGGTGGAATGCTGCAGCCTTTGACAATACCTGAATTGAAGTGGGAGCACGTCACAATGGACTTTGTTAGTGGATTATCTAGAACTGCCAAAGGACATGATGCGATTTGGGTAATTGTGGACAGATTGAACAAAATCACCCATTTCTTACCTATACAGATGACGTATAAAAAGAATCAATTTGCCTATTTATATATCAAAGCAATTGTCCGACTACATGGTGTACAAGTTTTTGTTGTTTCTAACTGGGATTCACATTTTACTTTAGCATTTTGGAAGAGTTTAAATAAGGCCATGGGCACGGAATTGAAATTCAGTACTACTTTTCATCCTCAAACTCATGGTCAAAGTGAGAGGACAATTTAGACACTGGAAGATATGTTACGAGCATGTGTACTTGATTTCCAGTTTGGATAGGGAAAGATATTGTCGTTAGTAGAGTTTGCCTATAATAATAGTTTTCATGTCACGATTGGAATGACACCATACAAAGAATTATATGGTAGAAAATGAAGATCTCTGTTATATTGGAGCGAAGTGGGAGAAGCTAAATATTTTGGCCATGATATTTTTCAGCAAACTGTTGAGTCTGTGGCTTTGAACTGTCAACGTATGCTGTTAGCCCAAAGTTGTCAGAAGAGTTATGCAGATCATGGTCGAAGAGATTTGGAATTTGATGAAGGAGACTTGTTTTATCTCAAAATATCACCTTTCAATGGAATTATGCATTTTTGCAAGAAGGGAAAGCTAAGTTTGAGATATATTGGCCCCTTTATGATCACTAAAGGAATAGGGAATGCAGCTTATCAATTGCAATTACTTGGCTCCATGGAAGTTGTACACAATGTATTCCATGTATCAATGTTGAAGAAATGTCTGGGGAACCCAACTCTAATATAACCTCCTAACGATGTCGAAATCCAAAAGAACCTAAGTTATGAAGAAAGACCCGTATAGATTTTGGACGAGAGAGCTAAAGAGCTTCGACATAAGCGGATTCTGCTCCTTAAAGTATTATGGCAGAATCATTCCACTGAGAAAGCCACATGGGAGAGAAAGGAGGATATGGAAACTAAGTACCCAGAATTATTTATCTAGCAAATTTCGAGGACGAAATTTATATAATGAGAGAGGATTGTAATATCCCAAAAATTATTAGGATGTAATAATCCGATGGATACAATGAAAGGATCCATAACAAAGAAGATGGGCAAAAACATACATGTTTTAATCTATGAAGTCCTAGTTAAAGAGCCATTTAATGACAAGTCAAGGGCCATGAGGCGTTAGGGATTGAGAAGTGTCCAATAGAGACCCAAGAAGGGAATGGATTGAAAAGAAAATCGGTAAAATTGAAGTTGGGGCGTTTCAGCCCACGGCTAAGCCCACCGCGCAAGCCACTTGAAGGTCAACATGCACGCCGCTAGAAGGTCAACACACGTGCAGACAAGTTAGGCACCAACAACTCGTGCGCCAACAAGTTAGGCACCGACAGTGCCAACAGTACGGGTTCACACCTACCTAACCACGACACTGCATGCGCCGACCACCTGTTACCATGCCCACGGCCAACCAAACATGTCTTCCGTGTGTCTCCCACCATTTTTCCATGCCTAAATTTGAATTGTTTCATTTCTTTTGTATATTTTAATGACTCCATGTCCCCTTTGAGTTGCCTACAATTGGATGGGCAAGTCTTCAATGAAAATCACAACTTACAACTTGAAATTTGAGAGCATTTTTTTTTAGAGAGTGATTTTCTTCTTGAGTTCTCTTTGAGGACTTGATCTTCTTCAATTGTTTGCTTGAAGAGATCAAACTTGATACCTTTGGTTCAACCAACACTTTTTTTTTAGGCCAGGCTCCTCTCTTTGATTGTTCGATTCTTATCTCTCCATAGATAACGAATCGAATTCCTAATCTATTTGAATCTCCAAGGCGCCATGTGAACATTCCGCATTGTTGTCGGGTCTTAGACATTTCAAGTTGAAAGTGTGGAGGAGGAGTTACTCCAGAATCAGGAGAAGTTACACGTGTGAAATTCAACCGTAGGAAATTCTACAAGAGGTAAGAAATAGGATGCGGTGGCCAGTGGAGGCCTTGCATCATAAGATTTTGTGTTTCCACTTACTTTAAATTATTGTTCTAATTAATGTATGAAATAACAAAGAAAAATACGTGAACGTCAAAATGAAAAAAAAAAATATATAAACTGCCTTAATTTCATATATGGACTATTGTACGGCTATTAATTCCATTGTATTATTATGAATTGTACATGCAACATGATAGGGCTTATGAAACTGCTGACACATGCATAACATGTTTATAAATGAACCAATAAACGTAAATTGGTGTATGAGATCGGTGGTGACGCTCCTAATGGATGAATCTCCTTGTCAGAGTGACAGTAACCCACAAGACGGTATAATGGATCCAATATCCCTAGATTGATGAAATCTCATACAGCTGGACTGTAAAGTGAAACAAAACAGCATGTAGAGGGGATAGGTCCTTCTCTAATAACGAGTGCATAAGCATTTCATAGCATATGCATACATTCTATTTCTTGCTGAGCTTTGGCTCATTGTATTACCCATGAAGTAGGCAAATATTAATGAATGAAGAGGCATTGCCAGGTGAAATCTTGGGTTATCAACTGAAGGAGACATGATGAGTTATGACTCACGAAACAATGGTTATTTTATCATTTTATTCAACAAATGATTTGTATAAAATCGATTGCATTTTAAATCGTTTAAAATTCTTATACTGTTCATTAAACTATTTAACATTAACAATTATACTATGCAAATAGGTTCTGTCTAAGGAGACTGGTACAGTACAAAATGAGATTAACAATACGCCAATACAATGGGTATGACTATAGAAATGGCAAAGAAATCATGAAGTAACGAACCTACAAACAACGCCAGTGTGGAGTAAGAAAATGTTGGACATATTGATGCTGCTAACGGGGATGGAGGAAATGATGTGTTTAATTGCATCGCTACTATGGTGGAAAGACAATCTTAGTTTATAGAACAACAGCTCCAACTTATGACACAACTCATGGGAAATGGCAATGGAAATGGAAGTGGAAATGAACCTAGGAATGGCAACTAGCAAGCAATGGTAGTCTTTGATAAAGTTGGATGGGAAAGGTTTCTAAAGCTCAAACCTCCAAGTTTTGACGGGAATGTATCTGCCATCGCAAAAGTAGAAGCATGGATCCAATCTATTGAAGATATATTCGAGTATGCTGGCGTTGAGGAAACTGAAAAAGTTAAATGTGCTGCATATTTGTTGGTCTTGAATGCCCGTTTCTGGTGGGACTCAATAAAAGCAGCACGAGATGTTCGTGCCCTCAATTGGAAAACCTTCAAGGAGATATTCAACAGAAAGTATTTTAACCACACAATAACAACACAGAAGATGGTGGAATATGACCAACAGGGACGGTATCCGAATATATCCAGAAGTATGAGCCTCTTGTTCGATTTGATCCACTCTTGGTGTCCACAGATGAATCCAAAGTTAATCATTTTATTCAAGGATTAAAAATTGAAATCCTTGACGATGTAACTATAATAGGAACACAGGATGCCCCTTACGCAAAAAATTACTGCGAAAGCCTAAGCGGTGGAGAATGTAAAGACTATGGCAGCAAGGCAAAAAGAGTTTAGTCAGATACTCTGGAGAACTAATCCAACCACACAACGAACTGCTCAACCTGTTAATTGTGGAATAAAGAAACCCTCTGGGTTGAAATTACAAGGCAAAAAGGACAATCGTATGCGATTCATTAAGTGCATGAAGGCTGTCAAAGCATTGGTCAGTCCAAAAGACATCACAAGGAATTCATAATCCTCTACTTTAACTTTTAGCTGATAATATCCTGAATGAAGATCAGTCTTGGAAAATACACTTGCTCCTAACAATTGATCAAATAAATCATCAATTCTTGGTAAGGGATATTTATTCTTAATCGTCACATTATTGAGTTCTCGGTAGTCAATACACATGTGTAAAGATCCATCCTTCTTCTTGACAAATAAAACCGGAGCTCCCCAAGGAGAGAAGCTTGGTTGAATAAAACCGTTGTTGACCAATTCTTCCAATTGTAACTTTAACTCTCGCAATTCAGCCGGCACCCTTCTCTACAGATTCTTAGCAATGGGTTTGGAATCGGGGTGCATGTCGATTACGAACTTGATCTCTCAATCAGGTGGTAGTCTAGGAAGATCATCTAGAAAGACACCAGGAAATTCTCGGACAATAGCAACATCTTGTACTTTGATTTTCGAGCTTGCCGTAGAATTCAATACATTAATAAGAAATCCTTCACAACCGTCTTTCAATAATCGAACGGCTTTGATTGCGGAAATCATGGCAAACTTCCTCTTGTCTTTAGCTCCTCGGAAAATATGGGAGTTACCGGCAGAAGAGTAGAAATTTACTTCATTCTTTTTGCAATCGATATTAGCTTGATGTTGAGATAGCCAATCCATACCGACGATGATGTCATAACCAATAAGATCCATAATAATTAAATTGGCATGACATAAGTGGCTGCAAATCTCAACTTCTTAAGCGTTTAGAATACCACAAGCTATTAAATAGTCACCAAAGAGTAAGTGGACTTTATGTGCACAACTTGCAAGGTTCACAAGACAACTTATTTTTGTGCTGAATTTGATTTAAATAAATGAGTGCATAGCACAAAAATCGAATAAGGTATAAGCATTAATACCATTAATTGAGATAGTACTTGACATGACAACAGAACAAAAGTTTTTATTTAAGGAATTAGTATTACAAAGAAGGTACAGACTTATCCAAAGTCATGAGTACCTGATACAACAGTTGGTATTTCATTGTTAACTGCTATTTCCTCATTCTCGACCCCCTCATCAATAATTTCTTGAATTGCCTCCTCTTCTTCTCCATATAATGAGAAAACTCTTGGAACTATTCCCTCGAGCTTTCTGTCCAAAGTTTGGCAATATTGTGAAATATGTCCCAATTTTCCACATTTGTAGCAAAGGCCAGAGCCAACTTTGCATTGGCCCAAGTGGCTTTATGGCATTTTGGGTCGGGCTTGGGTTGATTGGGTGTTTCAATCATCGGACGCTTGTCCTTTCTACCATGTAATTCCAACCTAGAGGGTCTCTTTATTCCATGATTAATGGTTTGAGCAGTCATTGTGTGTTCTGATTAGTTCTCCAGAGTCTCTGACTAAACTCTTTTTGTCTTACTGCCATAGTCTTCACATTCTCCATCGCTAGGGCTTTCGTAGTAATTTTTGCGTAATGGACATCCTCTGTTCCTGCTATAGTGACACCATCAAGGATTTCCATTTTTAATTCTTGAATAAAATGATTAACTTTGGATTCGTCCGTGGACACCAAGAGTGGAGCAAATCGAGCAAGAGCCTCAAACTTCTAGATATATTCAAATACCGTCCCTATTTGTCGTAGTCGCAAGAATTCCACCATCTTCTGTGTTCTTATTCTGTGGTTAAAATACTTTTCATTGAACAGCTCCTTGAAGGTTTTCTAATTGAGGGTACGAACATCTCGGGCTGCTTTCATCGAGTCCTACCAGAAACGGGCATCCAAGACCAAGAAATATGCTGCACATTTAACCTTTTCAGTTCCTCAACGCCAGCATACTCAAACATATCTTCAATAGATCAGATCCATTCTTCTGCTTTTGCGATGTCAGATATGTTCCCGTCAAAACTTGGAGGTTTGAGCTTTCCCATCTAGCTTTATCAGAGACTACCATTGCTTGCTTGTTTCCATTCCTAGGTTAATTTCCACTTCCATTTCCATTGCCATTTCCATTACCATTTCCCACGAGCTATGTCATAAGCTGGAGTTGTTATTCCATAAACTGAGATTGTCTTTCCACTATAGTAGCGATACGATTAAGCGCATCATTTCCTCCGTCCCCATTAGCAGCGTCCATATGTCTAACATTCTCTTACTCCACACTGGCGTTGTTTGTAGGTTCATTACTTCTTGCTTTTCTTGCCATTTCTATAATCTTACATATTGTATTGGAGTGTTGTTAATCTCATTTTGTATGATTAGGAAATTTCCAAGAAAGGCTGGTGGGTCTTGATAGATCACTTAAGACTAATCTCCTTAGAAAGAATATCCTTTCCAAATAAGTTCCCAAGACAGGCTGGTGGGGCATGACGGTCCCCTTAAATACTAGTCTCCTTAGACAGAACTTATTTTCACAGTATAATTGTTAATATTAAAAAGTTTAATGTACAACATAAGAATTTTACTTACAGTGGGAGAAGCATTCCATTATGCTTCTTGCGTTATCAACAGTCTGTAGAACCGAGTTATGCTCTGATACCATTTGAAATGCCCCGTTTATAAAAATAAATTTTCTTTATTTCAAAATTCATGGTAAATTAAAAACTTCTTTTAATCTTTTCAAAACGTATTGTTTAGTAGGAAATCAGAGTAATTTAGCGAAATAAATGAAAAGCCTAATTTTAAACAATTTAAAATGCAGTCAGTTTTATACAAATCATTTATTGAATAAAATGATAAAATAACCAATGTTTCCTGAGTCATAACTCATCATGTCTCCTTCAGTTGATAACCTAAGATTTCACCTAGCAATGCCTCTTCCTTCATTAATATTTACCTACATCACGGGTAATACAATGAGCCGAGGCTCAGTAAGAAATAGAATGTATGCATATGCTATGAAATGCTTATACAGTTATTATTAGAGAAGAATCTATCCCCTCTACATGCTATTTAGTTTCACTTAACAGCCCAGATGTATGAGATCTCATCAATCTGGGGAAGTTGGATCCATTATACCGTCTTGTGGCCTATCGTCACTACGGCTAGGAGATTCATCCATTAGGGGCGTCACCACCAATCTCATACACCTATTTACATTTATTGGTTCATTTATAAACATGTTATGCATATGTCAATAGTTTCATAAGCCAAATCAGGATGCATGTACAGTTCATAATAATACAATGGAATTAACAGCAGTACAACAGTCCATATATGGAATTAAGGCAGCTTATATATTTTTATTCATTTTGACATTCACGTATTTTTCTTTGTTATTTCGTGCATTAATTACAACAATAATTTTTGTAATTATATTGACATTATTTTAATGATAATTCGCATAATGTTTCCAATCATATTTTCAATGTTTATATAATTCCAACAATATTTTCAACAATAATTTAAAGTAAGTGGAAACACAAAATCCAGTGATGCAGGGCCTTCACTAGCCATCGCATCCTATTTCTTTCCTCTTATAGAATTTTCCTACGGTTGAATTTCCCACGTGTAACTTCTCCCGCTTTTGAAGTAACTCCTCCTCCACACTTTCACCTTCAAATGTCTAAGACCCAACAACAATGTGGAACTTTCACAGGGCACCTTGGAGATTCAAATAGATTAGCAATTTGATTCGTTATCTATGGAGAGATAAGAACCGAACTATCAAAGAGAGGAGCTTGGCCCACACCAAACATGCTGGTTGAACCAAAGGTATCAAGTTTGATCTCTTCAAGCAAACAATTGAAGAAGATTAAGTCCTCAAAGAGAACTCAAGAAGAAAATCACTCTCTAAGCAAAAAAATTCTCAAATTTCAAGTTGTAAGTTGTGATTTTCATTGACGACTTGCCCATCTATTTATAAGCAACTCAAGGGGGACATGGAGTCATAAAAATATACAAAAGAAATGATACAATTCAAAGTTATGCATGGAAAAATGGTGGGAGACACGTGGAAGACATGTTTGGTCGCTGGTGGGCGCGACAGCAGGTGGGAGGCAAACGTAGTGTCGGGGTTAGGCAGGTGTGAACGCGCGCTGTCGGCCGTAGACTGTCTGTAATAACCCGATACAAATTTACCCGTTCAAACAATGTAATCGACTTTGAAGATAAAATTTCATATCTCCTTCCATCTCTATGCATGTTCAATCGTGGCGTATAATTATGGAGAATTAATTTGGGATAGAAAGCTGGTGGAAAATCGTGAAGAAAGTGGAAAACTGGCGATTTTGGATGCATGCGGACAACCCTGCAGACGTTATGTGTCATCTGTAAAACGAACGGAACAACCCCAGAGAATCTAGATGACCTAGGATGTAGATACCCATCCTAATTCACCTGTGTCGTGGGATTTCGGATGATGCCGGACAATTTCAAACGCAGACAGACGTTGTAAGTTTGAATCTATCTGAATTCTTGACGAAGTTGGACGCACGCAGACGATACCTTGGACGCCATTTCGCTTATAAATCCTGTATTCAGACTGTACGGGCAGAATGCGGACGAAGTCTCATTTTAGACTGTGAAAGTTTAGTCTTGCAGACGAATGCGAATGTGCAGACCTCATCTGCACTCATCTGAATCCTCTAAGATCAACGACAGAACTGATTTAAAATCAGAAAAAAAGTGATGCCCAACTGATAAGAACGTAGACTGACTCGACGTCACTCCCACCATCCCAACCAATAGAGGACGTCTCCTGCCCCTCCCCTACCACATGTACGATTTGTCCCAGGTGAGCCCTATTAATCTTCAGTTTCTCGATCTCCTTCTTCATTTTTGGGGAATCAGTGTTCTTCTTGGGCGGTTCCTGCATGGAGTGTGGTCTAGGGGAGCTATTGTTCGTGTGTTGAGTCATCAACAAAGGTAAGGAATCGGTTGTCTTGGCTAGGTGGAGGCCCGATACCCAAGTATAGAGTGCGTGTGTGTGAAGATTTCTGTAGTTTCGGTAGCTGCATTAGGATTTTGTTGTGTAGTTGGTTGCTGTAAACTTCCATGTTTTCCTTAGGTGCTCTACTGATTTGTGTTAAGTCTCATTTCTGCTAAATGACTGTATTCTCTCATTGTTTTTCCCCGTTGATGTTCTCTGTTATAGTCTTTTACTGCTGTGATTGGAATGTTCGCGTCAAAAGAGAAATAAGGAAAGTATTGGGTCGAGCTTAAATGAACTAAAAGGGAAGATGCTTAACTTAATGAGAAATATAAACGAATGACCAATTAATTTCTAGTGTTGTTATAGTTTATATAGCATGCACTCACTGTTTCAGTTCGTCTATTGTTCATTTTAGACATTCGAATAGCATGACTGTCGTTGTCTCATTTTTGCTATTCTTAATGCCATTATTATCATTGTGGGAGTATGTTTTTGCTATCTTGTTCAATATCACTGCTACAAATTTTAGTGGTTTGACAAGCATGTCTTTCGCTATTCATTCGTTATTATTTACTGCCGACTACAATCATAAAGAAGTTCGTTTCACTCCTGTTTAGATGTTGTTGACTGTTGGTTGTTTCTATTGAGAAGCATGATCCGTAGCTCGATCCTATTACACTATATTATTGTTTTATCTGCCGTTGAAAAGCATAACCTGTAAATCTGTTTTGTTATATCCTAGTTTTGTTTAAAGTGGCTGAGAGGTACGATTTGCAAGCATGATTCATTAATCCATTTCGTTGTTGATCACCGCTATTTTCTTTTATGATTGAAAGCACGTTTCATTGTTTAAATTGATGGATTTGCTGTTGTATATTGATTGAGTAAAAGGCATATTTAGTCATTCAAATTGCCATTATCCTTTTATTAGAGGTCGTAGACCCAATTCGCTGTTTTACTTGCTGATTAATTACTGCTTTGTCATTCAAAAGCATGATCTATAGCCTTATGTAGTCGTATATCATTGTTGTTTTCATTTAAATGCATGTTTAGACATTTTAAGCTATTATAGACTATTAAATGCATGCTTAGATGTTTATAATTTCTGCTGTTATAGTCGATTAAAAACAGGCTTAGATGTTCGTATTTTATCGCTGATTAGTTGAATGAAAGCATGATTATATGTTGTTCTCGATATTTCTTTGCTGATATTTGCAATACCTTCCTGTTGTAAATTAGTGATTATCAAGCATATTCGCTGTTTTAATTGGATATTATTTTCTACTGTTTTCTTTGTATAAAAGCGTGTTCTATTAGTCGTTTTATTGAGCATGAATAGTTCTATTCCCTTGTTATATGCTGATGTTATTTTTCCTAGCATAAAAGCATGCTCAATTATCCTTTTATTAGATGCTAAATGTATGATTTACTCCTACGTCATTGATATATGTTAATGCCATTCCATTTTCTTATGAAAACACATTCTATAGTAGACTGTTTGACTACCAAAGCTAGCATCAGTTGTATGCAAAGTTTTCTAAGTGTGAATTCTGGCTGAGCAAGGTCAGTTTTCTAGGCCACGTAATCTCCAAAAAAGGGTATATCTGGAGACTTGACCAATATTCAGGCAGTGGTGAACTGGACACAGCCGAAAAATGTTTGGGAGGTGAGGAGTTTTCTATGATTGGCTGCTTACTACAGGCATTTCATTGATGGATTTTCGAAGATCGCTCTACCACTCACTGGCTTGACAAAGAAGAATGCTCAGTTCTGGTGGTCCAGCAAGTGTGAGAACAGTTTTTAAGAACTAAAGCACAAACTGACCACTGCCCTAGTACTAACATTAGCCACGAAGGATGGTGATTATTGCATTTACTGTGATGCATCCAAGAGGGGACTCGGTGGAGTTCTTATGCAGCACGGGAGAGTTATCTTCTATGCATCTCGACTACTCAAGATCCATGAACAGAATTTTCCCACACATGATTTGGAGCTCGCAGCAGTTGTCTTTGGTCTCAAAGTATGGAGACACTACTTGTATGGATAGTGCTGTGAGATCTATTTTGATCATAAGACTCTCAAGTACATCTTCACCCAGAAGGAATTGAATATGAGACAACGGCGATGGCTTGAATTCGTCAAGGACTACGACTGTGAGATTAAGTACCATCCGAGAAAGGCCAATGTCGTTTCAGATGCTCTCAGACGCAAGGTGGTCGTGATGAGTCTGATATGTGAGGGAATGCCTTCAGAACTACAGAAAGACCTTCAGGAACTCGAGATGCAAATGGTCACGCACAGTTGGATGTGATATTGGAAAAACTGACCGTGATGCCATCTATTATCACGCATATAAGGGAAGCTCAACGAGGCGATGATACATGTAAAGATTTTAGATTGAACCCCACCTCGCCAAAGTATCAGGATTTCTCTATATCTACAAATGACAGCATCAAGTATAAAAATCAATGGTATGTGGCAAATGATCCGATTGTACGACAGAAGATCTTACGAGAAGTTCACTCTTCCAGTTTCTCTGCACATCCTAGATGTAATAAGATGTACCAAGATCTTAAAACTCATTACTATTAGCTGAACATGAAATACGAGATTGTTGTATTTGTGTCACAGTGCCATATATGTCAGTGTGTTAAGGCTGAGTATCACCGACCGGGTGGGGTGCTCCAACCATTGTCGATTCCTGAGTGGAAATGGGAGCCATGTCACCATGTATTTTGTCACCTGCTTGCCCAAGATAGCTAAAGGTCACGATGCCATCTAGGTAATCGTGGACCGATTGACTAAGGTGTCACACTTCCTGCCAGTAGCTATGACATATATGATGAATCAGTTTGCGGACTTGTATATCAAAGAAATCATCCGACTTCATGGTGTTTCAGTTTCCGTCGTATCAGACCGGGACCTGTGCTTCACTTCAGCATTCTGGAAGATTTTAAGCTGAGCTATAGGCACCGAATTAAAGTTCAACACAGTGTTCCATCCTTGAACCGACGGCCAAAGCGAAAGAACCATTCAAATGCTCGATGATATGTTGCGTGCCTGCGTTCTTAACTTTCAAGCTGGTTTGAGTAAAGTCCTACCGTTTGTCGAGTTTGCATATAACAACAGTTTCCAGGCCACTATAGGTATGGCACCTTACGAAGCTCTATATATGAGGAACTGCAGATCCCCCTTGTACTGCAAAGCTGCCAAAGCTACACTCTATGGCCTTGATATAGTGCAGAAAATGGCGGAGTCTGTGGTACTGATCAAACAGAGGATGTTAGCAGCACAGAGTCGCCAAAAGAGTTATGCAGACAACCGATGTCGGGCCCTGGAATTTGATGAAGGGGATAGTGTGTTCTTGAAGGTGTCCCCTTTTAAAGGGCATTGTTCAGTTTTGCAAGAGAGGAAGCTCAACCCCAGATATGTGAGACCTTATATGATGATCACAAGGAGAGTAGGACCAGTCACATACAAGCTACAGTTGCTGGAATCCATGGCGGGTGTACATGACGTCTTCCACATATCTATGCTCAAGAAGTGCCTTGGTGATGCAGTTGTATTAAATCCTTTCGATGATAATATCATGGTACAGCTAAACTTGAGCTACAATGAGAAGCCGGTCCAGATCCTTGACTCAAGAGAGAAAGAGTTGTAAGGGGGGTAATGTAATAACCCGATACTAATTTACCCGTTTAAACAATGTAATCGACTTTGAAGATGAAATTTCATATTTCCTTTCGTCTCAATGTGTGTTCAATCGTGGCGTATAATTATGGGGAATTAATTTGGGATAGAAAGTTGGTGAGAAATTGTGAAGGAAGTGGAAAACTGGCAATTTTGGACGGATGCGGACAACCCTGCGGACGTGATGTGTGGTCCGCAAAATGAATGGAACAACCCCAGAGAATTTGGAACTTAGGATGCGGATACCCATCCTAATTCACCTGCGTCGTGGGATTTTGGATGATCGCAGATGATTTTGGACACAGGCAGATGTTGTGAGTTTGACTCTGTCCGAATTCTTGACGAATTCAGATGCACACGGATGATACCTCGGAAGCCATTTCGTGTCCGAATCCTGTATTTGGATGGTACGAGCAGAATTGGGATTCATCCTCCACTCTGAAGCCTTGTTTTAGACTGCGACATTTTAGTATTGCAGACAAATGTGGATGTGAAGACCTCATCTGCACTTGTCCGAATCCTCGTAAATCAGCGATAGAACTGATTGGAAATAAGAAGAAAGTGATGCCCTTACCAATAGAAACGTAGACCGACTCAACCTCACTCCCACGATCCTGACTTGCAGAGGTTGTCTCCTGTACCTCACCTGCCACACGTACAATTTGTCAAAGGTCAGCCCTATTAATCTTCAGCTTCTGCATCTCCTTCTTCATTTTTGGGTAATCAGTGCTCTTCCTGGGTGGTTCCTGCGTGGAGTGTAGTCAACGGGAGCTATTGTTCGTGTGTTGAGTCATCAAAAAAGGTAAGGAATGAGTTGTCTTGGCCAGGTGGAGGCCCTACACCCAAGTATAGAGTGCGTGTTTGTGAAGATTTCTGTAGTTTCGATAGCTGCCTTAGCATTTTGCTGTGTAGTTTGTTGCTGTAAACTTCCATGTTTTCCTTAGGTGCTCTACTGATTTGTGATACGTCTCATTTCTAATTAATGACTATATTCTCTCACTATTTTTCCTCGTTGTTGTTCTTTGTTATAGTCTTTTACTGCTGTGATTGGAATGTTTACGTCAAAAGAGAAATAAGGAAAGTATTGGGTCGATCTTAAATGATCTAAAAGGGAAGATTCTTAACTGAATGAGAAATATAAACGAATGACCGATTAATTTCTAGTGTTGTTACAGATGATGATTTTGTTTTTATTAGCAAATTTATGAGTAGACTTTCACTTAATAACTTCCTAAGTATAGTTTATGCAGCATGCGCTCACAGTACAATTCGTCTATTATTTGTTTTAGACATTCAAAGAGCAAGATTGTCGTTGTCTCATTTTTGCTATTCTTAATTCCATTAATATCATTGTGGGAGTATGTTTTTGCTATATTGTTCAATATCACCACTGTAAATTTTAGTGGTATGAAAACATGTCTTTCGCTATTCATTCATTATTATTTACTGCCGACTACAATTATTAAGAAGTTCGTTTCACTACTTGTTTAGATATTGTTAACTGCTGGTTATTTCTATTGAGAAGCATAATCCATAGCTCCATCCCGTTACACTATATTGTTGTTTGATCTTCCGTTGAAAAGCCTAACATGTAAATCCGTTTTGTTATATCGTAGTTCTGTTTAAAGTGGCTAAGAGGTACAGTACGCAAGCATGTTTCATTACTCCATTTCGTTGTTGATCACCGTGGTTTTCTTTTGTGATTGGAAGCACATTTCATTGTTTAAATTGATGGATTTGATGTTGTATATTGATTGAGTAAAAGGCATGTTTAGTCGTTCAAATTGTCATTATTCGTTTATTAGATGTCGTAGACCCAATTCGCTATTTTACTTGCTGATTAATTACTACTTAGTCATTCAAAAGCATGAACTCTAGCCTTATGTAGTCGTATATCATTGTTGTTTTCATTTAAATGCATGTTTAGACGTTTGAAGCTATTATAGACTATTAAAAGCATGCTTAGATGTTTATAATTTTTGCTGTTATAGTCTGTTAAAAACAAGCTTAGATGTTCGTATTTTATCACTGATTAGTTTAATGAAAGCATGATTATATTTTGTTCTCAATATTTCTCTGTTGATATTTGCGATACCTTGCTGCTGTACATTAGTGATTATCAAGCATAATTCACTCTTTTAATTGGATATTATTTGCTACTGTATTCTTTGTACAAAAGCATGTTCTGTTAGTCGTTTTATGGAGCATGAAAAGTTCCATTCCATTGTTATATGATGATGTTATTTTTCCTAGCATAAAAGCATGCTCAATTATCCGTTTATTAGATACTAAGGGTATGATTTACTCCAACGTCATTGACAAACGTTAATGCCATTCCATTTACTTAAGAAAACACATGCCATAGTAGACTGTTTGACTACCGAATATCGTGTGTTTCCATTTATTGATGTCATATATATATGTGTAGATACGTCTTCGTTTTCTTACATGTTGAATTCTGCTCTTTTAATTATTGATTGTAGATTCTCTAAAGCATTGTCATTTACTTTCCATGCATGTGATATTTGATTAAAGTATCCCCTTTGCTTTCACGTTAATAGAAAACAAGTTGGGGGTACCGCCTTGGTAGTGGTACCCATATCCATGAGTGAGGAAAAACGCTAAGGAAAAAAAAATGTTCAGTATGGATGGAATACATCCTTCTCTGAAAGAAATCCTGAAGGCGGGATACACCGGAAGGGAAAAGAAAAGGGAGTTGGGGTAGGTGGTTAGTTTGGATCTAGCCTAGCAGCTAGGATACAAACTCACCTAATTGGGAAAGGGGCTAGTATGCACATAGAAGGTTAGAAGCCAATCAAACTAGGCCATCTCAAAGGACAACCTCCAATCTCTAGCTTGAAGTACGAGTAAAGAACTAAAGAATCATTGAATATGATAAAAGAGTTGGTTTGGGTGGCCCCCATTCCAAGAGGAATAAAAGAGATACATGTATAATTGTTTTCCCTCATTTCCTTACTGAGCGTAAGCTCACGTCCTTACTTGTGATGTGGGTAATGAGATAGTGTTACTAGGAGCAACAGAGGAGGCTATTCCCGTGGAGCCTACGGTGTATCTAGAGGGGATGCAAGCCGAGTAGTAGTACGACATCAAGTAAATGAGGAAGAAGTAAAATTTTTATAAGGAATAACGTCAGACTTGTCGTGTGAACATTAATTACCTTTTTACCCTTATTTGAGTACTTATTCGGAATATTTTGTGAATTTCACTTTGAAAACTAAAACCTTGGATTTCAAGTTAGCATTTTCAAATGATGCTTTAAGTTACACTTCCGCTAAATTTATTAATTATAGTTTTTCCTAGATTTAATTGACTATTTTTAGTAAGTTTTAGTAAAGGTTTTGGTGGGTTGACAAAAGTTTCAAATTTTAGCGAATTTTGAAAAGGAAAAGAACAATCGAGTCGTCATACGACCTGTCCCACACGATCGAATCTCCATTCATAAAAATGTTATTTTCCATAACTCTGCTCTTCTCTCTCCTCTTGTTTGTATTCTAATTGATTTCATATTTCCTTTTTAATTAATCCCTTAAATTTGTTCAGAACTAGTTTTATACCTTAATTAATCCAACAATATTTCTACCTTAATTTTCATTGCATTATATCAAGTGTACCATACACATTTACGGAACATATTTCCTTTTTTCCAAAACATAGATTCCACAAACATTCTTTACATTATATTTATAAAGGGATTTATCTGAGCTTTACAAGTTGCATGGATCTCTATATGCTAGATAAGGTGTTCAACTGAAATAAATTGAACATCGGCTATATGATTTAAGTCTCATGTACGAGTTCCTCAACAACCCAGCCAAGAGTTTGCCATTTAATTGGCTCATTCAAAGGATTTTTTAGCATCATGGGGTACCAGTCTCTCATATGAGGAGCCAAGAATCCAAGAGAAGGCCTCTGACGTTCACAAAAAATTGAAAATGGACCGCATGTGGATCTCCAAAGTCAGATTGGAATGTGTATGCAAGACTCCATTCAAGCTCACCTCGAAGACTCGAGCAAAAGTTTCCTAGCTTCCAACCCCCTCAATCGTACGACCTCCAACTCCCTCAGTTGTGAAACATCTAGCCCCCTCGAATGAACATCCTCCATAATCACCTCTACAACACATAGAGGATTATACTCCACAATCGATGACTCCTACCCCTCCTCAGTCATCTCACTATACATCAATGCCTAAGGAGATTGTCAGCTAGATGCAAAGAATAGTGGAGCTAGTGGTGGAGCAGTATCAAATGGTGTTGCATCAAGTTCGAAGGATGGAGGACCAACGTCGAAGGATGGAGGAGCACCATGAAATGGGACTGTACAAATTGTATATAATGGAGAACCGAGCAAAAGGAGCACCATCAGCAGTTGTTGGTCGACTTGCAAAGAACGGGCTGTGAGCAGCCCCTCTAGCATCCTCTCTAGTAGCTTCTAAAGTAGCTCGTCAAGCAACATCTCTAAAATCCTCTCCAACAACCTTTTCAACATTTGAACACATAGAATGTTTGTAAGTTTTTTAGTTTATACGTAAAGTCCATTATTTATTTTATTTGCATGCGACATAATAACGTGTCTCAAATTTGTAGAACTATTACTCTCAGGCGCCAACCTTCTCCTCCTGCTGTGCTTGCCAATGTGCACTAGATACTTGCTTCCATTCCTCCATCGACAGATGTGTCAGGTGGAAATAGCCTCCACCACTTAAAACTATGCTTGTGGTATGTCTTCGATTTGGTTATCTATGTGTCTGCACTTATTCATGCCTTATTAGTCGGATGGTAACTTGTTAATGTTCATTGCAGCCAGGTGAAGTTATGGAGATTTTCACGAAGTTTGTTCGTGCGAATACAAGGAAAAACTTGGAGACATGTGAAATTCTTGCAAGAATTATGGTATGTTGTTTTATTTTCTGGCATTAAGTGTTTTGGTCTAGATATTTAGGATATTTCGTAAGCTCTTTTCATTTTTAGGTTCAGGTTGAGTACCCCATCATTGAGCTCATCTTCCCAAAGTAAGAAGCGACGTCAGAGATGGTGAAAATTACGTTATGTTACAATACGTAGTTTAGAAAATTTTATTTTAGTATTCATCATTGCGTTGCGTTTTTTGTATGTAGTGCTATACAGTGAACGAAAAAGAATACTTCAAAATTTAAATAAAAAAATGCTCCTTATAATAGGGTGGATTCACATAAGTAAACTTCTCGCTTTTTCAGTTTGTCTTTCATGTTTGAACAATTTTAATGCGTGGTTTATATTTCCGTCACACTCAAAGCAAACATGTTTTTTGTCTTCCGTTGACCTGCATACTCACTACCAATACCAGGTGTTGCTGCTAGAAGCAATTGCAATCGTCGTAGCACCAATAGACAAAGAGAGGTATATCTCTTCCCTTGTGTAGATTCATATTTCTTTCTGCATATGTGCTAAGTTTTCTCTTTACATTTCAGTCTGGACGGCATCTTTCGGTGTACCAGTGGTGGGTTAGGGCTACTCAAAAATTGCAAGGAAACTAGCTTCCACCCTCACGAAAATCTAACTAATAAGAGTCCTTTGTACACCAAAGGGTCAAACGTATACCTAGACCCAAATTTTTTATTTGTGATCACCGATTTGTGTAAGAAATATCGCAAGAAGGCGTCGCCGTCTTAGTTAACTTGATGTTTAGGGATATAGATTGAGATACTTATTTTCTTGTACTTAATATTAATTCATTGTCTCTTTGCATAGTTAATTTTTTAAACTTGGATAATATATGTTTATGTTTATGTTTGGATAATATACGGTTTGATAATATATATCTGGAAACTATATGTTTGGATAATATTTTATTGGATTTCTACTTTTGATAATGCCACATGGGTGAGATACTAAAACAAAGGAAAGTCTTGCAAAATTTTCATTTTTTTGAAAGAGAAAGAAAGAAACCTTGACTCAAACCAAATTATTCATTTCATTTATTATCAAAAAACAATTAATATGTTCATTACAACAATTTAAGCAATATGTGCATAAGACCGATCTATATAAGGCAAAAGAATTATGACGTTCTGCCAAGGAAGTCGATGTTTAACCACATAAAGATGTCATTCTACGAGGGAAAGTATTACATTTTGGTGGAACATCAACGTTCCTGGGCAAAACGTTGACACTTACTCTGGTTCCACTTTGTCCAAAGTAACATTTTCATACCTATCAATTTCCATTCATCATCAACAGATAATTTCATTTTATTACAATCATATAATGTATATGCATTACAGACACAAATCAAATTATCAATTCCATTACAACCATATAATGTATATGTGCATTACAGACGCAAACCAAATTATCAATTCCATTACAACCATATAATGTACATGTGCACTAAGAATCAGTGTGTTTCGGGCTGGTAAGATGCAGGCGTTGAAGGACTCACTCGAGTTGTTCTGGCTTATGTCGCACTTTCAACTTCTTTAGACTATCGTCCTATTGTGGTGGGTACTTGCATGTCACTCTTAAAAGAGCAGTAACTTGTCATTCATTTAACTTCTTTGTATATATTTGCCTACCAACAATCTCATATAGCTAAAATAGGATTTCATGAAGTAATTTGTCATTCATCAAACCACATCAAACATTTGTATTATTTCTTGAGGAACATCCAACTATCTACCCCGAATAAAATATTTTAGATGATGCATATCTACTTTCGATGTGTAGTTAATTGTCACTTTGTTTGGGAGTTGTCTTCTATATTAATATCTTTGCCCACCAACAATCTCACATATTTCAAAGCAATACCATATCTAATCAAGGTTAAGGTCCACATTTGCATTTGTTTGTATTTGTGGACCTTGAACAGTATACTCTTGCATAACACATTGTAAATAAAATTAGCATAATTAAAATAACAAATGAAAACGTAAACGTAAAAATGTGCTCACCTGCGTCTTGAGAACTATGTCAATAACTGTCTCGGGAACTATGTAGGGAATTGTAAAACCCATAAATGTATCTTGCGAGCTTCCTCTCCTTCCTCTAGACCTACGGATGCCACATGTACTTGACTCTAGGCCTCCACCTTGACACGTGCGGGAATTGTGCCCCACACCCCCACACTGGCCACATGTCATGTTAAGATGTTTCCTAGGCAGCACTATCTGGCTTGGGACCTCGTCAACATCTCTTATTCATTATTTTTGTGGCCTAATAAAACATCTCTTCAATGAAGGTTTCATAATTAGATCAAGATCCATCACAGGCTACATGATTTGTCCACTCACTTTGATGTGCCCCAAGTTCCTATCGCCTGAGCCGTGCCCGGGGCACCTTTATTTCTAACTTTTTATTTGTTTTGTAGGTGTTTAATTTTCTATCCAATTTGGAGGAAAGCTTTATTCAATGTCACAGAGAGGATTTGGTGTATTTGGACTAGTGCATATCATGCAATCATGAAGAAAATTAAAAGGAGCTGTCCAAATCCGTCTAGAATCTGAGCAGCAGATGATCAAGGGCTATTTTGACAACCAAGACGACATTTTTTCAACTTTAGTCCTTCGTATCAAATGCAGCCAACATATAGAGCTTTCAAAGGACATATTTGGCGTTTTATTTGGGTTTGGTTTACTATATCTAATATCCCTTTTTCAGAGACTCATTTTCAAAATCGGATTTATTGTTTTGTTATTGTTAAAGGGCTGTTTAGGTCATTTTCTAATTAGGGTTATTTTAGACTTTTTTTCCCTTTAGTGTACGAAATCTTAGGGTTTTAAAAATCCCTCCATTGCTGAATGAAAAATCAATTTTGAATTGAAGAAATTTGGAGTGCACCTTGAAGCCTAGTCGTGGCCCCCCCTCCCATTTGGGCCAATTCATCCACCACCCAAGCAAGGTGCCTCTTGAAGCTTCTCAACCTTGCATCACTGGGATATTGCCTCTTCCAATCTTCATCTTCAAGGTAGGATTGTGGTGTGGAGGCAAGAGAACTATCCAACCTTGGAGAGTGTTGGTTTTCGGCCAACCCTAAAAATCCCCCTCTTACTTAGGAGGTCCGCGAAACTCCATTGTTTCTTTCTTATTTTTTGTGAGGCTATTAAGAACTATTCTCCTGATTGTTTAACTTATGTTATGGAGGTCTGATATATGTTGGTTGCTGGAGAAACTCTTGTGGGAATTATTGAATTAAAGGTGATAATTTTCGGATTAATGTTGAGCTGCTGAATCTTTGATTTTTTATTGAATGTTCTGTCGCTGATTAGAGCATCTGTTTGAGGCTCTTATGATGACCGTCTCTATTTGAGGTCTTATATTGATTTGTTCAAGGTTAAGTCATGAAGTTATTCTCAGAATTTAGACGTCGTTCGGTATTTGTAGCTCAAGTTATTGCGTTTTTGATCTGCACTGCTAAATCTGTTCTGCTGGAAACAGTTTTCAAGTGGTTATTGAAATTGATAGATCTCCTATTCTAGAACGTTTTTTGAGTTGAATTTTTTATACAATCTTCTTGATTATATTGACTTTAAGTCCTCCAAGGTTCCGCTTTAGCTCATATACATATTTGGAGTTTTATTCAAGTTATTACTGCTGGGTCGATTATTGTTATTTCTCGGGACATATTTCACTAAGGCTTCTAAGTGTTTCTTAGAACCTGTCACACTTGGTGGACAAAGTGGGAGTACATCCTTATATATGTTTTCTAGTGGTGGCTGTAATACCGCGACTTTTTATTGGTTAATGCTCGGGGTATTACCTGGGGATATAGTCGTTAGTTTCAAAGTATAGAATTTGTGGGGATGAAGTTTACGTAGAAAAATATGAGGAAATGTTGTTCTGGGTGTTTGCGGATGCCTGCGAAAAAGAAGTGTTGTCAACAAAGGCATTTCACAGCGCCCTGAGCCTTGGGATGACTCAGGACGATGGTTCGTGTCGTAATTCGCTTATGCTAAGAGTTTGTGGACGAGTCTGGACGAATGCAGACGTGAGTGGGTCACGTCCGAATAGAATCTGTCCAATTTCTATACACATTCGAATGCACACAGACGCTACATGCAGATGCCATGTCGCGTCCGAATGGCCTGGGTGGACGACTCCGAACAGGAGTCGCCTCTGTTTACAGACTCCATCCTCATCCGAATGGTGAATTTGAACGGTACAGACGAGATGGGGACGCCATTTCTCGTCCGTATGCACATAATTTGCCTTAGGAATTTACCCATGTGGACTAATGTAGACAAGACCAGTGCGTCCGCACTTGTCTAAAATAGCCCAGACCTATAAGAAATTAGAGCTTAAAATGTTAGGACGTTGTCGTTTAGCCATTAATTAGAGAGAAGATAAGACCCTCCCCCACCCTTGCCTACTGAGTCCTCCCCTCTAGCATAGGAGCCGAGCTACCCTCCCACTACCTAACCACCTCCCTCTCTATCTTCCTAGGCATACGTTTTGTCTCCTCCCTCCATGTGATATCTTCTTTCATTCCCTGGCTTTTCAGTTTAGTCCTTCCTTCCTGCGATAATGACCTGCGAGAGAACAGAGTCCCGAGAGAAAGAAAGAGAGAGAGAGAGAGCCCTTCGTGAGAGTTTCTTCCAATAGGTGAAAGCTTCCTCTGTGAATGAGGGAAAACCGTGGGTGGAGTTGGAACCGCGAGCTTGGAGCCACTGACGTTCGTGAAGCTGCTATGAGCTAGAGTGGCTACGTGAGTTGTGGAAGTTTGTTGTCCCTATTATTGTGTCATCGTTAGTGATAAGGATTGGGTGTGCCTAGTCATCTAACCCTACCCACAAGTAGTGTGCGTGATTGAGTTATTGTTTGTTCTATGAAAAGCATATTACTAGTTGTTGTTAGTTGATTTTTAATTGATAGTTCCTTGGATGCGCTATTATTGTCATTTCCCTGTTGAATTCTTGGATGTTCGTTATTATAAATTCTTGACTGTTTGTTACTGCTATAATTCCTTAGATGATATTATGTCATTAATCCCTTGTTGGTTGGTAGTGTAGATTTCTTTGCAGTTAGTTGTCCTCTGTATATGTGTTTATTTGCCCTCTTTTCTTTACTGCAAACGTTTAGCTTTTGTGATGGATGATCAATGTCGTTGTGTGATGAGAATGGAAGGATGAAGGTGTGAATAATGAGGAGTATGAATAGGTTAAGAGTTCCTTAAAGGTCCTGATATTTATTATTTACTGCTATCAAGTTTACATTCTTTTTGATAATTCAACTGTTATCTCTTTCATTCAATGTAAATATCATTCTGCCTTTTCCTTGTTGATATCCATGTTAAAGTAACTAGTATGTTAATTTAACTAAGCCAATCATGTTTAAAATGTTAATCAATTAAAATCCTGGATTGCAATAATAGATTTGAGCATGTTAATTTAACTATGAAAATAAATTAATTAGTTGAGCATGTCTCGTATGTCTAATTAACTAAATTACGATAAACTAGAATAATAATCGTAGCATGTTCAATTAATTCCCATGTCCAATTTACTCGCATGTCTAACTTCTCAAGCATGTGTAATTAATAACTAATCCTTGAGCATGTTTAATGAACTAACATTTTATTAACGGATTTGAGCATGTTTTAGCTTTATCTCTTATTTATCAAATGTTTAGTTCTCCAAGCATGTTTAGTTAATTAAATTCTATTTTTCATTGTTAACCATTTCCTTAATAAGCCGTTAGGTTTACAGTTTACTTGTGGTGTAGGTACTCATAGGTGAAGATAATGTACAGATTAAAAACAAGGATGAAAGAATTGCACATGAAAAGCTTGTGGTTGGCCACGCTATGACAAGTAAGAGATAAATGGGTTGTAATCTAATTGTATTAACTCGTTTAGTACTTATAAAGCAAAACAAAAGATTTTGTAAACAATTTAAGTTTGCAAATCAGTTATATTTTCACAAAAGATTTTATAACTGCTTTCGCTATGTTTCAATAAATCAACTATGTTTTCATACAACTGCTTCCGCTAAGTTTTAACGAAGAAAAAGGTTTCTAACGGCCAGAATTTTACTTTGATTGTAATACCCCGACTTTTTTTATTGAAATTTAATAAGAATAATTTGAAAGAAAATTGAGGATTTTTGGATTAATTGGATAATTATCGGGGTATTACTAAGGACGTAACTGATAGATTATTATTTTGATAATTTATTAGATGATAATTATAATTAACGTGGAAGACAATAAAATAAGATTTTATCAGATTAGTTGGGATTAAAATGTTAGAGAGTGGTTAAGTAAAGATTTATTGGATATTAAGTGAAAATTAGAGTAAAGGAAATTAAAATAGAAATTTGGTGAAAGAGAACCGGTTGTGTTGGCTTTGGTGGTCAGGTTTAGTGTTGTGGTGTGAATTGTTGCGGTGTGGTTCAAGAATTAAAAGAGGAATTTTCCTTTGGTTGTGGCGATTTTTGCGCTGAAGAACGAAAGGGAGAGGGAGAGACCGAGGGTGAAGGGGAGGCGACGACGAATGAGAGACAGGCAGGTTCAGCGCTCAGGAGGTTTCTTCGCGGCGATGGCGTGGTCCAACAGGTCGGCGACGAGGTTCGCGGGCTAGAGCTTGAAGTCGGAGCTCCCACAGACTATGTTTTTCGGCAACTAGTGGAGGTATGTTTGTTTGATTTCTTCCTCCTCCTTGGCAGTCTGTCGTTTGGTTGTTGGCTGGGACCGATTTCAGGGATGATCGGCAGTGGAGATTCTCGATTTGATTTTGGCGATTCTCGGGTTAGCAACTTCACATGGGGCAGCTTGAACTGGCAATTGGGGTTGAACCAGCTGAAGGCCTTGGTCCAACTTACAGTTTGGGTAGAACCAAGTGGCACGGATCCTCCACCTTGGCCCTCCTTCAAGCTAGAATCATGCTCGATGAAGAAAAGGACGTTGTCGATGGTGCTAAGCTGGGCAGATTGGAGGCAGGGGGCTCGACAGAGGCTGGTCGAGCATACTGTAGGCTGCAGAGGGTTTGTCTTCTGGGAGGATAAAATGGCAGAGGCAGAGGAGAGTTGAGGGATAGAAGCCGATTCATTGTGAAGCTAAAGGCGTCCTGGAGTTGGGTGATGCTCTCAGGCGATTTCCTTCTAGAGGCCGAGGGAGTTCCTCATATTCTTCAGGTAAGGAAGAGTTAGTTGAGTTAAGAGTATGTAATGAAAATTTGCTCTGTTAAATGGTTGTTGTTTTGTTGGACAATGGATTGTTCTGTTCATTGAATAAAT
The DNA here is from genome assembly GCA_022433065.1 of Begonia loranthoides. Taxonomy (NCBI): domain Eukaryota; kingdom Viridiplantae; phylum Streptophyta; class Magnoliopsida; order Cucurbitales; family Begoniaceae; genus Begonia; species Begonia loranthoides. The sequence goes on along the minus strand of CM039480.1, from coordinate 17,889,374 downwards.
GTTGTCTTTCTTTATTTATTAAACGTTTTGAATGGAAGAAGTATACTCTGTTGGAATGTTTGTTTAGATTGTTAGCTCTGATGTTGGGTGTTTCACTCTATTAGTTGGTTGGCTGGATAAACTAAATGCCTCTGCTGCATTCAGATTTGAGTGTTGTCTTGGGTTTTGTTGGCCATCCAATTCATGTTATCTTGCTGCTTATGAGTTATGGGTTATAGTCTTCCATTTTTGTTGTTTGAGGAATTGTATGCAGGATTTGGGATTTGTTAGTTAGATATTGATTGCTTTTCATAAATGTGAACCATAATGGAATCATTTACTAGACGTAGGTTGCCATATACATAAATTGTTCTATGTTGGATTTATGTTTCTGGACTTTGTGATGGGAATGGTTAAGCTGCTATATGGATCATTAAAGTCGAAAATAAATGGATGAAAATAATGAAATGCATATGTTGTTCTTGAATGTTTACTGATCGGATTAAAGTCTATTTTGGATATAAATCTGTTTCGTGCAGCTTTCATAATATACTGTAACGCCCCAAATTACATTATCCCCAAATTTTGAAAAACCTAAAATTTTTCCCAAA